>JAPKLY010000334.1:112329-266860 GCA_026898435.1 Prunella vulgaris | reverse complement strand
ACAAAAAACACCGTATGTTGTGGACAGTGAGAGAGAGACACCGAGGGGCTCCACTGGTAGAGTGCGCAAACGTGGTTATCCCATGCCAGATGACCTTCCTCACGACTACACTCTACAGGCTATGGTGCAGCTGCAGGTATCGACATCTACATTCAATCAAATAAACGTTCCTATTTCTGCTTTTTTTCATCAAACTGGTTGGAACGACTGGATAAACCAAGAAAATATTCTGGAAGTATTAGAAGATGGGGAGTTGAGTGCATCTTCCATATGTTTATACCTTAGGTATGTGGTTAATAATTTTCAGTATTTACTTCTTATAAAGTTTTACTTTGTTTTTAAATATTAATGCGCGTATATATATTTTTTAAAGATATTTGGGTGAGGTATATCTCTCCAGAGATATGAATGCATGTTCAAAGTATACATTCATCTCTCCCCATACGTCTGTGCTCATTGGTGATAGGAAGGATAACATGGAGAGTATGATTGCACATATGTTGACACTTAATGGGAGTGATCATCTCATTTTATGGCCTACGAATGTGGGGTGAGTACAACAAATATTTCATTAAATTTGTATTAATAAGAAAATATAGTTAATTTTAATATTCTTAATGTAATGCAGGGGACATTGGGTGTTGGTCGCGATAAACATGCAAACACTTGATGTGTATTATATGGATCCAGCTGGTGTGATGAATACGAGTTACCCTCAACTCATGTCATATATGGAAATGTAAGTTAATTTATAATAATTTATTTAATCATAACTTATTTCAAAATAATAATTTATAATATACATATGTAACATAGTTTGATGAGGATGTACCGGTGTCGGCTGTCAGGTCAAGACTCAACATCTATCAAGCAAGTGAAATGGAAAACTATTCAGGTTATTAATATACTTTAGAAAATTATCAAATTATTAGAAAATAATTATAATTGTATGACGTGTTCATCATTGCTAATCAACAGGTTCCGAGGCAACAAGATGGGGTGCATTGTGGACATTTTGTGTGCTGTTATGTTGAAGATATAATTCAATCTTACCGGACGATCATTCCTACAAACGTAAGTTTGTTTATCTATTTATTGAAGTTATTATTGATTGAATATAAGTATTTATTAACTAATTAATTTTTCAATATTTTACAGTTTGTATATGAACGTCCGCTCGCGTATTACTTTACAAAAAGAATGGACGACTGGAAAATTGATTGGTCAGGATATTTGTACAATCGATTTTTAGCTTAAACTTTTTGTATGACAATATGTAAACTTATTTAATTATATATTAAATTTTATTAATTTGTATATTTATTTGATTGATGTTTCATTTAATTAGTGAATAATTGATGTGTATATTTATTTTATTGATTTTAGGAATTTATTATATATTTTTTGGTATTAATTAATTATTTAATTGATTTTAGGAAATAATTGTAAAAATAAATCGAATTAAAAAAAAAATGCTTGCAGAGCGGTTTTTAACCGCTCTACAAGTGCCCATAATAAAATAAATAAATAATAATATCTGCTTGAAGAGCGGTTTAAAACCGCACTCCAAGTGAGAGCGGTTAATAACCGCTCTCCAAGTGCCGGTAATTAAATAATAAAATAAAATAATAATATGCTTGCAGAGCGGTTTATAACCGCACTCTAAGTGAGAGCGGTTAATAACCGCTCTGCAAGTGCCTATCTTGCAGTGCGGTTCCGCAACCGCTCTCTCCACTTGGAGAGCTGCCACTTGGAGAGCCCTTAAGAACCGCTCTCCAAGAGCAACCATTCTGTACTAGTGAATTAAATAGTTGTTTAAAAATTAAGTGTAGTATTTATTATATATAAAATATTAATTAATTATAAAGCTAGATATATACATACATAGCTATATGATGTATGTGTGTGTATATAAATGTCATGTGTAAATTAATTATAATGCTTGATTATTAATTAATTATGATTGTATATATATGTCATGTGTTTAGTAAAAAACAAATAAAATTAAAAAAAATCATGGGTTACCTGTTAGGTTACCTGCTATAACAGGTAAAAGGACCAAATTCAAAAAAAATTAAAACTTACAGGACTAATTTCAAAATGTGTATTCTATGAGGACCAAAATCAAACTAGAGCAAAGTTACGGGACATAAAAATTTATAAACTAATATATATATATATATATATAGTTTCTCAATTATCCACATATCCTCTTTCTCTCATTTTTATTTTATTTTTGGTAATTACGATTGACAGTCAATTTAATTATATTACTTTTTATTCATCTTTTTCAAATAATATACATAAGTATTTCAGATATATTTTCAACGTGTAGACTTTTTTGTAATTTGGTGTATAAACTAAAATAGTAAAAAGTTTTTTTTTTTCTTCTTCAAATTATCACATTTTTGGTAGAAAGCTCATTATGTTAAGAATGCGGATTTTGTTCATTATTAATTTAGTACTACTTTCGTTTGTGGTACTTTTAGGAATACAATTTTTTTTTATGTGATAAGTAGAATATATAGGATAAAAATTATGAGAAAAGATTTTGAAGGTAGAGAATTAAAGAAATATTTTTATTTTTTACGTATGCAAATTTTTGCGAGACAAACAAAAATAAAAAATATGCAAACTTTTGTGGGATGGATGTAGTATTAGTTGTTGAATGCAATAATTTGTAAAAGACAATTTGTTTACTATTGCAATTTTAAAAACATAATTACATATAAGGAAATTATTTATTTAGAAGCAATTTTGCTTTAAAAAGAGCTTAATTTTCGTTTATGAATGAAATTATCTATATATTATTCTATAAAAATGAATAGTAAAATTAAATTAAGCGTCAAATATAAAATGCAAAAAAATAAAAAAAAACTTAATAAAACCCATAAAAAATAGAGGAGAAGGTTTGCGCATAATTTAGAAAATAGAGGTTAGATGCACTTTTTGCAAAAAATTTCAGAGTAGACGAGTCTTTTTTATGTAAAAAAGTAGAGGCGCATTCTTGTATGCAGCATATGCAATGCATAATTTATGTGTATTTTTTAAAATTCATCTATACTATTACTAAAAATATTTTTAATTTTATTGAAAAGTCACCCAATATTATTTAATAAGAGAATTTTTTTAATATAAATAAGAGTAATTTTTTATTAATAATAAAAAAATATTTTAAGAAAATTTAATTAATGTACAAAAAATTTACACCAAAACAAATTACAAATAGCACGTCAATCAATTATAAAGGTACTACAAGGAATAAGAATTAAAAAAAAAAGTCCAAATATTGTAGAAAAGAAGTATACTTACACTCTAATTATTTTACTGGCATTTTAAATCACAATATATATATATATATATATATATATATATATACATATATTTGTCATACTTAACAAAATGAAAGTTGAACGCAATAATTAATATGTGGTTTAAATTGAGAGACAAATATGAAATTCTTTTAAGACTTATTTTATGGCTATATTGTGGCATCATATGTTAATATTGTTTGGTAGCATTATAAGTTAATTCAACATATCAAATTAATGTGATATACCTTTTTATTGAACAGTAATTAACATCCAGGCGTACATGAAAAGTGGACCCCCAATGTGTCCACCAAAACGAAGCCTACTAAGGTTGTGTTTTCAAATCCTTAAAAAAATGTTGAATCAGTAAGATTCAACTTAGTGTTTGTTTACAAACTCTAAATAAAAAGTAAGAATACTTATTTCTTAAAAAAAATACTTAAAATGTATTTTCAACTATTATTTTTAGTGCTTATTATCAATTTTGGTCAAGCAAAATAATTTTTTGCTTTTAACTTGTATTTAAGCACTTCTACATTTCCCAAGAAAATAATACTCAATACTAGAAGCACTTCTTTTACAAACATATTTTTCTTAATTATTTTTTAAAATCACTTAAATTTAAAATACTCCTTATTTTTCATTTTACTACTAAAATTACTTAATATCATTTTTTCAATTCTACTAGAGATTACAAACATGCACTTATCCCAAAAAAAGTGATTCTACACTTTTTTAAGGATTTGAAAACACAATCTTTTTTTCAATTTAATTTTTTATGAGTTACTTAAAACATAATAATTTTTTATTTCGAATCAAAATTTAAAATAAAATATATAAAATCTAAAAAATTATAATCTTTATTTAATATTTGTATTTGAATAAATTAAAAAGATTTTTTTTTTCATTTCATCGTTTAATAAGAAACAGATGATTTTTTAAAGCATATCTAATACATGCATAATTTTTTTTTTTAATATACTATATATAAAAATTAATTAAATTAAAAAAAATTAAGTTGGAGAATTTAAAAAATATAAAGAAAAATGGATCGGGCCTTGAACTGAGACAAAGATAATAAAATTAGATCTTAAATTGAGAAAAAAATTAAATATAGATCTTGATTTGAGATACTTTTAAAATAAAGTGAAAATTACAAAATTGATAATAATTACAAATTGGTTATGTGCTATTTTTTTTTTAATTTCTGTACAGATAAAAATTTATTTTTCTATACAAATATTATGAACCAATTTATAAATATATTTACTTTTTTAAACCAATATATAAATACACCTAAAATAAAATCTTAAATTGAGACTTACGTATCCTTCCTTGTCATTTAATTCAATGAAAATTGATCCCGTACATATATAGCTAAAGAAATATAACTAAAGAAATAGTATAATCTAAAAAATGAAGAATTCCAAATTAATGAAAGAAGTATATTAATCTCACTTTAAAGAGCAAGTCATTTGTGCAACTCAAGTTCATTTTAAAAAAGTTAAACAAAATACTATTGAAAAGTTACATAAATTATTACTAAAAAGTTAAACCATTAAAGATACGCTTTTCAATAATAACATGCGTAACTTTTCAGTAGTATTTTGTTTAACTTTTCAGAAATAAACTTGAGTTGCACGGTGTAACTGGTGCAGTAGTATTTTGTTTAACTTTTCAGAAATAAACTTGAGTTGCACGGTGTAACTGGTGCATACAAGACTAAGCCCACTTTAAATCCAAAGGATAAATTCTAATAAAACCCACACACATATTTATCATCCATCGATTCATATCATAAATATGTCCTGATATTTTTTATCTTCCTAATCTAAAAGCAAAGTAAACGATAAGACACATAATGAATCCATTGATGATGCCTAAAATCATCTGAGCAAGCAATAACCCATATATACCTACTCATAATTCTTCACTATATATATATAACCCTTTTCTGCATTCATCACCACCAAGAAAACAAATTAATTAGGAGTGAAAAATATTGATTGAAAATCATGTGGAGGAAGACTTTAGCCGTTGTTTCTGTTTTTGTCTTGGTGATGGCCGCAGGAGGGGTGGCCCACAGTGGTTTCATAGGGACCAGGGGCAGCCAGTTTGTTTTAAATGGAAGACCTTTCTATTTTAATGGTTTCAATTCTTATTGGTTAATGTACATGGCCTCCGACCTTTCGACTAGAGTCAAAGTGTCGGAAACCTTTGCACAGGCTTCTAAGTATGGTATGAACGTAGCCCGAACTTGGGCTTTTAGTGATGGAGCTGGTTATAGAGCTCTACAAACATCTCCGGGCTCATATAATGAGGATGTGTTTAAGGTGAAAAATTATTAGAAAAAATGACAAGTTCAAAATTTAGAAATAATCAAGGGTGATTCTAAATAACTGATGTTTTATAACAGTAATTCTGTTTCCAATTATTTTATACTTTACACAATTTTCACATTTCTTCTCTTTTACCCCTAAAAATTAGTTTTAAAAAATTGTCATTTTAATTGTGAGCTTACATTTATTAATTAATTAATTAATTCACTCATCTTAATTTTTAAAAAGATAAATCATATTTCATATAAACCTACAACTTGTTAATGATATACTAAGTTCTTTTTAATAAGGATGTATTTAATTTATTGTTAAATTTTTAATTTAATTCACTTACAAATTATAAAACATCAGATATTAGAAAATATATTGTTTGTTGTTTCAGGGATTGGATTTTGTGGTGTGGGAGGCCAAAAAACATGGAATTTATCTAATTCTGACATTGGTGAACAATTGGAATGATTTTGGAGGGAGAAAACAGTATGTAGAATGGGGTAGGGAAAATGGCCAACACTTGAACAATGACGACGACTTTTTCACTAATTCTCTTGTTAAAGGTTACTACAAAAATCACACCAAGGTAATTAAAAGTACGTACTTATATACATACATACATACATACTTTTTCAACATTTAATTTCACACAATATACATACATGAATTTTCGAAAATGTGGAGGACTCATTACATCAATTTTCGAAGCGTTTACTTTTGCATATTTTGACAAAAAAATGATTTTACATTAATTCTAATGATTGATATATAGAGTGTGTTGACAAGAATCAATTCACTAAGTGGAGTAGCTAGCTTATAAAGATGATTCCACCATTCTTGCATGGGAGCTGATGAACGAACCCCGTTGTCAATCCGATCTCTCTGGAAAAGCTATTCAAGTACGCTTAAATATCTCTTAATTTATTCTATATGCAAAATACTGTCCGAAATGTGTTTTATATATACGGTAGAATATATTAATTATGTGGTACACACATAAAAATATAATTGGGCTTGCAAAATAACATGTGTTTGTATTTTTGTATGTCTTCATAAAAAATATATGTATATCGATCTCTCCCCAAATCTTTATAATAGATATAGATGTATATATGTATAGCTTGAAACAATATTTCTAATTAAGTTTATATGTCATGATAAATGTTCAGGATTGGGTTGCAGAAATGGCAAATTATGTGAAATCCATAGACAATAAACACCTCCTAGAGATTGGTTTGGAAGGTTTCTACGGGAAATCAATGCCCCAAAGAAAGCAAAACAATCCTGGCTATGAAGTTGGTACTGATTTCATCTCTAACAACCGCATTCCCCAAGTTGACTTTGCCACCATTCACCTCTACCCCGACCAATGGTATATATATATGCATTCACTAGTATATAAGTGGGCTTGGAGAACCCTTATTTTCGCTCTTAGAGAACATTTTTTAAGGGCTTTCCAAGCAGCAACTCTCCAAGTAGAGAGAGCGGTTCACAAACCGCTGCGCAAACTCAGGTCTTAGAGAGTGATTATTAACCGTTCTACAAGGCGTTCCGTAGAATTTTCAATTAAGTCCAATATTGAAAATCCCATACTTTGTTGGGAAAAAAATATAAAGTTATTGGACGTAATTAAATTTGAATTATTTTCACACACGTGCAATTTGAATATAGGGTACCTGGTTCAAGCTTCGTTGAAAAATGGATTCAAGATCACATAGATGACTCAAAAGAAGTCCTTGGGAATTCACTGTTGTTGACAGAGTTTGGCAAGTCTTCAAAATCATCAGGTTATGAGGTTGGAAAGAGAAACACGTATTTTAGTGAGATTTTTAACAATATCTATAATTGTGCAAAAAGTGGAGGGCCTTGTGGAGGTTCATTGTTCTGGCAAGTGATGGCTTTGGGTATGGAAAATTGGAGCGATGGTTACGATGAACAAAGCCCATCGACGGTTGTTGTCATCTCTCACCAGTCTCGACGAATTACTGCCCTTAATTAAAAACTAGTTAATTAGATGGAATTCATGTATATTCACATTAATTAATTGGCCTATATATAATAAAGATTATGTCATTTAATTTGAGTTAGAAAATTCAGTGTAATGACGTTCAATCAACAACAGAATTCAAATCAATATTTTTTCATTATGCAAGAGTGGACTTTTGAAGGTGTGCTTAGTACTGAAATTGAGATAATTAGTCTGAAAGTTAATTTCAATAAATGCTGTATTTGGGGAGTGAATTTGGGTCTAAATATTTTGGAGCAGATGAGCGAGATTGTGGGGTGTGGAATTGGTGCTGCCCCATTTTCCTATCTTGGTCTTAATGTGGGCATTAATCACAGAAATTCGTCTTCTTGGCTGAAGCTGGTTGAAAACAATTCGGAATATGTTAGCGAAGTGGAGCGGTAAACACATTTCATTTGGTGATCGAATAACCTTGATTCAAGCAGTTCTTTCTGCAATCCCGATCTATTGTCTTTCCTTCTTTCGTCTTCCGAAAAAAAAATTATTAGAGTCATTACACAGATTCAGAGAGATTTTTTTTTTGGGGGGGGGGGGGGAGTGAGCAACATAGCAAAATTCCTTGGGTTAGGTTGGGTATAGTTTGCAAATATAAAGAGGAAAGTGGTTTAGGAATTAGAGATGTGGGATGCTTCAACTTAGCTTTAATTAAAAAATGGATTTGGAGATATTTTTCTAACCAAATAGGTTGTGGGTGAAAGTTGTGAAGTCTAAGTATGGGAGGTTAGGATCATGTATTTTGAGGGAGAGTGGTTTGAGTAGAGGTGTGGAGGGTAGATGTAGAGGGGCAGTTTCGGGATGGTGGAGAGATTTATGTAATATTTACGAAGATGAGGATGGGGAGTAGGGTTGCAAACGAATCGAATCGAAGCGAATAATACTATATTCGATTCGGTATTCGTGAAACTATTCGAATATTCGTATTCGTATTCGAAATACATTCGAATAATAAATAAAATTCGTATTCGATTCGATATTGATATTCGAATTATTCGATTCGATTCGAATATTCGATTCGATTTTTTCAAAATCTATTATATAACATATTATTTGATTCGATTCGAAAATATTCGATCCGATTCGTAATTATTCGCTTCGATTCGATTCGATTCGAATTTTTGTAAAGAAATCTATAAAATAATATTTTAAATAATATAAAGCAAAATTCAATAAAATTACCTAATAAATACCAAATAATAATATTCAAACTCCAACCAACCATTTCAAACTCCCAATACAAGCCACTAATTTAAAAGCTTACAAAGCATAAACAATAGTTATCAAAATAACAATTAAAGAAAGTGATTAGCAAATTAGTGTTTCAATCTTTCTTGCTATCAAATCAATTCTTCAATCTTCCACGGCTTGGAAATCAATCGGTTTGCAACATGACTTCAAGGGGCTCTTCTTGTTCCTAAACAAAAAAATATATAAATTTAAAAAAAAAAAATTATGCAAACATTCATACAACTCAAATGAATTAAAAAATTGATAGAACTCACATATGTCATAAGAGGCTTTTTGACCCCATGAATTTGACGAACCCAGTCTGCTCCACAAATCAACACTTGTACCATATCAGAAGATAACCTCCCTCGATACGGATCCAATACTCGAGTTCCTACACTAAATATAGCCTCAGATGCCACTGTACTAATAGGGATAGCTAGAACATCACGAGCTAACTTGGATAGAATTTTAAATTTCAATTCTTGAGATTTCCACCAAGCCAAGACATCAAACTCTGCACTTACATTCTCTTCTTGACTTCTAAAAACCCCCTCTTCCAAATAAATGTCCAAATCCGACTTTAGAGGCTCATGAACTTCAACAGAATCCAAGTATCGATCAAACATAGATAAACCAGAAGGCACAAATTTACCTTTAGACATGGAGTTTCCACACATAGAAGAAGAACTTACTGGAATGGTAGTCTTTCGAGACCTCTCTTGATCAGCTTGAACATACTCAAAGAACAAGCTATATAATGATTCTCTAACTTTCATCACATTTGTACGTGCTTCTGTCTCACTATATATGTTACTGAAAGCAAAATCAACCAACCTCATTTTGAACCTAGGGTCTAGTATCGCTCCAATTGCCATCAAAAGGTTGCAATCTCCCCAATATTTGTCAAGCTTTTCCTTCATCTTTTTTACCATCACTCTAATAAACTCATCAACATGGTTTTCTTTTTCATTCAACACATGCTTGACTCTCCAAATAACAGCAAGGTAAACATTTGAAGTAGGATAATGAACTCCAGAAATTACATGAGTAGCTTCATAAAAAACCTCTAAAATGTCAATAACATCTTTCACTTTTTTCCAATCATCAAGGCTAGGACAATTGCGATAAAAAGGCTCACCCTCTTTAAGTATAGGAAATGCATCCTTAACTCTATATGCCTCAACTAACATCTCATATGTAGAATTCCAACGAGTTGGACAATCAATGATCAACCTTTTCACTTTGATTCCTAAATGATGCACAATATCTGAGAATTTTCTTAACCTAGACTCTGATTGGTTAATGAATCGCACACTCTTTTTGACATCATTAATAGTGCTTTGAATCTCAGAAAGACCATCTTGAACCACAAGATTTAATATATGTGCTGTACAACGGACATGAAACAACTTACCTTCTAATGGCAACTTACGACTCTTAGAGAATGTTCCTTTAGCAATTCGAATTGCCACATCATTGTTCGAGGCATTATCCACAGAGATAGTGAAAACTTTATGTTCTATCCCCCATTCCTTTGTACACTTCATCAGCCCATTAAAGATATCATGACCTAAAAAAATACAAATAAATAAATCAAATTAAATTAACTAAAATGCTAAAGAAATTTTATATCATGAAAATTAAATTACCAGCATGTGGAGGAGGTAGAGATATGAAGCTAAGAAGTCGTTTGTGAAGTTGCCAATTAGAATCCACAAAGTGACCAGTGACACACATATAAGAAATCTTTTTCACCTTTGACTTCCAAATATCAGTGGTTAAGGAAATCTTATTGATGTCTCTCAATGCCAAATGCAATTTTTTCTTCTCTATGTCATACACATTAATGACATCTTTCGTCGCAGTGGTACGAGTAATCTTCTCAAATTGTGGTTGATTAATACTTAACATGAAAGTAAAAGCAACATCTTCCACAACATTAAATGGCTGCTCCTTCATTAAAATATAATGGGCAACAGCCTCTCTTTGTTTCATATGATCATACTTACCATCTGACAACGGATTCATCTCAAACTTGGATTTGATGGGCTGAAATTGCAACATCTTTTGCTTTTCATTGTGCATTTTCTTTTGCAAACACCTCTTCAAGTGATTCAAAAGATGACTTGTTGTACCACTAGTAGGTCTAGAAAGAAGACTTTTGCAATGTATGCATTGAAACTTTAAAGTTCCGTCATTTGCAGTCACCTCAACAAAATCAAGATGAGCTTTTGAGACCTTCTTTCTCTTTTTCCTTTCAAAATTTCCCTTATCTTCCTCACTTTCATTTTCTTTTCCATCTTCATCGTCTTTCTCCTTATGTTTCTCCCCATCATCATTCATATCTTCAATTTGTGGACCACATTCATTTTCATCATCATCTATCTCGACCGTAATTTTCTCCTCCTTTCATGAAACATATGTAATTAAAGGTTAAAATATTAAAAGATATATATATATATATATATATATATATATATATATTTCAAATGATAGACAAGATTTAAGAGTAATATAATATACGATATTTACCTCATGTGCATCCATTAAAATCTCATCTTCTTGAGTTATTTGCTCTACTGAATTTAAACCATCCATATTCTATGAATAAGAGCAAAAAGAAAAGCACCCAACACCTGCACCCAAAACAATATCATAACTTTTAAAAACACATAGTATGAAGTATGATCATTATTATGGGAATCAAAATAGCATTAATCGAGTACCTCTTTTATGTTAGTTGGAAAAGTTAAAATATAATGGCAATGCCCTTTGAACGTCAACCATTTCTAGTTCTAGCTTATGTATTAAACCCGTGTTTTGATGCAGTTAGCATGTTCCCAAATTAATTAATTTATTTATTTATAATGCACAATATATATATATATATATAAATTATTTTATTTATCCTGTAAAACAATTTTTTTTCTATTTCTCAATTTTTTCTCATTGGAATGGATGTGAATCTTTACACAAAAGAGATAAATACATAAAATAAGAATATTATGAATTATTGGAGTCCATTCATAAATAAAGTAATTAATTGTTAATTATACGTAGAGTCTGCTCAAATGGTTTGAATAGCTGGTTCTGATTTGATAAATTTTCAACCAAAATTGAACCGTGTTTGAATGGTTTTTTTGGTCCGATTTGTCGAACCACTATTTAAACCTATTTTGGGACAGTGTGGCAGACTGGCAGTGTGGCCGTGAACTTTGAAACCCTAATTATATTACCCTAATAAAATATAATTAGATTCAATTATACCTTCAGTTGACAGTGTGGCCGTGAACGGCAGGGGGTGCGTCGCGTGTGGAGGAGGCGGGTGGAGGAGGTGAGGCTGCGACTGTGATTGATGTAGCGCACAGGCGTGGCAGGCGACGGGTGGAGAAGGAGCCTGCGACTGTGTTTGATGTAGCGCACAGGCGTGGCAGGAGGCGGGTGGAGGAGGCGAGGCTGCGACTGTGTGATGTAGCGCACAGGCGTGGCAGGAGGCGGGTGGAGGAGGCGAGGCTGCGACTGTGTGATGTAGCGCACAGGCGTGGCAGGAGGCGGGTGGAGGAGGCGAGCCTGGCAGGAGGCGGTAATGAGTCTAATGACTGAGGAATAGAACAAGACTAGGTTATTTTGTTTGGGCCTTTTGGCCTTTGGGCTTTTTTTTTTTTTTTTTATATTTTGTTTGGGCCTAAATAATTCAAATAATTTAAACTTTACATTATATGAATATTTTGGATCATATATTTTATGATATTATATTATATATATATATATATATTAATATTATATATAATAAATATTTAATCGAATATTTAATCGAATAGTAGCGAATATCGAATCGAATATCATGATTTTTTATTTGTATTTGATTATTAATCGAATCGAATCGAATATTTTTATTCGAATTCGAATCACAAAATTACGAATACGAATATCAAAATTCGAATACGAATACCGAACCGAACCAAAATTATTTGATTCGTTTGCAACCCTAATGGGGAGGAGATGAGATCGGATCTGAGTATGATAATGGGAAAAGGAGATAAAACTTTATTTTGGCATGATGTGTGGTTGGAAGATCAGAATCTTTGTTCTAGATTTAATAGATTATTTAGAATAAGTAGTCTTCAGAGAGGGTATGTTATTGATATGGGATATTGGAGTAACGATGGGCCGGCCCGAAAAGCCTGGTTTTAAGAACAGGACGGGCCTAATAATTATAGGCCCGAAAAGAAACTGGCCTATTTGGCCCGTCCCAGTTGGCCCGGCGGGCCACTTGGGCCCAGCCTGGGTTTGACCCGATTTTTTGGGACGGCCCTGCCCGGTAGGTGTTTTTTTAATTTATTTTTTATATAATAATTCTCTTATAAATTTTACTATATTCTTATGAGTTAAACTATTTTTATTTTGAATTTTTTTTCTATTTTATATTCTTTTAAATATTTTATATTTGCATTTTCATTGAAACTTTCTCAAAAGATATTTTAAATCAAAAAATATTATCTCAATTAATTAATATGTATTATTAAAAAATGTTAATTAGATAATATTGACAATACATTATTTAGAATCTTGCTAATGTAACTTTATTTAATTAGAAGTTCATATATTTGTTGGTATGAATTATAAATCAAATTTATTAGAGGGGTGTTGAATTAGTTGTTTAATTTTTATTTTTATTTTTATGAATGTGTGGTTATAAAGGATTGTTAGAAAATTGTTGTTTGATTTTATTTTTGTGTATTACAGTTTACTAAGGTTTGCTAAATTATAGTTGTTTAAATATTATATAAAAATTTGAGTTTTATTTTAATTATTAAATTATTTTTAACAAATAAAATAAAATTTTATTACTATTTAAGTAGTATTTGTATACAAAGTTACCAATTAATAACATAAATATAGAAATCAAATATAATATTGATATATTAAAATTTATAAAAAAATAAAAAAAAAGTCGGGCCGGTTTGGCCTGGTAGCCCGGTGGCCCGCCTTGAGCCAGGACGGGCTTGAAAATATGTGGCCCAAAGAGAACCAGCCCGGCCCGAAAAAACACGATGGCCCGGTGGGCAGGTACCAGGCCGGCCCGGCCCATTTGACAACTCTAGGTGTGGGATTTGAAGTGGAGGAGTGAATTGAGAACTAGAGAGGTTAATTTGCTTAACGATTTATTGCATTGTCTTAACATGAGTAAAATTGATTACGACAAGCAGGATTGATGGAGCTAGAACGTGTCAAGTAATGAATTCTTTAACACTAAGTTGGCATATAGTAAAAATATTAAGGCAGTGGAGGACGAAGTTGATCAAGTGAAGAGCAAGGCGTTTAAATGTCTTTGGAGAAGTCTTGCACCGAGAAGATATCAAGCGATCGTATGGCTGACTCTAGCCATCCGGGATACACCTTGGTGATGAAACCCTCAAGGTTCATCATTAGGTGGTGGGGAGTAAAAGCTAGGATGAGGGTCGTGATACCCTAACTTTCACTCCCAATTTTATTAGGCTCGCATAGTTTCGTGGGACTCCAGCAAGGGGAAAGCCATCCCGCTAAATATATTTTTGGAGAATCATCATCATGATCTTTAGAGTCATTTTCAACTGATATTTTTCGAATGAAGGGTGAGATGAAGCTTTTGCTTAGAAAGATGAGCACAATTTGCATATGGCTAAAGCCCAATTTATAGATCCAGCAAGGGACCAAGTTACGAATTCGGGAGGGCTAACACACAAATTCTCAATAAGAATTCAATCCTCTGCCTGTCGGTTCCAATTTCCAAGGTGGCTCATTAGAAACCGTCAGTGTACCACTATGAAGTGACTTACCAGACACCCCAATGAGGCAAATACATGTGTAAAACCACCAAAATCGTTTGAAAATTTTAGCGTTGAAAGATCTCTTCCATTGGAAAGACATTTTTAGCTTTTGAATTTGATCTTGATGGAGTTGAGCATACGATCAAGTCAAGTTGGATGGTAGATGGGCGACCAAATGAGTCTCAACATCATTCAAAGTTGTAAAATTTTGAACGTGGGTCATTCAAGATAAATGAGAAACAAGTATAGCAGAGCGAGCAAGATTATGGAACATTGAAGATAAAACATCCAAGTTAACAAAATACGATTATAAAAGGTTCAAGTTCCAAGTTACATCTCCAAAAAGAAATATAAAGACCTAGAGTCTACTCGCCTCTAGCGGCTCCATCCTCAACTTGCTCACCAACAGTCCCAGCTTGCTCATTAGTGCCAACCTCAGCTTCGGCTTGGACATCAACCCTATCTTCAGATACTACTCCAGCTTGCTCACATCCTCCTCTGCTCCATCTCCATCTTCCTCCCCATCATCATCCAGGCTTGGGACATCCTGACGGGGCATGAAGAGACGACTACGATCAAGAAACCAACTATCCGTAGGCAAATGCTTGACAGAAGGGGAAAGTGGAAAGGGGATATCATTCTTTGCAGCAACTCAAATCGCATCCACGAAGCATTGGGCCAGATTGGCAGGGCCCTTCAAAGGATCCTTGACCTTCTCATAAAACTCTTGGAGCTGACGATCAGCATCCACAAGCTCATGTTCTTTGCTCATAAAGTTGCTTTTAACGTGTGCCAAAGTTTGTGCAGTCTCGGCAAGGAGATTGCTCATCTTTTCCCTCTACTGCATCATCGTCTTCTTCTCCTTGAGGGCATTCAGACTCTGCTGAACAGCAAGAGCTTTTTCCTCATAAGCTCCTCGGTCTCCTTAGCCCTCTCAGTCCTGACCAGCTAACAGATTCTCTTTACCTTCCCGGTCAATCGGCCGATCTCCTCCACAATAGTTTCCTAAATGCGGACTTCTGCGGCCACTAAATCCTCCCTAACGAGCCGGTCTATCTTTGAGACAGTAAATGCGGTGGAAAATGGGTTGATTGGTCGGAGAAGAGGTTCTGGCCTAGATTCATCCCCACGAGCCATAACCTCTGAAGAAATTCAAAAAATAAAGAAAGAAAAGGTGCGAGAAAGCAGCCTTACTCTGGTAAGCACCAATAGTCAGAATATCGGATGGTAGTTGAGAAGCTCCGTAAATTAGGGTCTCAAGGTTTCAAGTCTGTGAAATTGAAACCCTACTTATACTGGGATTTGGGATGCACTCAAGTGGATGCGGCCTTTGAGGTGCTCTTGACACGTGCACACCTCCTCAAAAACATCACACATAGTCAACTTTCAGAGCAAATGACACGTGACATACCAATACAATCTGGGGCAGCACCTATAACAGGACTCAACATCCCGCGTTATAGACAATAATTGTTTACTAAGATTGCACTATGCTCGATTCATTCATTTTCTCCATGAGCCCAAGTGGATCCATGTGTCCGGATTTTAGAAAGCCGTAAACCCCGAGGATCCTGATCCAAATAATAGTCCATCTCTTTTCTCGAAGAATTTGAGCAACGAGCTAGGGAACAATTGTTGTGGCATGAATATGTCTATAATAGAAACCACCCCAGTATCCTTTAAGCCCAATAAGGGCCCAATCCAAGACAGGAACAACGAAGATAGGCCACATAATTATGAAAGAGTCGGTCGAGCTCCGAGCAGATTACCTCAAAGGGCAATAAACAGTCCAAGCAATATTAGGCGAAGACTACGAGGGCTCGAGCAGTGAACAGCGAGCAACCATGGTACACGAGGATATCAAAGGTAATTACTCACCAAATCTACTCTGACACCGAGATATTCCCTCAATACCTTTCCAGCTGTCACCACCTCACTAGCTTAAGCAGCACTAGAACATGTCCACTACCCGATGATCTTCTCTCGCAATCGATTGTGGACCACAAACAATTGGGACCACAAGACACGCGTGCACTTGATGGGGCGCACGAAAATGTATAAATAGGCCTCAAAAGGCTATAGCAAAGACGATTCAGATAGCATGAGCAATCTCTTGTAATCTACACAACATTTCTTTGCAAACTCATATATATAAGAACACTCACATTCAAGTCCTAAACCTTACAATAGGAGACTAAGTAAATCTAAGTTTTTATTTACATTATTATTATTTACAGTTACTATTATCCAAACAAACTTATTGTTAGTTTAGGAACTTACATATGAAACAATTCAACTAAATTCGATAAATATGATTCACAACAACCCTAATTTAACAACAATAACCTTACTCTAAATAATTCAGTGGATTAGCTCACTTGACCACTGGACTTCTCATTTTAGTGATCTAGGTGAGTGACTCAGGTTCGATTCTCTTTGGAAACGAATTAAGAAAGATATAAGGTGGATTGGAGAAAAATATTGGAGTATTTACCTGAAAGCATTTTTAACAAATATGAGAATAAATTATGAAATTTTATTTTGTGTATTCATTATTTAAAAAGTTTACTTCTGCACACACACATATACAAAGACCCTGCCCGTTAACTCTTGCTACTCTTTCTCGGTTTGTGCGGTTGTTTCTGCATCTGCCTGAGTCCCAGACCTCGAGTTTCAATTATAGTGATAACTCCATTGGTTTCTGCATTATTTCGTTGCATTTTATTGGTTCCTGCTGTATGAGGAAGGTCAGAATTAGAACGCCCTTCGGCCTTCATGCCTCTTCTGTTACAATCTTCACGTCCAAACACTGTAGCTCCCTCATATGAGATCTCTTAAAGAGGGTCTGAAGTTCCAGGCCCACGTCATAAAATCCGGTTTCCTCCCAACAATTGTAACCACCAATCAGCTAATGAATTTGTACTCCAAACATGGCCTTGTTGATGAAGCCCATAAACTGTTCGAAGGAATGCCTGAACGAAATGTGTTTTCTTGGAACACCATAATAAACGCTTATATCAGGACCCGAAATTTCGGTAAATCTAAATGTCTTTTTGATTCTTCCCCTTTTAAAGATTCTGTTTCCTATAACTCGATGATCTCCGGGTACGCACGTTCCGATAGCTATTCTAGTGAGGCCATTGAATTGTTCATTCAAATGCAGTTTGATAAGGATACAGCTCGGATTGATGAGTTTACACTGACCACAATGCTCAATCTGGTCGCAAACTTAAGGCTTTTGCATTATGGCAAGCAATTGCATTCGTTCATGGTAAAGAGTGGGAATGATTTGAGTAACTTTGCGCTGAGTTCTTTGATAGATATGTACTCTAAATGCGGCAGCTTTTCGGATGCCTGCAGTGTTTTTAATGGACACGGCGGCTGCCAAGGCTTGGTAGATACGGTTGTGAACAATGCATTGCTTGCTGCTTGCTACAGAGAAGGCAAGATTGAAATAGCTCGTGAGGTGTTCTCGAGTAATCCAGAGTTGATAGATGATGTGTCATGGAATACAATGATTTCAGGGTGTGCTCAGAATGGATACGAGGAGGAAGCAGTCGAGTTGTTTAAGCGTATGGCGGAGAAGGGATATCGATGGGACGAGCACACCTTTGGTAGTGTATTAGCAGCTTGTTCTGCTTTGAAGTGTTTGAAGCTGGGAAAGGAAGTTCATGCTTGGGTTTTAAAAGATGGGATGTGTTCAAATCCATTTATAAGCAGCGGCATTGTCGATATTTATTCCAAGTGTGGCAATTTGAGGTATGCTGAGAGTGTTTACAATTCAGTTGGAAGGAGCAATGTATATGCTGCTACTTCGATGATTGTAGGATACTCGGCAAAAGGTGATGTGTTGGAAGCAAGGAGGCTCTTTGATTCGGTACCCCAAAAAAACTTTGTAATGTGGACTTCAATTATATCTGGTTATGTGAAATTGCAGAGATGTGAGGAAGCTTTCGTTCTTTTTCGGGAATATGCAGTAAAGGAGATAACGGCCCCTGATGCTGTGATACTCGTAAGTTTACTTAGCGCATGTGCTATACGAGCTAGTGTAGGTTTTGGTAAACAAATTCATGCATACAGTTTGAGAATTAAAATTACATTAGATGAGAAAGCAGTAAGTGCTTTAATTGATATGTATTCAAAATGTGGCTATATACTATATGCACAAAGACTGTTCCATAGAGTTAGCATTAGGGACACTATAATGTACAATGTTATGATTGCTGGTTGTGCTCACCATGGGCATGAGCACGAAGCTATTCGTCTCTTTGAGGAAATGACGAAACGAGGCCTTCATCCTGATGCTGTCACTTTCATTGCGCTTCTGTCTGCTTGTCGCCATTGTGGATTAGTCGAGGCAGGTGAAAAATATTTTAGTTCGATGACCAAAAATTACAGTATACCACATGAAATGGATCACTATGCATGTATGGTTGACTTATATGGAAGGTCAAACCAGCTAGAGAAGGCTGCAGCTTTCATTGAAGAGATGCCCATTGAGCCCGATTCAATTATACTGAGCGCATTCCTGAATGCGTGCAGAACTAACAAGAATCTAGAACTCGCAAGAATGGCAGAGAAAAGGCTTCTGGAAATTGAAGGAAATAATGGTTCAAGGTATTTCCAGTTAGCTAGTGTATATGCCTCTGGAGGGGAGTGGGACGAGATGGGAAGGATGATGAGGAGGATGAAAGAGAAGGATGTGAAGAAGACTGCGGGCTGCAGTTGGGTACAGTTTGGTAATGAGGTTCATATTTTTAAATCAGGTGATGCATCCCACTTGGAAGCAGAGGCTATATATAGTATTCTTGGGTGCTTGATTAATGAACTCTTTCATAAAGCTACTGTTGCTGAAACATGTCCACCACTATGGGTATAAGCCCTGCTGTTATTGTACCTGAATGAATTAGGGACAGAGCAATCACACCCAGGATTGAAACCATCTTCCACTGATTTTTCCTCTCTGCGAGTTGAAATTAGAAGACCAAATTGGAATTCGGCCAACAATTTTGTGACGGTAAATGGCTTTATTCAGATCTAGCATGCCCAGTGAGGTACAGTTGTTTCAATCTATTTTGACCTTCGGATTTGAGAGAATATTTATTTGAACGAATTATAGCTGCTGAATATATTAGTGAGGCGAGAAGTCTTGGTAAATCTGCGATATCTGCTTATTTTCAAATTTACTTTCAAAAGGCATTAAAGAAATTGAAAGGTTGTTTCTGAATTAATTCATCTGTGTGCGAGTGTTCTCGTGCGCCTTGTTGCGATTCTTCTCATTTACCTGAATGTAGAGTCTGGACTCCGTTAAAAGATTTATTTCCATGAGATCAATTTTGTTTATTTGCCAATTTTCTGTTCTGTTATTTGTCAATTGCATTTACTTAGTGTGTTTCTGTTACCTGAAAATCTTATTCATACTCCTATGACCTCTTGTCGGTGCAGGTTGGGTTGCAATTCCTTCTTCGTCTCCTGGGGTTTAGTGTAGCATGGTGAGACTTAAACTGTTCAATTTTTTTCCGGTTATGATTATAATGAGTTCTCCTATTTTTGTACTACTTTATAGTATCTATGTATTCATATGTTGCTCGTCCAGTTTCTGTTAATATGTTTTGTATGGAATTGTTGTGTGTCTATCACGTGTTAATTAGCACCTTTAATGGGACTGATTTATTTTTTTACATTCGTTGTTGAGGGTCATATTTTGTGATGACATTTTAGTTGCTGACAATATGTGTGATTTACAGCTCTTCGTTAGGGGTCTTCTTACCTGTTCATTCTACAGTCGAGGCCATTGAATCAAAGGATCAAAATGAGCAACATAATGGCCTATTTACTGATCTGGTAAGTCATGGCATTCAAATTATGATGCCTCGTGTTTAACATATTGGTTAAATGTTTATGAAAGTAGATCTTTATTCTGCAATGTTTTAAAAATCATGTTGGGAACTTATTTTTCAATATGCATAGAAGTTAAATGGTATTTATTGTTTTTTGTCCTTGATATATCAACAACGCTGGAAATTTAGAGTGTGTCATTCAATATTTTCCTATCACAGACATGTGTCTAAACATTAAAGGACGGCATTATGAAGGCGATAACATACATATACACTCAAATTTCTGAATTAACTTTCAATTGGTTGATTATAATACCATCTATATTGGGCTTTGACTGGTGTTATTGGGTTCTCTTTCTCTACTATACTATCATATTAAGTTTGAATTTCTTGTGCGGCTTCAGCTTCCAAATGTTGATGTAGGTTTGGTCAATGCTTTTTCCTATTTTCTTTCAAATTCACTAAACAATATTTGAGATATATGACTTGCATGTTACTTCTTATCAGTGATGAATGTGCTTGATATTAGAGGGTGAAGTTATAGTCTGCCTTAAAGCTATTCAGAACCAACAAAGTATGTTGCCAGGTTAGGAAATCTAGTCCTTAAGTATACGGTTGCAATGATCGAGAACTAGTAGCTTCGCTCATGCATTTGTTGTTTTTGATGGATCAAGCGAGATTGATTACAAGAACCCCTTTAACTTTCTTCAGGATATATTAAATCTTGAAAAATAATTGAGAGCATGGTAGACCAAAGTCATTATGCTGGATTATAATTAATTTGCCAGGATGTATCCTATTCAACATGCTCATCCCAGGTGTCATCCTTGCTGAACATTGAGGTTGTGTTTGGACTGACGATCTAAAATTTCAATTTTTTTAAAAATCTACTCAAATTGTGTTTTTCATAATGTCCACATAAACTCAACAAATGTACAAAATGATGGTGATAGATTTCAATTCATTCCACAAATCCTTCCATCCAAACATTACCACAGCTATTACAAGTTTAAATCAATCTTGTAATCTGTCTAAACACAACCCTAGAGAAATCTGTTTGGTTGCAAACATAATTTGAACTTTGATATGATGGCTTGATTATGTGCAACTCATTGATGAATCTTTCTTCTTGAATAGCTATTTGATACGGTTCATGACATCATTCGCCCTGCGCAACGACAGGTGAATGGATCAGCAGGTCCTCAAGAAGATGTTGAGGCTTGGTATCAGAAGATGAAGATTGACTGACAGTCACAAATTTTAGTTCAAGTTAAGCATATAATATGCGCCAGATGACTTTATACCCTGACATTTTAGTTGATTGCATCTGGAACTTTTGTGCCACTCTTCCAATGGTTGTACATATTTGGATCCATATCTTCATTTTGAGTAATCTTGTGATTTATTTGAACCATTCAAAATAAAGATGTTTTTTTAGGAACTTGTTATTTATTTGAGGTGCATCAAAATAAAATGTTACTCTCTTCCTCTGGAGACTGACACACTTTGTCATATATTAAGTTTGATTATTACTATTAGTTTTATAGTATATTTGTTAAATTTTTTATTTTAGTCAATTAAATAAATAGCCCATGGGCTTATGTTTTCTAGGGCTTAAGTTAGAGTTAAATATTGAATCTATTTAAGTAATTGTTTTCCAGATTTCATATTTATTTGTAGCAACTTTAGTTGTCTGTAGAGATTTGTCTATGTGGCAGAGTGTAGCACTCTTTGCCCTCTTTTTGAGGATTTATTTATATAATTATGATCATTCCTATCATCTTGAGGTTATCGTTTTATCAATTGGTCTGACCTGCCAGAACCTTCTCAATGACGAATACATTTGCCATGTCTGAGGAGGAGAGTCTCAAATCAGTGGAGACAAAGCTGGTAGAATTGCAGGTTGCCCTTACAACTTACATAACTACTAACGACAAAAAGTTCGCCCACCTTGAAATTATGCTCTCAAGGGTGCTTGCAAAAGGGGAAGCCATAGGGAATAAAGCGCAGGTGGCCGTTCTCTCTACCCCACTGCCACTCATCAGTCCACCGCCTCATGTGGCGGAATCTTCTACTGGCAGCAACAATCAACAACATACTCCACTCCTAGCAGCCCCAACCTTCTCACAAGCCATAGGGCTTGCCTTGGGCGCTATTCTATCACTGACGCCCGTAAACCAAACATCACTGGTCTTGAACGCATCACTCATACTGATCCCAAGGTTGGTTCTCAGCCCTAGTACAGTGCTCCCAAATATGGGATGTTCACTCTATGGCAGCAACCCAATTGCATGGCTCGATCAAGCGAATCTCTTTTGTTGGTCCATCATACCCCGGTGGATGATCGGATTCAATCGCCCTTATTGCCAATGCCGTCTCCGTCAAGGCAATATTTTGGTCTCAATGGGTATTTCTTTGGACAGTCGTACTTCTAAGCACTCGATTTACGTAGAAAAAAAATCTGATTACATTAGCCTTGAGGACAAGACTATTTGGAAGGCGGGAGCATTGATACATTTTGTAATATATTAAGTTTGATTATTACTAGTAGTCTTTATATTATATATGTTAAGTCATTTATTTTAGTCAATTAAATAAATGATCCATGGACTTATGTTTTTTAGGGCTTAAGTTAGAATTAAATATTGAGTCTATTAAGTAATTATTTTTCAAATTTTAGAATTCTTTGGATCAAGAATATTGTAGGCACAAATTTGTTTTTGTGGCAGAGTATACGTACCACTTTGTGGCTCTTTTTAAGGATCAAGAATAAATGAGTGTAAGTTACTGACGGGTCAAAAAAGTTATTGTGGGATAGAGGTATTAATTTATTATTTCCAAGTTATTGTGCTCTTGTGTTTCATACTTTTCAATGGCTTTACTTTATCGCAGTATGTGTTGTTTGAAATGTGGAATTGAAGTTTTAACTACTAAATCATCGTAATTGATTCTTTTTACTGTCGATGAATACGTTTTTCAGGTGTTGAAGTGCTATTTTATTTCCTTTTTCAAGAAAAGAAACACTAAGAGTCTTAAGACCATGATTAATTACCATTACTAGACAAGATTTTAGATTTTCAGAGCATTCTGAATGAGTAACAAAACTGGGTGTTATGTGCATTATTGTATTCGCATCGAGCAAGAGTACTTGAAATTAAAACTCGACTAGAGCACTTATCTGTTCGAACCAAGCTCAGCTCGATAATATTAATGAGATGGAAATCGACCTCGACTCCTTCGAGCCTTAGCTAGTCTAATGGGATTTACTCGAAAGTATTTAACTATTGAGCCTAACAAGTATCATCTATCTCATGTGATTAGAACATAGAATTGAAAAATAAAAAATAAGGGAGTTTACTGATGTTGGCCTAATAGGGGAAATTAAGATATGCACAGAAACAGATGAATAGAGTATTGTTCTCTTCAGAAATACAAAATAACTGCGCAAGGTTAAGCCAGTGATGATCCATCATGCTCAAAAGCATGAATGCGGTTGTTGGATACTTGGTGAATCGAAAGCATGATGCTTCGAATGATGGTTCAGAGTGGTAACAGAACTTCCTATGTATCACAAAATACTGCATCAGTATCTGCATAAGGATAACTAGACATTGTACGCATAATGTACCTCTCTTACAACTAATTTGGAGAATCATCTATAAAATTAAATCGAGAGATATGCCAGTAGGACATGAGTTGAAGCGTATTCATTTTATACACAAAATACCACGAGATCGTTTCAGTTTCAAACAGATTCCCCTTGTCACTCAGGCCCATGCATCTTCCTGCTTTACTTATGAGAATGTCTTTGGCAACTCCATTTTTTAATCCGATTCAGGATTGTTATATGGATTTCTGGCTTCAAGTGTTCGTATCACACTTGGTTGGCTCACTTTCTTCAACTCATCCTGCATAACCACGAGTTTTAATTAGCAATACATATCGATATATCCTCTTGGAATTTTTTCGTGACATTTGTTAGATAAATGAGAAGTAAGATGAAAAATAGATGAACCACAGAAGGATGACAAATCTAACATGAATTTCCAATCACATAAGAACACACCAATAGAGACAATTTACACTCAAACCAAGCAGTAAAAATGGAACACTGAATAAGCATATTGTAGAAGACAAACCAATATAAGTTCATTGTCATCGTTTAGTTCCATACACAAATCTGCGTACTTCTGTAGTTTATGATTCATCCACTTAATTTTCTTTCTCAGTTCAGCTGCCTGATGTTTTAATGAATCATCATCTTCCAGAGTAATATTGAAAGAAGATCTACTCTGCGCTGATGTAGGAGAAGGTTCCACACAATCACCTTGGTTTGAAACATGAAGATTCACTGTAAAAAAAAAAAAAAAAAGATTGAAAGTAGTACTACATTCTTTCAAGTAAATATAGGTATAAGAAATGCATACTTTCAGTTTTCGAAGCTAGAACTATGCAGCTTTGAATTACTCCGCCTTCAAGATCCTTCTCACTTCCCCCGAGTTTCTAAAGAAATAGAAAAACTTAGTGTTAAATAAGTGAAGTAGGAGCTTGTGAAAGACCATGGAATTGTTTCCACATATTTTAAATCAAACTAAAAAACACTTACGTCGGGAGGAGCTTTATCATCAATCCGATGGCCAGCTGATAAAAGTTTGCTGAATTAAGATTATTATCAGTGTTAGAAACCAAATAGCTAAATAATCTTAATAGAAGAACAATAAATAGAAATTATATCTTTAGAAAAGTAAACTGAATAAAAGATCTTTGGTCACTAATTTACCTCTCCAAATCACACTTTTCTTTTTCGACATCATTGCAGTTAGATTTTTTGATTACTCCCGCGGACGTGGTGGTATTTGAACTCTGATCATTAGAAACAAAACTCTATTAGATACTCGTGTTACCTATTGTACACAACACATAATTTACACATAGAGTATGAGAGGAATTAAGCTTTTGTAAATAAAATTAGATGATCATGATAAAAGAGGAAATGTAATTGAATGATTGCTTCCAATATGTAACCATGAATATGGCAATTATTGTAACCTTGGTGTAACATCAATAAACTATTTCAAAATTCATGCAACGGATAGGAAGGGGTGAAAATAAACCTGAGATGAAGAACCATTTAGGATAAATTTTACTTTCTTCCATGTTTTGATCTCTCCCACTTCCAACAAAATTTTGTGGTTCGCCTTACGATTTCTGGTTGCCATCACATCCAAAAGAAACTTGGTTTTCGCCAAAGAACCCCAATAACTGTTTCTGATGCTATCACTTCTGCAACAACAATAAGATTTACTTTGGCATCAAAACAGTTATAAGGGGATCAGAAGCTTATAATGCAGATACTCAAGCTCGACTCATAGGAGAATTTGAAATACTCGAGCTCGGTTAAGTTCACGAGCCTAATACTGTTGAGCTCTCCATTAATTTTGAGTAATGAGTTGGGCACGAGTAGCTCGTGAGTGGCTCAACTCACTTACACCCCTGTACAGAATGCAGACACTAGAGATGCTATTAATTGATTAAAAATTTACAAAAGAACCAAATTCAACCTTCCTATAGAAAATTTGATCTGATGCAGAATCAAGGCTCTAATAAGGGCAATAATTTCTACTTTAGATTTGAAACTTGTAACATTCAACTGATCATTTATCTTTTTCCTCATCTAAAAGATTGAATTTGTAGATATGTATAAAATTAATATTTTTTTAATTTAATTTTTTCTTTAACACTCGCCTCATTCATACATTTATTTAATTTTCTCTAGTACTTTTCCTCATTCATGGCTGAATTCTTAGTTTTTTTCTCTTTAGGAAAAAGACTCAACTGAACAATTTAATATTGAAGAACCGAACTCATGATGTTGGCCTACCACCAACGAATTCTAACTGATAAAAGATATAAAATAAATTCATTTATTAATTTTTCCAAACACCCCTTACTCATGACTAAATTCTCAAACTGTCATTTGAGTTTTCTTGAATTAACACCTGTAGCAATCATATTCCTAATTATTAATAACAGAAGTCTTTACAGCATCTAAAGATAATGAAATTTAAGGACAATTATATTTCATAAATTTCGAGTTCTTCTAATTTCATCTATGGAGTTTTAACCCTTTCGCCAGTCTGGAGATGAATTTTTCGGATTCATGAAAAGGAAACATAATAATTAAATAGTTGTGAAAACAAATTCCAAATTGATCGAATACTTTGATCGGATTTTCTATTGTACAAACATGAAATCAATACACAGAGAGAGAGAGAGAGAGAGAGAGAGAGACCTGAATGCTGATGGCGCCAACAGAGAATTGAATTGTATGTGGGTGACCCGACACTGTAAATAAGTATGGTTAACGAAGGTTATTTATTAGCCGTACTAATGGAACGGCGCTAATCACACTATTGACCCGTTTGAGGTGGACAGTTTTTACTTTTCATTCGGACTCTTTTTGTTTCTCTTGGGGCAGGTTTAATAAAAAAAAACTGATAAATTATATTTATAAAAACACTTTTGTGCACTCGAATTTTAAATTTAATTTTAATTTTATTTTGATATTTTCAAAAACACACAGTACATATTATACTATATGTTTTGGGGCAATTTGAGTATTAATGACTTATTCTTTAAGTATTACTAAATTATTTTTCGGGTATTAATAATTTATTATTCAGGTATTAGAAATTGGTGTATTATGATGAGAATCACGATAACAACCAATAATTCTGTTGCTCTAGCTCACGCTAGTAAACCACGGAGATGCAAATAAATATTTGCAGGGGAAATTTGATAATATATTTTTGATAATTCCCTCACAATCGTTCCCAAATTATAAAAAGGGTAATAGCTAATCCTAGAAACTCACAATAATCAAGGAAATAAATCTTGCAAAGATCCTATCCACAACTAAAAAAAAAAAAGAAATGGCAACTAACAAAAGATGTTGGCCTGAAGTCAAAATAATTCAAAAATAAAGATATTGGGCTTAATTTGCTAACTTCTCGCTGGGCCTTCTTCTTCCCCTTGTCGTCCAACTTGTTGGCCCATTCCTTTCAATCTCGCTCTCCTAGCTCGATTGTACACATTTTTGAGCCCACGACTCTCGTTCGCATCATTCCCATTCCCTTCAAGAGTAACCTTGTCCTCAAGGTTGAAGTGTGCAAAACGATCGAGCAACATAGATAAGTCTTCCCAAGTTGTGTTCTCCGGCTGCAAAGTATCCCACTCAGTCAGGACCTCCCAACGAAAACGACTATTGTGTTTAACCTGTCTATAACTTGCAGATTCACGGCTGGAAGCTGGCTTGCCACCCCTTCTCCGTCACCTAGTCTCCATTCAATTGCGAAATGTGCACACCTAGGTGTATATGAGCCTCGTTGGGTAGTTGTAGACGGTATGTCACTTGTCCTATCCTTTCCAAAATCTGAAATGACCCATAAAACCTGGGGCCTAGCTTGTAAAGGGCCTTCTGTGAGATGGATTGTTGGCGATATGGTCGGAGTTTGAGATACATCCACTCTCCCACTTGAAACTGTTCATCACTGTGTGTTTTATCATAAGACCTCTTCATTCGATTAATTGAGTTAGTCAATACTTCTTTCAATTCCCTTAGCATCATGTCGCACTCGAATAATTTCTTATCCACTTCTACGTTCGGCGAATCTCCAATGGGGTAGCTAACCAAATGTAGAGAGGGTCGGCCATATACAATCTCGAAAGGGAAATTTTTAGCAGAAGCGTGGAATGTGGTGTTGTACCAATATTCGGCCCAAGGAATATAGTCTTCCCATCGACGAGGCTATTGGTGGACGAAACATCGTAGATACTGTTCAAGAATACGATTAGTAACCTCCATTTACCCATCGGTTTGGGGGTGATAGACGGAACTCATGGTAAGATGCGTCCCTTGCATCTTAAGAAACTCTTTCCAAAAATTGCTGATGAGAATTCGCTCTGTAACTATTGAGCGTGGTACCCCATGCAGCTTTATAATGTACTCCACGAATAATTTGGCAACTGACTTTGCGGTATAAGGGTGGACTAATGGAATGAAGTGTGCATACTTTGATAAGCGATCGACAACGACCAATAGGTCAGTGTATCCGTTAAATAAGGGAAGACCTTCTATGAAATCCATGGTCACGTCCTCCCACATCTGTGCTGGTATCCGTAATGACTGTAACAGGCCCATGGGCTTCCTGGAATCACTCTTAACACGCTGTCGTACATCACTATGGGACACATATGCTTTGACCTACGTTCTAATCCCCGGCCAAAAGAAGGTAGACCACTGATGAAGGATTCCTCGAAAATTTAACTTCCAAATAAAATGCGTCACATGCTGAAATGTCACAAGTACCTCCTCGTCCAACCAGCGTACAGTAAATATGGGATAGGTTCGATCCCATTTATCACTCAATGATGGAACGTTACTATTGAACAAATATAATTCATTGTGATAAGCGACCCGGGTCTATTTATTTTTGTGATCCTTTTAGAAGAAGTTGATTCTAACAATCTTTCTAATTACTTCGTTTTCTATTTCTAATGTGTGTCTCCTTTCGATCAATGAACAAAAGAAGTCCTTTAAAGAATGAATATTGTTGAGACTTTGAGATTTCCCTTGCAAAGTAGAAGTCCATTCTTCCATTCATACCTCCGCATGCTCACCGCCTTCATCCAGAAAAGAGAATTACATTGGACTAAGTTGGACCAGTAATTTATTTATTTATCAGGTGCGCCTAATAAATTAATTTAGGATGCGGATATTCTCCCCCCCTTTTTTGAGTAGTTCACCACCCTCTTCAATTCACCACAATTTTCGTTCAGTTCACCACCCATAATTTCCAAAATTAACCCTTCCCTCACAAACTAAGATTTATATTTGCTAATTCACCCCCTCCCCTTTTCATTCAAGAATTGTGGGAGCAAGATCATCCACCACCACAACCGTTCCAATCACCACCGATTACCACCATCGGCGTCTCTTCCACGCCGACAAACGAATCGTATAAGATTTTGGTTTCTCTTATTTGGTATTTAATTAGGTTTTTGTATTGAATAAATTTGAATGAGTTTTGGATGAGCTTTTGTTGTTACTATTACAAATTTTGGGATTAAAAATCGATTGAAAATCATTTGCGAAAATTCGTCGGACAAAAACGATTGAAAATCACGAAAAAATCGTTGGAATCATTTGTTCGGCTCTGGTTTTTCGAACAAATGCTATTTGTTCGAACAAATTAGTCGAACAAATAGCATTTGTTCGAAAAAATTTCTTCGAAATTCTGTTTGGAAATTTTTTATGAACAAAGTGCATTTGTTCATAAATTTTTTTCGAACAAATTGCATTTGTTCATCAAAATTTTTCGAACAAAGTACATATGTTCAACAATTTTTTCCGAACATTATGCATTTATTCCACCAACCAGTGTCGAACAAATATGTACGAAATTTTTTTAAAAAAAAGTTCGCATTCGGTCAAATCGTGTCGATTTTTGGGCGACGGTGGTTCGGTTCCAGGATGACGGTCATGAAATTCATTGTTTCAACGTTAATAGTTCAACATTTTGTTCAAAAAAATATTGTTGAAGAATTGGAAGAAGGGCATAGATCCAAATTCTAAGTTTTGAAGAGGGGGTGAACTGATCTTTTTATAATAAAAAAAATATTTAAAGGGTAATTTTTTCTTTTAAAATTTATTTTCAAAATAAGAAGGGAAGTGGGGGTGAACTACTTAAAAATGGGGGGAGAATATCCTGATCCATTAATTTAACTTACTTGCAGCCAATTGGGCTTGGTAATTAAAACCAAACTGGCCCAAATAAATAGCCCATTTACTGGGCCAATATTTTATTAAAACAGAGTGTCGATTTAGGCTTTGAAAAATATAAAATTTGGTTTAGTAAAGAAAACCCAAAGCCCATTTTAAATTTTTAGTTATTAATTCTTTTAAAAGGAAAATGAACAGCAGTTCGCCCAAAACCAAAATAAATCGCGCGAGTGGAAATTAAGACTCATTTAGTGCAGAAATTTTTCAGATCTTTTTGCGAAATATTTTCTATGATTCAGCCCAGATTTTCGCAAATGATTCGGAGGAATTTTCGCGCATCACATATTAAGCGTTCATCTGGAATCTTGCAGTTTTTACGCCCGATTTTAACGCAAGTCTGCTCGCTGAATATTACATTGGAAAAAAAATGTCGCTCCCGCGTCGCTGCATGTTTTCAGGGAGGCGACTATTTCACATAAAAGAATAGTTACTGTGGAAAATAGTTCATAATAAATTTATTATGAAATTATTTTAGAATATTAAATTTTTATCAAATGTATCAAAATATGAGTATATAAAGGTTGATATCAATATATAAATTTAATTGATTTTAACTTTTGATATACTCATTACATTTTTTATACACCTAATTAAATATTTGAAATCTTAAAAATAATTCATAATAATTAAGTTTATCATGTATTATTTTCATACAAAACTTTATTCAGGTAAAAATATTATAAATTGGGGTTTTGATATTGAGTAAGTCTCCGCACCAGTTACACGGTGCAACTTTAGTTCATTTTTAAAAAGTTAAACAGTTTATAACTGAAAAGTTAAATATTTTATTACTGAAAAGTGTATCTTTCATAGTTTAACTTTTCAGTAATAAACTGTTTAATTTTTCAGTTATAAACTGTTTAACTTTTTAAAAATGAACTTAAGTTGCACCGTGTAATTGGTACATACATGATTAATCCTTTCATATTTGGGTCTATCAATATTGAGTAAAATCGCAGACAATGCAAAACAAAGGTTGAGGATTTTTATTTTTATTTTTCGATTCCACAGGAAAAAGGTTGGTGTCAGCCTGTCAGGTGTTACTTGTTAGGGATATTGATTTTGAAGAACTGGTATTAGAAAATAGAGATCAATTTTTGGTTCGGCAATAAAAAAAAATGCTTAATTTTTTAAGTAGAGATAGTTAATACTTAATAAACATAATAATAAAATTAATAATAATAATTAAAAATAAATTTCACGTAAATTCAAATTTTCAGGAGATCTATCCAAAGTCCAAGGATATATTTTTCTGGATTTTAATTAACTTTTTAAAATTAGTGAACTTTAAAGTCTAAAAACTTTAAAAATCTTTATATTTTTTTGGAATTTTGAGTGGTGTAGATTTTAGCTCTATATGTAAAAGAAAATAAATATTAAATAGAATAAAATTATAATAATAAACAATTGATATGTATATTAGGTTATATATAAGGGTAGAATTAAAATTTAAAAATTCATTTGTAAAACTTAAACTAAAATAAATTTAAGATTTTAAAATCAAAAAAAAAAACCACCCCTAATTATTTGGGATAAAGAAATAACTCACGATCACTCGCCCAAAAAAAAAAAGAAAGGGAGAAAATACCTTACAATTCAATTGGCAAGTGATCCCACATTTGCACAAGTTGTTGACAATACCAAACAAAAAGAAAATCATAAAAACAATTGATAATTTGGTTTATCTTATGATTTGGTAGAGTTCCAATGATTTTTCGTGTTGGGAATCAGTCAACTTATCCGTTAATAAAGAAAAAATATTACTTAAGAAAAAATTAATTTCCACATTATATAACTATTTTTACACTCCTTCCAAATTTATTCTCATTTACCCTTTCAATCCACCCCAAAATCTACTTTCATGCATATTTTAATATATATTATTTTATTATTATATTTACGAACAACCAATTTATTCTTATTAAAATTTATAATAATTTTAATTTATTCACTAGATTTCATGGTATTTCAGATAAAACATAAATTTAAGAGAATATATATTATAAAATAAAATAATAATAAATGCAGCAGGTGGTGGGAAATGGAGGACTGGGCCCCAGAAAATTGACGGCCGACGCGCTTCTCCATCTCCACTCTAATTAAAAAACAACCTTAAATCCCCTTCCTATTCTCACTTCTACCATTTCTCTACAGGGAATCCAATGGAGCTCAACAAATTTTACAGCTATTTTACTGTTTATTTTACTAAATTTAAATGTGATATAATTAATAAATATATTAATATATGTAAAATAATAATAACATGAGATGTTACCATAGTAATATAGCGATAGACAAAGTATTATGTGAATGATACACACACTAAATTTTATAGTGAACAACAATTTATTTTAAGTATTTTGAGATTTGATTTTTTTAGAGATAAATGACATAAAATACTGTAGATGAACTAACACGACAATGCATATGAACTAACACCACACTATATATGAATTAACACCACATGTAGTATGTCACAGTGAATGAACTAAAATCATATTGTATATGAACTAACACCACACTATATATGAACTAACACTACACTGCATATGAACTAACACTACACACCGAAATGTGTGTTATTGTGTGAAATAAAATATGTCGTTCACGAAATTATTTCCGTGAGTATTACTCACGTAATACCTACTCATAGCGATAATATAATTGTGATTTTTCCTACAGTTAAATATATGTACTTGATAAGTTGATATCACACAAAAATTTTAATTAATAAAATTTATAGCATAAAACTTATACCACAAGATATATTTACTGATACTATTAATTATATTTATTAATATTATATACATTTTATATTGTGATATTATATGCAAGTTTAAGTGGAAGTTAGCGAGATCCAAGTACTTTTTCAAGTTTCAGTGGAAGTTAGCGAGCTCCAAATAACTCTTGCAAGCTTAAGTGGAAGTTAGCGAGATTTAAGTATCTCTGGCAAGCTTCAATGGAAGTTAGCGAGCTCCAAATACCTCGCACAAGCTTCAGCAGAAGTTAGCGAGCCCCAAGTATCTCGCGCAAACTTCATTTATAGTTAGCGAGCATGACAGTGGTTTGAGCCAAAGTCGTCCGAACTAAACTTAGGCGAGCTAATTATCTTGCAAATTGAGTTTAGTGTGAGGCGAGCGCAGCGAATTTAGCTCGACAAATATAACTAACAAGAATAATATCTTAAAAATAAAGTCCCTTGATGAGCTAAACATCTCTCAGTTGGACAAAACCAACTCAAAAGCGAGCTAATTATCTTGCAAATCAAAGTTCGCAAAATATGATGTCTAGGCGAGCTAATTATCTCCCTAGCACAAGCTTATGCGAGCATAACTACAAAGTCCAAATATTGTACATGGACAAGATAGTCTAAACAGAATAAAAAAAAATTGTGTCCACTGTTTAAAACATATTCAACTCCGAGCTCATAACATGTGATCAATTTATTGTGATGACATCAATTATGAACAATATGAGTGGGGGCATAAAGAGTCCATACACGACATGCAACCATTAGAAGCAAAGCGACAGGAATTGCATTCGTAAAAGCAAGGTAAAACGAGCATTGATCATAGAACACGGGATCCTTAATGGGACCTCATCATTGTTTTGAGCCTTATCGAGCAGTTATTTAAGAGTCTGATCGATGCACAGGAAAATTCTTGCATGGCAGTATAAATGTTACCTTGCGGCTCGTCATTCACTCTTGTCTTTTATTTGTACCCGTGCCACATCTGTCACCAGCATTTTTTTTAGAGGGCTATGCATCCAAGGTTATCCACCTCCCAAAGCTCCACTTCAAGCATGATTCTACCTCCTTAGTAAAAATTATTTCTATCTCGGATACATTTATGAGATCCATCATTGCAGATTTAATTAGTTCTCTCGTCATGTCTTTAAACTCGTCAATCTCTTCATCCATATCTATTAGAGCTTGAGTAGTCAGGATTGCGGTCTGAAGAGCTAACATCTGAGTAGGTAACAAGGTGGTATCCTCATGGATTTCTTAGATAACAATCTCAAGTTCATGAGTCCAATCACAACGAATGTTGAAAATAGTCCATTTCAGATGACTTAGTCGATACAATCAGAATTTTTCCAAAGATGATCAAAGTGCTCATAAGGTAAATCCAGGAGTTAGGCGTCAGCTGTATGGGGGCATTTTCCCAATATTAAAACACGTAGAAGAGGAAAATGGAGACCTACTTCATCATATCATATGTCACCACTACTACTCCTATTATGGTTTGACCCGTCCTTTCACTTGAAAAGGATATGTAGTAGTGTACATCACAGGTGTTGTATATTTTAGTATTTACATAATATAAATTGAGTCGAGGGAGCTCTTCGCATAAATATATCTTTTGAGTAAAAGTCGTAACCATTCGGTTTGAGACTTTTGAAGAGGGGTTGCAACCTTTTGGTATAATTCTTGAGTAAGAGTTGCAACCTTTTGATACAACTCTTGAATATCTATATATACTCAAGATATGTGGAGTTCATATTTGATTAAAAGAAAACAAGATACAATTGAAAATGGAGAATTGAGTTTCTCTAAAATTTGAAAGTCGAGTCTCTCTATAAATACTAAGTTTGAGTCTTGTATTTTATTTTATATTATTTTAAGCACTTGTAATTTCTACTTCTTGAAATTCGTTAGAGTGTAACTATCGAATTTCCATAAAATAGGTTTTGTATCCTGGAAGGTCAATTCCTTGTGAAAACCATTTACACCTGAGTGGGAGGAATTAATACCTTTAAAGATAGCATCGTTTTTTGGTGTACCTAACCTATCATTAACTCCATTACCCACATATATACAACAATTTTAATGGTATTAAATTTCTACAATGGAGTCGATGTTGGTTATTACTTAGTTAAACAATGGAGATGAATTTGAGAGAGATTAAATGGGCTCACTAACAACAAGATGTTCCTGCTCATATTATCAGGGAAGTTATCTTAAACTGCAATTAAATTTACTTGAAATTATGGCATATGCATGGTCTTTGACTGAAATACTATTCATGCCAATAAGTTTCTGGAAAGCACTAACAATGCTACTTTAATTTATTACCACATTTATGCAGAATGATTTAAAGTCTATTGTGAATGACTCGGTTTTCTAAGAGGCATTTTCACAAACACATTGTGTGCAGTAAATTTACCTAAATTTTCATGCTCAAAAGAAATCCTTGGACAAGCCAATGACGTGAGAAACGTACACAAAATTGCAGAACTCATTGAGGCATTTTTGCAAACACTTGATGTGCAGGAAATTTTTACATAATCTGTATCATTGACATTAAAAAAAATGGAGATTAAGGACTCTATTAATAATTGTGCATGAGAGCACTAATTGTGATTTTGGAATTAAACATAGCGATGTAGGCCGCATAGAATTAAAAACAAATTGTGTTGCTTTATATTTGATGAAATTTGATTAAATATAAAAAGTATGATTAAAAAAATCGTACTTCATGGAAGATAAGATTAAGGTCATGAGAGATATGGAGCTATTACGGATTTAATATGATGTCTTGATTGAAACCAACTCCATCTTAATGTACAAGTAAAAAATTGCCACCTTAACATTGAGTTAAAAAGGCAATTCAATATTAGATATCGGCGAAATAAAAACTTGGATACATATCAAAGTGCATAACCTAGAAATAGTAGGGGTGATACTATTTTGAAAGCTCCTAAATCTGACCTATGCACTTTTATTTACCACAACAAGTAAAGGTTGGATTTTTAAATCCTTAATAGACTTATAGCTATGTAGGATGCGTTGTGGACATTCATGATAAGTCTACCTATGCAAGTAGAGAAGTGAGAGTCCGCTTCTTAGGGATTATATCAGTAAGATCCTAGAGTACTTGTGAGACCAGGATAAGCACAAGGCCCGATAAAAAATAGGTGCTGCAAAAAATAAAGAAGTAAGAAATCATACACGACGAGAACTTTATTCCATTGGTTTCATGTTCAACCATAAGTTAAAGGCTAAGTTCACTTAATGGCTATTTGTTGCGTAAAATAAGTGTGTATTTTATTATTTTATTATATATTATATATGTAAATAAGTGGGGGATTGTTGTATATTTTAATATTTACATAATATAAATTGAGTCGAAAGAGCTCTTCACATAAATATATCTTTTGAGTAAAAGTCGTAACCATTCGGTTTGAGACTTTTGAAGAGGAGTTGCAACCTTTTGGTATAACTCTTGAGTAAGAGTTGCAACATTTTGATACAACTCTTGAATGTCTATATATACTCAAGATATGTGGAGTTCATATTTGATTAAAAGAAAACAAGATACAATTGAAAATAGAGAATTGAGTTTCTCTAAAATCTGAAAGTCGAGTCTTTCTATAAATACTAAGTTTGAGTCTTGTATTTTATTTTATATAATTTTTTAAGCACTTGTGATTTCTACTTCTTGAAATTCGTTAGAGTGTAACTATCGAATTTCCGTGAAATAGGTTTTGTATCCTGGAAGGTCAATTCCTTGTGAGAACCATTTACACCTGAGTGGGAGGAATTAATACCTTTAAAGATAGCATTGTTTTTCGGTGTGCCTAACCTATCATTAACTCCATTACTCACATATATACAACAATAGAGCGTATCCTATCTTCCACACCATGAATTAAGCTCATTCTGAGTCACAATACTTTCAAAGTTATTAGAGTGTCAGCGAGTCATATCAGTTCTCAAAAAGACTCTGGGGTGCGAGGCACCAAACGATAGGGGTGATCAACTAAATATTTGATGAAGGAAGGACTCAAGGTTGGGCCAACAATCTCGTCAACAAAATGTTTCCACAATGACCATGTTCGTTCAACGTCACGGTCGATGTCAGAACTCTTAGCCTTAAAAGCAACACTCCACTCGATTGTGGTTATAGTCAATTACAGTCGTGAGATGTCTGGTGAGAAGACTTCCTGTAATAACTTTATAACGGACTAGTTGACCGACATAGCATAATAGGTGTGCAAACCTTATTTATGATCGTCTATAAATATGGCTTTAGGGCTATCATTGTAAAGGGTCATGAATTTGTTTAATACAAAGACTATACTTAAGTCTCATCTCTTGCAATATAAGACCTGAGCAAATTTTTGTGTTATTTACATTTTCTGCACGATTATTCAAGTATTATTATACTTATTTGTTATCCTTATCTCAGTCACATAAGGATTTAATCAGGTAATAACACTTTTAATTTTAACAATCAATTCAACTTCCCTTATAATAAACTTAAGACTCCTATTTATAATACTAAACAACTTAGAGAGCACAAAATATAATAACTAAATACAAATAAACCTAATCTCATCTAATTAATAAAATAACAAAAGAAAATATAATCTTCTTGATTTTTTGATCCTCCAAATCTTCAAGTAATAATTCCAGATCGCCATTGCGATCTCGTTTTCATCGAAATATGTGGATTGCTATTTCTCTAACAAAATAATGTGTTGATGGGCTTCGACCAATATTGAGTGGGCGAACAGATTTAACATATCCTGCAATGACACTCGTAACTCGGTGATGTATCAAGAGATAATTTTCTCCTTTGAGTCCACCAAGTTGACGCGGGAGATGAGTTGGTAGAACTCCTCTGAATACCTGCAACTGAATGCATCCCTTGATGCAAGAGATGGAGGCATTTAAAAAGAGTGCCCATGTAGTTAAATGGTAAGAACTCTTGCTGTATATATTTACATATCTTAGGCCAAGACGTGAGTTTGAATTTGCCTGGGTGAGCATGCCCGACCTTGAACTGATGCCACCAAGAAGGCTCGTGCCCCTTGAAGTGGGTGTCGATCAATTAGATGCATCGATCGGATAGGATGCGTTTGAAGTCCATAATTTTCTATATATTGTTCATCTAGTTAAAGAAATTAACCTAATCAAGGGTGCCGGCGCATATGGGAATATCAGTGCATAACCCCTAAATTAGCCTAAACAAGGGTGCAGACGAATTTGGAAATATCAGTGCATAACCCCTATTCCCAATTGGCAATTGGTAGTGCGGTGGATGCTCTTGATTCAGTGCGGCAAATGGGTAATCGAGGGAGACCGTTTCTTCACCCTCAGAATCATCATCAGATAAAGTGTCTAGGGGGCAGGATGTGATCGTGCTGAGGATTCTAACAATCTGCTAGATATGACAGGCTTGCAGCTGCAATTGGGATGAACATTTGTTGTGTTCGCATCACTTAATAGGGATCTGGTTCGTACGCAGGGCAGTGATGGGCTGAATGAGTTCAGCAATTTAGTGGCGCAACTAATCCATGGTGAGGGCTTCCACAACAGGTTAGCAATGAGAAGGCATATTTCCAGGAGTGTTGTAAGACTACATGTACCAATTGACACAGGTGAAACGTATAACGAAAACACAAGTAATGAAAATGAAGAATTAGCCGTGATACTACATATATTGAGTGAAACTGCAACGGAAAATCCTAATTAATTCATATTGATCGAAACTATAATATAATGAAAAACTTAAATAGTTCAATATATATTTTTAAGCCCACTTATTAAAGTCCAAAAATAAATTAGTAGCTAAATAACAGATAAGATCCAAAGATAGTTAAATCTTTGGCACCAAAATCCGGATGTGATCGAATTTGTTCGTGAATATCAACGCAGTCTCATCTCTATCAATGTAAAGGTTAAAATTAAAATTGCTTCGTTATTAACCAATTAATTAATAATATTATTACACATTGCACATCAAATTAAATCAATCAATTATCATCTCTTTTAAAATTATCACATGTACACTAATGTTTAAATTAAAATTGCTTCATTATTAACCAATTAATAATATTATTACGCATTTCACATCAAATTAATCAATCAATCATCCACTCTTTCAAAATTATTACATGTACACTAACACTAAACTTCTAAACGACACACCTTAATTATAGAAACAACGTAGGAGCAGGAGATAATGGAATAGATAGTACTCCCTCCGTCCCGTAGGAATTTGCACCCTACGGGACGGCACATTTTTTAAGAAAAAATAGTTTTATATATAAAGTAGTGGTATATGGGTAAATATGTGTAAATATTTGTGAGTGTGCACGTAAATCAATGCTTCCTTTTTTAGTAGTGTGCAAATTTGTGTGGAACGTCCAAATAATGAAAGTGTGCAAATTCCTGCTGGACAGAAGAAGTATAGTATATCAATTTCATACTATAAAGTATAAACGCATTTCAATACACTGAATCTTAACGCGAACGTACAAATAATGTCACTTTAAGTTTTGCACACTTCACAATAAATGCCACGAGTTCAAATAATTGTAGATCATAATTATATAGGTTTAAGATAATTTATTACTCGTTTGGTTTTTTTTTTTTTTAAAGGAAAAATTCCATTAATACATTCAACTTACAAAATAGTTCAATAAGGTGAGAGTTACACCTTTCTACAAGATCTTCACCAAGGATGATATAAAAATAATTTTCTATAGGTACAACTTACAATACAGAATAAGGTTTTATACTCCATTCCACAAACTTAGAATTCATCTTCCATTCCTTATAAATCTTCATCCAATTCCAGCAATTGACTTAGAGATCTCCCAGAACTCTGTCCACACGAAATTTTTCTCCTCTAAAAATACACTCATTTCTCGTCTTCCATATGAGTCAAACACCACATTCCCACACACTAATCGTCGATCTTTTTTCCATCTTTCTATTTTGAAGACCCAAAATTGCATCAAATTTGTTACCGAACAAAATGAAAGAACTAAATTGAATCTCAACCACCTAGCACACTTCATCCAAAAATTATGAACCACAAAGCATCTATAATAATTATATAATAACAAAATCTTATTCCTTTTTTGGAAACTTATTTATTAGCCAAATTTTTACTTACTAAATTTGTAAACATATATAATTATTATTAACAATTCATTGAATAGAACATAAAGTAAAATTAAATCAACATTCTAATAAAAAACACTAACCTTTCAACTTCTAAACTTGATATATACATGATTATTTTATATTCAAAATATATTAATAGATTACACATAAATAAAAAGACCATTCATCTTCACCACTACAATTACATTCTAATTAAATTACTCCTAAATAGTGTTACACTCACTATCTAATATTAATATTCTGAAATTCATCAAGTAACCACAATTATTAATATTATTTTCACACCTACAAAAAGAAAACAACTTACATTCACAAAAGTCAATATCTCATCTTTTAAATAAACATGTTAGTTCACATATGAAAGGAATTTTACGGGTTTAGTATTATTTATAATTGTATAAATTATTTGTCTTATGTATAATTATTTCAAGAGTTATAGATATAAAAATTAGGTTTTTATTTTTAACATTATACTTTTTTATTGTTTTGATAAATTTAAGTTTCATTAATTATACTATATATATTTATCTTTGAATTTGTTTAATTTTTTAAATAAATCATATTTTTAAAATATTATTTGGTTTAAAAGTTATTTCTTATATTTTTAAATTATATAAATTATATTTAATATTATTTTTAAACTAACAAAATTATCCAAGACTTAAAAGACCAAATGTAAAATATAAAATAAAGATCATTTTAAAACATAGGTACCAAACATATTTTGAAAATATTTTTATAGATCACATCAATAATTTACCTGAAGATGCAAATTTGGACCTAATTTTTTAAGTTTATTTGTTATAATTTTTTTTTTATCATAAATTCGATTGGTTGAAGTTCTATTTTCTACCTTTATGTGCAAGGTTCAACTCATTGCTCTTATGCTATTCTTTTATTTTTTAATATTTTATAAATTAAATTATTACTCCTTACGTCCTACAATTAATTGCACACTTTCCTTTTTCATCTACCCAATAATTGTTTGCACATCCTGTAAATAAAAATCACTACTTTAAATTTAAAGTAAGTTTTGTGTAAGACCGTCTCATGATATGAGACATACGCTTATTAATAAAAAAATATCACTTTTAATAAGTGATAATATTTTTGTTAGAGTGACTATTACTTTGTATTAGATTTTTATCACTTTTATTAAAACTTTATCAAATTTTAAAAATAATAACTTTTTATTAATAAGTGACAGGTCTCATGTAATGAAGCAATCTCCTATAAGTTTTTTCCTTAACTTTATCCAATGTTCATATTTTTACACTAAATCCAACTAATTTAATATTATCATTTGACACATCACACTTACTCATTACACACTTTTCTTATAAGTTATGCATATTTTAGTGTGCGAACAGCTCCGGGACGGAGTGAGTATTTTTAAGATATATACTTATCTATTTATGTATCTATTTATATATAAATATATATATATATATATACTTATCTAATAATTTTTTTTTCCTAAAATATAAATTAATTTATGGCGTCAATTTTTTTTTTCAAATTTGTTAGAAAAAAGTTTAAAAAATTACTTTATTGATATTTTATTGGAATTAATTTGTAAAAATCTAAAAAAATCTTTAAATAAAAAATTTAAAAAGTTCTTTGAAAGCATAATGTCTTACTTTTCATTCTCTGTGATAAAAATAAAAGTCTCGAGTCATTTTTTATTCGACTCATGCATAATTCTGGCAGCTATTAACTTATTTGAATAATAGTTGATATTTCAATTTTTTTGTCTCTTCTAGACCTTTGTTTCAATGTTCAGTTGTATATCCAACATATTTTTAAGTAGTCGAATTGAGACTGATTCTTCCAAAATTCTAAAAAACCAAGGTGTGTATTTATCAAGATTCATATGACAACAAACAACTCATAAAAACTTAATTTATGATCGGATTAATAAAAATATATTTTTAATGATAAAGAAAGTTAAGCAAGTCAAACTCCCTATTAGTACATTATAAAGGGTAAACATATTTTTATATATTTTTCTTATATTTGAATATAAATTATATTAGACAGTATTATAAATGAGACATAAAGCCTTATAGTATTCGTAGTTTAAAAAATATAACTAAAATAGTAAAGTGAAATTTTGGTCCACATATAAATTAACTCACAAATCACTTTATTCTTAAACGAGATGAATTCTCGCGTATTACACAGAATATTAGTAATTGTATATATAATATTTTTAATAGATATTTACTTTTTTTAATTTTAAAATTTTATTGTATAAAATTTACATTAAATAATTTTTTAAGTTATAAATACTGATAAAATTAAATATAATATAATTTTTATTTATTTAATAAACTATTTAAACCATGAAGAATTTTAGAAATCAGTTGATTAATTAAGTTAATATGATTTACAAAAATATATGTGTATAAATATAAGTAAAAATAATATAAAAAATAGTCAAAATAATAAAATATTTTACTTTAATTTAATTTTAGTTAAAAAAATTATTTTGATATTAAACTCACATTTTTTGATATAGTTAATTTCCACATCAAAACTAAAAATTACAAATCAACCAAATTATGTCATACCATTAAATTTGATCACATTATGACACATTAAAACTTATAACTCTCTATTACTCTGTTTCAAAAGATAATATATAATTTAATTTTTTTATATCTTTTGTATGAGAGTTGACTTATAAATATATACAATAGTTCTTGATGTAGTCGAATTATTCACCTTAAGTGAATGAAATAAAAGAAAGACGTCTTTTCTGTATAATTATTAGTAGAATAAAATGCAATTTATAAGTCTTTGTTACTGATGAATAGTGAATTGTGCAATATTTTTAAAATAAAAATATAATATATAGAAGGATTAATATTACTTGACATTACAATTTTTAAATTCATGCATAATATAAAATAATTAATTATATTAATATAAATAAAAATTTTATTTAATAAATATTATAGACCGTGCATCTCACGGGTAAAAAAAACTAGTTACTAATAATGGAGAATGAAGTTTTCTCTTGTCCAAAAATGCAATAGAACATTTTTAAAATCAGAATAGTAACGTTTAATGTTTTTAATATGAAATATTGGGATCTGATGCTGGTGAGGAAGAGACAATGAAGTAATTACGAAGGAAATCCTGAGAAAAATAATTAAAATGAACACCTAAAAACTGATTGACTTTTATTCGCCTAATTTGCATGCCCACCCACTTGCAATAATGCACCTAATTTAATTTTAATATTTTGCACCGTCTGATGACAAAAATAGCAAAAATCGTAGATGACAAATTGACAATAACAAGGAACCTGAGATATTGAATAGTCATTTCAAATTTTGATGCTACCTTCTGCCATTAATGATACAATCTCTGACTATTTATATTGGATTATATTGCAATTCTACCTACAAGATATGGTTTTTTTTTTTTTTTAAATTACAAAATAGTTCTCAAATTTAATAAAAATTACAAATTAATTTTGTGCGGAAAAAATTACACTTTTATGCGAATATTGTAAACCAATTTGTAAATATAGTCATTTTTTTGAATTAATATGTAAATCAAACCCCCTTTTTTTTTCCTTGCAATTCGGAGTTCAAAGGACAGCATCTCATGTGATATCGTCTCAACAAAAAATTTATATCACATATTCAAAATCACTAAAAAAAATCACGAAAGTTGTAGTATTTTTAGAAAGAAAAATTTAATATGCTATACAATAGTATTTATTAAGGAATTAATTTAAAAAAAATTATATGTCACACAATAAATGAAAAATGATACACTTTATATCTATAAAATAATAATATTTCTATTGAAGAATACTGAGTTCATAATTAGCTTTATATAAGATGATGTCACACCAATTTTGTATATATTAATATCTATCAATTCTAGTGTGAGATGCTTAGTTTTATATAAGGAGGGAGACTTCTTTAAATTAAACATATCATATTTATATATTTCATTATTTTTTAGAACTGATTGAACCAATTGATTGATCGGTTAAATCAGAAATTGACCATAAAACCGTTCAATACATTTTTTAATGATCTTTTATTTTTACTATAGTTAAAGAAATGCTTTTACTAAATAATTACTATTACTAAATCATACCTAACTGTAATTATTATTCATTAAAAAAGTAACGATTCTTTATAAAAAAAATTTAAATTGTACAATACATTTAATATATGTATTTATTTTCTTAATATTATCGTTTTTTTTCATACATTACACGAATACATACGCATATTAGATACACAAATACATACATATATAATTAAATTTAACGTAGATCTATTCAGCTAAACATGTCATTTGTATTCTCACAAGTAGGTACTCCAGTCCAAATTTAACAACTCTGCAACAAATAGCATTAAAAAATATGGCTTCTTACACGTGTATAGTAAGACATTACCTTTTCTTTTATAACTATCGTTTTAATCAACTTTTCAACCCCAGTCCAAAAATAAAAAAACTTTTCACCCCAGTTCTATATTCGTAGAAAGGTTCCATGTTCTAACGAAAGTGAAAAAAAAAAAAAAAAACTCTCTTATTTACCAAATATATGGTACTCCTTCCATCCCAGAAAACATTGCGGTGTCTTTTGGGCACGGGATTTAAGGAAAAAGTATAAAAAGTACATTTTTATGAATATTATATGTGTGTTGTGAGAGTGGAGTTTAATAAATAGTTTCCACTTTTGAATATGCAAATTTTTTTGTGGGACAGGCCAAAATAGAAAGTATGCAATGTCTTTTGGGAAGGAGGGAGTACAATTTAAATATATATTTGAAAAGCAACACTTGCGTAGAAATCTTTATCATAAAAATAATTTATTTTTGAAAATTTTATGGGTCTAAATCGAGTCGGGTTGAATTTGGACATTTGTAATTCTAAAAATTTTTCGCTCCAAATATGTTACAATTTAGCAAATGTGTATTAATATTAAGCAAATTTTATGTTACTAATTTTTAAAAAATTAATTTTTTGTACTTTTCAAGTTACTATAAGGAACATATGTATTTTTGCAAGAATAAATATGTGTTACTTAATTTATTTTTTTATTTTATTTGTTGATTTATATTGATAATATATTGTTCATGTACTAATACATCTTTTAATACCTTACATATGTTATATAAAGTAAAATATATATTTTTAAGGATAAATAAATGTTTGTATATACAGTAACACACATTTTATCTTGCACTAACACATATTTATTCTAATTGTAACATACATTTGCAGTAATACACATTTTGCCTTAAAATAACATTCATTTGACCAAATTGTAACACATTTGGGAGCGAAAAAACTTAAATTACAAGTTGCACAAATTTTGGGAAAATTGTCCAGACCCACGAATTTTTAAAAAATGAATATTTCTAGTGTAGAAATTTGTATATAAAATTTTGTCATATATATTTGAATAATTTTTTTAAAAAGAAAAAAGTAATTTGTTAAAATTAAAGTACAAGGGATCCTAACAAGTTAAAAAAAAAATAACACAAAAACAAATACTTTCCACCTTTTACACCTTCATCTAAGACCTCACCAACACAAAATCTAGAATTAGAAAACAAAAAATTATTTGATGAATTGACATCTAAATAATATTAATTATATTTACTGAGTAGTTACCGTTGTTAGTGTCAATTCATCAAATAATTTTTGCAACTATTTAAATAATATTAAATTGAATATTTGCAACTATTTAACACTAACAGTTGCGACAGTTCAGCAAAAATAATTTAAATTATAAGGTTTATTTTTCCCTCAACAACAGTTGCAGAATGAGGTCGGTGGGCGAGGGTTCATAGAGGATGGAACCGAGAAAAAGCAGTAGCTCGCATATGCAAAAGTACAAAACAACACTTCATTAGTAACAGTTATCTAAAAAAAGTGTATTAAGAAAAAAACAAGTGTATTAAGGACTATAGCCAAAGGTTAAGGGAAAACACAAGTGTATTAAGACCTATACCCAAAGGACAATATGTGTTAATGGTTTCACAATTAAAAAAAATGAAAACCATCAAATAAAAAAGTAAGTCTCTTGTGCACCAGGTTCACCTTTCAACTCAAGTGTATTTTTAAAAAATTACACAATTTATTAATGAAAAATTATGCAAATTATTACTGAAAAATTACACCATTAAAAATATATTTTTCAATAATATCATGTGTGACTTTTTAATAGTATTTTGCATAATTTTTTAAGAATAAACTTAGAATTGCACGTTCACCTGGTGTATACAAAACTAAGGCAAATTAAAAAACACAAAAACTAGTAGGATATGACACTTCTTTGGCACCATCCATAAACATGTACTGCACCATTTATAGAATAATCTCATTTACTTGTCCTGTGTGGGGGTGGGGGTGGGGGTGGGGGGGGGGGGGGGGGGGGGGGGGAGGTGGTTAAAATTCAAGATCCTCCTTGAGTTGAAAAGATTTTCAGTCATTGAAAGAAAACCCAAAAATGGCTGATTTTGTGCCATAAAAAATTTGTCAATGTCATAAATTAATGCCAGTTGTAGTAATACAAAATGCCTACATACATAAAAACAAATGCAATGATACTTTTTTCCTCTTCTCTTGTGGCATTTTCTTCCTCCTCTATCCACCCTCAATTGCTGTTGATAGGACCAAGTTTTTCTCCATACCCTCACAAGCCCACCTACTCACCCCAAATTTTGTGCTGCTGTGTTGCTTCAAACATAAGCATTCCTGCTTAAGACATATTTTTTGGGATACTTTTCTTAGGGGAGGCTTTAGCTAGAGTGAGGTGTTCTTTGACCAAGATTCATCACATGTGTGCATGAATTGAGGAAAGTGTTGAGCAATTTCTGGCCTGAAAGCAGCCATTTTTTAATATATGTAAGTGAGGTTTTTTTTTTCTGCATTCCACATGTTTGATGAATGTCCTGACTCACATTTTCCACTCATCTCTGTTTCTCTGCAGTCTCAAGTGGAGTTTTTTTTTCTTAATGAGAATTGGGTTTTACTTCTGTAGTATAATCAATTATCATGGAGACAAGATCACCAAAAATTCAAGAATTGAGATGTATGTGGGGATTGTTTAGTATCCTTGAATCTTGCCAAGGCCATCAAGATCATAAGCTGATATCAAATGGAAGGCGCGTGAACAAACACATCGTCGGTATAAATCTTGAATTCATACTCCATTTCCATTGTAGTCTATGTGTGGGAATTTGTTGTAGTGGACAAGATGAAGTATGCCAGTAGATGGTAGGTATATGGGCCAAAATGTTAGGTGATGGTATTAAGTCAAGAATGAGTGACTATATCCATAGTAATTGGTAAGTTATAGGTCATAAATGTTGGCATCCTGTCTGGCCTTTATAAATGCAACAACTAGTTCATCATAGTAGAAGATTCTCATGATAAAATCATTGTTTGTTTCTTACATAGATTGTAACTTTTATCATTATTGCTACAGATTATCCCAGAAAAAGCTTTGATGAAGAATGTCGGAGAATTCAAGTAAGCAGCCATTTTTGTGTTCTGTTGATTGATTATTTTCCTTCATTGTAATGTTGTTTTCGAGGGTCTTTCGAATTTTCCTCGAAAAGATGTATTAATGAAATTTGGAAGTGAAAACGTAGCATATCAAGTTCAGGTTAATCCATACTAATTTCACTCGAGGTTTGTATATTTTAGTTCTTTAAATTCAAGGGATCCATAAACTAATTAATTGTTTAATTTGCTTCAGAAAGAAGTAGGCCTGAGAAGTGTTGCTGTTGATGTTGGAGCCAAAACCTCGGGTAATTTCGATGAAGAAAACATGCCTATGGATGATCATAAAAGCAAACGAAATATGGTCAACATACGGGAACACATTAAGATGGATGCTGAACTTAATCGAATAGTGAAAACTCAAAAGAGAGAAAGGAAGAATGACAAAAAAGCGTATTACTCGTCTTCATGCTGTTTGGACAATGCTGGTTGCTCGGTGCCTTCAACTTCAGCTGAAATATCTTTGAACAAGCTCACTCTTGCTGCAATATTGGAGGCAGCAGTTTGTGCTCAGAATCATCAGGAAGATAGCAGGCTTTCTGAATATGTTCGGAGAAGTAATCATCTCGGGAAGTATGAAGATGAGATCCACATTCAGCAAGTTAAGATGAGAGCCAAAGCTTTTGTTGATCAGATGGTCATCAACAGAAAGTTCGTCTCTAAGGAAGGGGGGATGAGAACAAGAAGTATGAAGAGGAATGTAGGGCAAAAGTCTGATAAAATAGTCATATTGAAGCCAGCCCCTCGAAATGCAAAGCACTCTGAAAATGTAACGAGCCAATGCTCATTGCTGCAAGCTCACAACAAATCGAGTAGAAGGCTAACTACGTCATTCTCTTTCAGAGAAATGAAGAGAAAGCTGAAACATACATTTGGAGGTTCCAGAAAAGAAGAAAGCCTAATGGTTGGCAACTCGGAGAAACTCAATAAGGAGTGCTTCTGTGGGGAAGTGGATATCAGGAAATCTGTCAATTCAAAAATAAATATGGAGCAAATGGGGATAAAAAAAGACGTCAAATCCAACAGAAATTCTGGTATTGCTCGTGAGACAGATGCTGCACGCGAAAAATTAGACTTTTCGAGTGTTAAGAAAAAGGAATTTGATGTCATTTTGGAGGCAAAGAGGCACCTTTCTGCAAGATTGAGAAATATAAATTCTCTGGAGGGGTCAATGAGCGAAAAGTCTCCCAGAACACTGCAACGAGTTCTTGCCTCACCGGAGCATGACTTCCGGCCCCATAGCCCTCACAACACCTCTCATGGAGCCATTGAGAGCAATTCCCAAGTATCAAATGGAAGGGTAAGTGCCCGTCTTGGTCCATTAAGATCAAACACAGAGGTTACTTCATGTGATGATCATAACATATATGATTGTGCATTGCAGTTGATGGAGGCAAAGACGTGTTCTCTGACTCCAAGTACTGAAGAAGTGCATGACAATGGCATATCTACAACAGACACGAAGTCTAATTGTAGGATATAGCTAATTTATAAAATATTTCTTGGCTTCTATCAATATGCATTTTGACCTGTTTGACATGCTTCTGCAGGTGAATCAGAAATTCTCGAAGCGAACAGCATTCGTCATCCTGATTTACATGTTTCAGGAGACGAGTCAAGTGACTTAAAAAAGTGTTATACAACCAGAACTACACAAATAAATGACGCAATCAAACCACAAAAGGACGAGGAGTTTACAACGCGTTACACAACATCAGTGAGTGCCCATCAATGCATAACATTGATTTTCCTATAGAGTGTCACTTGGGTGAACCAGTTGTATCGTGCCACAATGATTGCACAACTAATATTTCTTAATGAAAACAACTAATACTGTTAAGTTGAAACAACTACTATTGTTTTAAAATGTACTGGAGTTACACAGTGCAATTGGTGCATAGAAGTATCTGTCTTTCCTATATCTCTTTTCTTTGTGCTCATTGTGATAGCCTGTTAACATACTTTCACTTGGCAGGATTCACTTTCAGAGAATGACGGTGTTGCATCCACAGGGGATGATTTCCCATCTACTCCTTTTAACATCTACAAGTTTGACATGGCTAACACCATTAAGTATCATGAAGAACATCAAAGCCCCATCTCTGTGCTCGAACCGTTGTTTGTAGAAGACTCTGACAGCCCACTAAGCACCACCCTTCAATCTGGTAATTAAGCTACACATAATTAAGATCAGAGGAAATCTTACATGAGAAGGGATATGTTTGCATGTTTTTGTGATAGTTTTGGAATTTGTGTATCACAAAAACCGGCTAAAGTATCACGTCTCATATAAGCTTTTGTGTTAAGAACCTATTCTCTTTGCTCTTACGTGGACTTACTAATCATAATTCAGGACCATTTGCAGATAAAAAACAATTGCAACCCCGTCGTCTTGACTTTGAAGAGTGCTCCTTTGAATCAAACTCATACATGGAAGATGAAGAACATCTCATTCAATATGTGCTGTTGGTATTACAAGCTTCTAACTTGAACTGGGATCAGCTATCACAGATGAGTTATCCACTCGAACAGCTGCTACACGAATCCCTATTCGACGAAGTAGAGCTTCCCCCTCTCGATTGTTATTACGACCCTAAGCTTGTATTCGATCACATAAACGAAGTTCTAATTGAGATGTACAAATGCCATTGCTGCTCTCCTCATTGGCTAACATTGCCAAGAATCATGTCTACGCCATTGGTAGAGGTTGTGCTTGGTGAGGTAATGACAGAAGCTGAGTTCTATTTGCTTCCTACGACCGAGAAAAGAACGTTGGATCAGATTGTCTCAAGGGACGTCGAGAAATGCAGATCATGGCTTGATGTTCAGCTTGATACTGAACGAATTGTGATCGATATTTCTGAAGATGTCTTGGTGGAATGTATACTTGATGTAGTGCTTGAATTCACGCTGTAGAGAATTAAGTTTCAAATTTGTTTCTTTTTTCATTAGAATGTAAACCTGCATGATGTTGTAGATACACATGTCTGTTATTCGAGTGATTTCAGATTTCGAATATTTCACTATTCTTAAAACTCTCTATTCCCATTTTCACTCCTGGGAATGTAATAAAATGCTCCCACAGTTCTTCTGTCTATGTCTTAGTCTGCCTAGCCTTCCAATTGGCTAAGGTATGAAACAGGTCAAGGCCCAGTTAATATCTAAGATGTTCTAATCATTTTTCGCTTCAAATCTCTAATCATTCTTCTCTCTAATTATCGACGCTGCATTTTGATAGGAAGGGAAGGATATTGCCCATTCCGCATTAAGCTTGAGATTTTTAAGGTATGCCCTGTCCTTCAGAATGTGTGAAATTGCACCTCTCCAAAATTAGTAGAACAAAATCCCTATATTTAGTATTTACTATTTACACTCCGGCAATGGTCTCTACATTCATCGGAAAATAATTCTCAAGAGAGAGAAAGGAGACGTAACTTTATAGCCGCCTCACCAAGACCCCGTCGGCGGTGAAGCCCACACAGAACGGTCGTCCGTTGATCTAAGGATGCGCCTGCCGCCACCTTCGCCATCGCCGCCCGTCTGCCACCTCCCTTGAGTCACCTCAATCACCCGATCTGCGCTGGTGCACTCAATGGACCACCGCCTCAATCCTTCACTCGCTCTGAATGCCTTTTGATTTTGTTTGCATAAATTAGTTTCGGATCTGGTAACATTTTTCGTGATTTTTGTTTTCTTCTTTTTAATTTTGTTTTCAAATTTTTTTGATTTTGTTTTTGAATCTGCCAAAAAAAAAAAAATTATAGATTAAATTTGTATATTATTGCAAATTAAGTTTGCAGGTTTTAATTTGTATTTTTTTGGGTGTTTTTTGTTCAGGTTAATGCGCAGGCTGATGCATGAGTAGAGTTGGATGAAGCGAAAAAGGGATGGAGGAGTGCTGGAAATGAATAGTTCTTTGAGAGAGATGACTGGAATTTGGAAGTAGGCAATAAATACTTATTCACCAGGAATCATTCCACTATTGTTTCTTTTCGTTCTCGTCTCTATTGTTTTAACTCTATTGTATTCGAGAGAACTAACTTAGTATGTTACAATATTTTGTAAGACATTTTATTTTTTATAATTAATTTAGTATGTTATACTATTAATGTTTTTTAATGAAAATTATTGATATACGTGAAATGATTAATTATATTATTGTGTTTATCGATTGACTACAATATTGATTCAGAAGTATTATACTATTGATATTCAGTTATATTATAGTGTTCTTGAATATACTATAGTGTAGAATATAATTAAGAAAAAATAATTACAATAATTAAGTTAAGGGTGCGAGCGACTATCCATACCCCAAATTCCTCTAAACATTCCTCAATTATTAAATATATTTAATTTAAAATAAAAATTAATTTAAATTACTAAACATACCCCATTTTTTATTAATATAATTTTTTTTCATTTTTGACCTATTCTTCTTCTCTCTTAATTCATGTTAATGATCCACAGTGCATCTCATTTTTAAGAAATGAGAACTAAAACTTTGCATCGTCATTTTATCTGTTGCAACCGAATAAAATTTTAAAAGAATTCACTAGACGAACGCCATGTTTTCTTCTCCACGCTCTTCAAATCTCACGGAGCTTTATTTTTTCTGTCTGAAAATCACAATTTTCCCCATAAAAAATTCCATAATATCCAACTTTTCTGTATCTTCGTGGAAAATATATAATTTAGATTAGTTTGATGTCACTAACAAAGCATAAAAAATGAGATTGAATTGATCGTAGAACTGTAGAATAGTTTCAAAGATGATTGGACTCCATGAATTTAGCAGGACGTGAGAGAGATGAAGATTAGGTCAAAATTGAAAAAAAAAAAATTAATAAAAAATGAGGTATGTTTAGTAATTTAAATAAAAAAATTTAAATTAAATATATTTAATAATTGGGGTATGTTTAAGAAAAATTTGGGGTATGAATAGTCGCACCCTTAAGTTAATTGATTTTAACCTATTTGTAATTCAAAAAAAATAAAAATAAACCCACCTTTAATTTCAACTAATAAAACAGATTTACATGTTATTCACCCTGAACAGAATTGGGCTACATTGCAAATTATTATTTCCCTTCCCAAAATCAGTTTTCATACTTTCTTTTCAATTTTGTCAATACATTAATTTTCACTACCAACCAAGAATATTTTCTTACTTAATTATTGTAGCTCATAATTGTTCAACTAATATTGATTGATTGAAATGTATCTATTTTATCATATTCATAAAGTCAAAAGGTACTTTTTTTTTTGTCAATTCAACGTGAATTTTAGGATGGAAGATCTATCATTTTAATTTATATGAAACATACTCTTGTGAAATATTTCACATATGAAACATACTTAAAAAAAAGCATAAATTCAAAGAATTCATGAGTTATTGGTAGATTCAAATCAAATGTGTGAATTCTAAGCGGGTTAGACTAGTTTTAATTAAATTTTCAAAAGAAAAACCGCGGTAGCTTTATTTTAGAAAATTTGCTCCCAAATTATGTTATTATATGAACAAATGTGTGTTACTAATTCTTTAAATGTATTTTTAAAGTAACTATAAGAATAATATGTATTTTTAGAAGAACAAATATATTTTTTTATTCTTTTTATTGATTTATGTTGATAATATGTTAATGTAGCAATACATCTTTTAATATATTACATATGTTTCATTATATATTTTTTAAGGACAAATAAATGTGTGTATGTACAGTAACACAAATTTGCTCTTACAGTAATACAAATTTGCTCCTCACTTTGTATTACTAAATTGGTAAATATGTGTTACTATTAGGAAAAATGTATTTTATAAGAACAAATATATTTTTCTATATTTATTCATCATCCCTTTAAATCTAAGTATATCGTTTCATGTAGTAACACATTTTTTTACTACTTTACATTTGTTATTGTATGGAAAAATAATTATTTCTACAAGAACAAATAAATATTTATGAAAAATCAATATTTGTTCATACAGTAACACACATTTTATTTTTATATTATATGAATACATATTTATTCTGTAAAAATAAATGAATATAAATATGTGTTTATTAATTTAATCATCATCCCTTGAAATATAATTATATTGATTCATTTAGTAACACATTTTTTTACTAATTTATACTCCGTGTTATTATATGAAAAAATAATTATTTCGATAAAACTAAATAAATATTTATGAAGAACTAATATTTTTTTTCTTATAGTAACATATATAAAAATATATATTTATTCTACAAAAAAATAAATATATAAAGTAACATTTAATATAATAGTAACACGCATTTGCTCTAATGCTACACACATTTACTCCCAATTTGTGTTATTATATGGACAAATATGTAATACTGTAAGGACAAAATGTGTTTTTATTAAAAATAAATATACGCGTCTAATTTAATCATCATTTCTTAAAAGCTAGATATATTGATTTATATAGAAACACACTTTATACTTTTTTATATATGTTATTATATAAAAAAATTAATTATTTCTATAAAAATAAATAAATATTTATGAAAAATTAATATTTTTTCTTAAAGTAACACACATTTTGCTTTTACATTTTATAAAAAATACTTAATTCTATAAAAATAAATTAATATACGTAGAACAACAATATTTAGTCTGATAGTAAAACATATTTTGCCTTAACCAGGTGAGTTAGCTCACCTGACTTCTCACTTGAGTGGGTGGCCCGGGTTCGATTTCCTCTGGAAATGAATTAGGAGGGAGATATAAAGTTGGTTTGGAGATATTCTCGGAGTGTTTGGAGACTTGGTGAACTAATTTCTAACTACTAACAACTAGTATTTATCGATAAAAAAAATACATTTTATTTTTTAGTAACATCCATTTATCCATATTATAATATAAATTGGGAGCGAATATCTTAGAAATTATTTTGCCGAAATTTTGAAAAAAAACTGTCCACATCTAATCCATCTGATCAAGACTCATAAAATTTTAGGGGGCGCTTGTTACAAATTCTTCAATGGTAATGGGAATGAAATTTTATTTTCCTTATTTACCCTACATATGTTGAATGTGTTTTTGTATTTATGGTGGTTATATCAATAGTGTTGTGCTCCAATTTTGGAAAAAATGAACAAAAAAGAAAGATGTTGTTGTGATATGAGGGATTGATTGAGGAGGATGATTATAGGGTGAAGAGGGGGTAATCAAATGGGGGTGTTGATTACCTTATTTATGAGGAAAAACAATGTTAAGTACCTCATTTGTTCTCATTAGCTACTATAATTACTACAATTATATCTCAATTCCCATTACCATTGAAGGATTTCCATACCAAGCGCCCCCTTAAATATAAATAATTCTATGAATACTAAATTCATAGAATATTTCACATGGATTTTTTTCATACTCTATTATGAAAATCCAATTAAAGCATGTGTTGCACGAATTAAAGCATGTGTTGCACTAAATAAAGCATGTGTTGATGCGTGCAACATTCATAACGTTGGTACTTTGTACATATGATGCATGTTACTCCCTCCGTCCAGTAGGAATTTGCACCCTACTGGACGGCACATTTTTTAAGGAAAATTATTTTATTTATAAAATAGTGGCATATGGGTAAATATGTGTAAAGATTTGTGAGTGTGCACGTAAATCAATGTTTCTTTTTTTGGTAGTGTGCAAATTTGTGTGGGACGTCCCAATAAAGAAAGTGTGCAAATTCCTGTGGGACGGAGGGAGGGAGTATATTATAATGTAAATTAGTTTAATAATAATACATATGATCAATAATTGAGGAGAATGGAGGATCCCTAACCTATAGCCATAAAAGGAAATAAAATGCTACATCTGATCTGAGTAAAGTGAAGCTACTTTGGGCTTTTCTCATTAAAATCTTTATTATGTCGGGCTTTCTGCCTTGCTTTTCCCTCGTCTCATCATTGCCTTTTGAATGGGATTTTGTACTATTATAGTATTAATTAATTCTTAATTTAATGACTAACTCCGTCCCAAAAAAACTTGCAAATATTCCTTTTCGGGACGTCCCAAAAAAACTTGCAGACCCAAAAAAGGAAACTCTTTTATAAAATTCACCCTCACAATGTCTATATATTTACACAAAATGTCATTACTTTTTCACTTTTTGAGTCCACATTACACTCAATCCAACTAACTTTTCTACTTTTTACATAAAATTTAACCAAATTAACCATCAAAACACTACTTTTTTACTTTATTCTACTTTTTTCTTAATTTGTGTGTCTCTCATCCCTTGTAAATTGCTCCGGGACGGAGAAAGTATATATTTAAAAATAAATATTAATTTATATATTAACTCATAAATAACTATAAACCCCGTATCAATATATTTTTCCATAGGAAACATGACACATAATTTAAAAAATTAAAATATATAAATGTAAAATTAATTAATAAAATATAAAAAGTGTATATATTGACTTTTATTAATGTAAAGTATTTTATTTTTATGGTGTGAAAAAAATTAGTGTGAAATTTATTTTGGAAAGAAATGAATATATATTTATCATTTTTAAAAAAAATATATCTTGAATGCATTTTATTCTATACAATTTTTTAAAAAATATTTAACATTACTTGAGTGCATTTCTGATTAAAATATATCTTGCGCATGTTAATATACTCCCTTGTAATCAAGGATGAAAATATCGGTATCGACGGAAATATCGGTACCCTGAATTTATGGATATATCGGTGGAAATATCGATATCGAATATCGATATCGGTAAAAAATAGAAAATTCACGAAAATTTCATTAAAATGATGAAAATTTAACATGAAATTTTAGACAATATTATTACTAGTCTTAATACATTAATTGAACTTAAAATCTCAATAAAATGAGAATCTTACAATAAAAATATCAAGAAAACATACGTAAGAAATATAAAACAATACAACAATTGTTCATAATTATTGAATATTACACAACTAATATCAAAATGATATCCTATGAGCCTCAAATGTAAAAGAAGAAAGACCATCTTGGTCTAAGCAATAATGGTACCAAGTCATTAAAAAAAAAATCCCAAAATTTCCCGAAATTTTGACCGATAAATTACCGAAATTTCCACGATATTTCTCGATAATCTGCACATTTTGAATTGTCCTGGACCGATATCGATATTGTAACCGAAATTTCCGATATTTTCTCGAAATTTGACCGAAATTTTGGAAAAATAATCGTTCAAGTGAATTTCCATATCGGTACCCTCAAATTTCCGAAATTTCGGCGAGATTTCCCAAAATTTCAAACCTTGCTTGTAATGCAACTTCCATTCTTCCATTTTTTCCATCTCAACAAAAACTTTCATTTCTTTTCTTATATATCTATATCGTGTAATACATTAATACGATATTTTTTTATTTATATATCTGAGAACTATAAAAAAATTTAATTGAGACGAAGGAAGGAATTATTTAATGAGACCAATATCATGATACGATCCACTAAAACTGATAAAATTTATTGTGAACTAATTTCAGCATAGAATTTGTTCATGTCTTATGTGTATTTTTTAAATTCAATTATTAATTATTAATTTTATAAAAATATATTTAGTTTAATAATAATATTATATAATAAAAATAATTAATATTATTTTGAGTAGAAGAGATGTAAATTTATACCAGACAGCACTGCAGTGATGCACCTCGTCCCCACTCTGATTGGGGCAGCTATTTTTATCTTTTATTGTTTCGATTCAATTTTCCTAAAAATTAATTATTTTAGACAAAAATTTGTATGAATATGAGTTCAAGGTGAACACATTTTTATCAATTATCACTATTATATGCAAACACTATCACTTTTAAGCATATGCACTATAACTATTAAAAAAATTAAACATATTTTGATAATATTAATAGTGTATATGTATAATACTGATAGTAATAATGAATAATAGTGAATGAGTTCATGTATTGATCCCTTATTTGTGAAGGTCTAGAGGGGAGAAAGGTGAATAGATCTTCAAACAAAGCTATAAATTTTTTAAAACAAGGTATAAAATAGAACCTTCTCAGTACCTTTATTTTAAAATCCACAACTCTAGACTATAGAGTTTACAATTGTAAAGTTTGTGAAGAAAGCAAATAAAAACTCAACTTGTAGATATCTTTTCAGATGTGTTTCTCACACTTTAAAAAGTGTATTGAGAAACTTCTATGTGCAGCAGAAATAGTATAAGTGGTAATGAAAAATAATGAAAACAATTGAATATACATGAGTTACTAGAAAGTCTACACCTATAGATTCTGAGTTTGTATCTTTTATACACTAACTTGAAAACAAAACAATTATGCATGTAACAAATGCAATGAGTAGCGAGAATTAAGTAATGTATAAAACAATAAATAAATACAACAATTTATAGTTATTCAGAGACTGTAAAGTCCTCCTACAACCACTGTTATACCACTCATTTGCCGAATTCATTAAGATGATCACACAAATCTTACAAGTGTTTATAATTGCATGTAACAAATGCAATGAGTAGCAAGAATTAAGTAATGTAAAAAACAATAAATAAATACAACAATTTATAGTTGTTCAGAGACTGTAAAATCCTCCTACATTCACTGTTATACCACTCATTTGCCGAATTCATTAAGATGATCATACAAATCTTATAAGTGTTTCCCTCTATGAACTAGCTCACTCAAATTACTATTCTAGGTAGAAAACTAACGGGAAAAATTACAAAATTGTTTTCAAAATTGACAAAAATTACAAATTTGTTCTGTGCAGAAAAAAATTACACTTCTGTGTAGATATTGTGAACCAATTTGTAAATATAGTGATTTTTTTAAACCAATATGCAAGTCACCCAAAACTAACTTATTCACTCAGAATACAATGATTTATCACACAAAATCTTTAACCTCACAAAGTAAAATCTACACAAAGTAGATAACAACACAAAATATGGTGAGAGAATAAAAACAATATGTGATTCTTTCTAAGAAAAATCCTAACCACCTAATATGAATTACACCGAAAAAAAATATCTCTTAAAGCTCTCAGAAAATATTGCTAGCTGTAGGTTTTGCTCAAATTGAATGCTTCTTGATTGCTCAAGTGTTGTTATTATTCTTTTAGATTTCTTCTTCTATTTATAGATGGAGAGATGTGACTTATCCGATAGAGAATTTAAAATTTTGAATTCTGGATAAACTCCTATTTCTCTCTATAAACTTCCACATGTGTGAAATGGTCTATTCTCTCCACTCAAAACAGTACTGATATTACTATTTGTCCTTTATTTGATATCTCTAAATAATCTTCATTATCTTTCAAAATCTCTGCAGCAATCATCCTTATTAGTGACTAGTGAGTGCAGGTTAGTGCTTCACTAAGTTGAGTGTTTTAAGGTCTTCTAGGTCTTTTCTCTCTAATATCTATACTTATTCTACCAACGGCTCTTTCTAGCTGTAAGATTCCTTCTTGAACTGTAAGATATCTCCTGTAAATTGATTTTCAATTGTAGATTAAGTTACAGCTATAAGTTCTTTTCCAGCTGTAGATTTGACAAGTTTAAAGTTGTAGACTTCACTTATCAACGGTAAAAATCCCAATCTCATCATATGTATCCATTAGAAATTGAGTAGCCACACTTTTTTTTTTTTATCTATATTAGCGTGCAAATTTTTACAAGAGATTTAAATAGTGAGATGAAGAAGATGACTATGTTTATAAGTAAAAAAAATGTATTCTCCTCTCTCAAATAAATTGCTATTTATATATGCATGCTTCAACCTATCTTTTTCCTTCAACAAAGTTCGAGATTGAAACATGCCATTAACCGATCATCAAAATGACTTGTCACCAAAATAAAACAATCAGCTACACTAGTTGGAAAAATCCCAGAAGTCATCTTTTTAGGTTAAATTTACACAATAATTACACACTCACATGATTATTCTCAAAAATTCCTTGTGACTTTCTGCAGAGCTTGCTTGATCACAACTGCTGATGCAGCTTTCAATCCCTTGCACTGCAGATTATATAGCAGCTGTTAGCATACATTCATATATCGAAACATGCATGCATATCGAACAACTGAACTACCTTGGCATTTATAGTCATGGAGAGAATTCCATTGGTGGTTGAAGATTGAATGTTTTTCGTATCCAAATGTAGCTTGCTTAGCGCTCCCATAACTTCAACCAATGCATATTCCTTACAGGAACACCGCATCTCAATCAACACGTCCTTGTCTGAAACACTGACACTTATATTGTCTGTCGCTGACTCTGTCAACCGAAGTTTGCTATTTTCTGCTCCTATTTTATCCTTGTCACGAGCCTTTCGCTTGTTTGATGGTGGCTTCTTGGCATTATTATCGCCTTTATTAGGGCCGTAATTACCAGAAGTCCTCTCGGTGGCATCTTGAGGTCTGCTATGCATGCCTGACTCTAGCTCCATTGATTCTTTGTACGATTCTAGCTCTTCAACTCGTCTCTCGAGCTCTCGCATGTACTCTATCGTATGGTCAAGTATCGATACTTTGTCAACCTGCAACGAGCAAAAAAAATTGTCTCGTAAATGTGTTCCCTATGAGAGGCGAATCTGAAGAGCAGGGCAAAAACTTTAATGCATCAGTTGCACTGATGCAATTTTGACTAAAAATTGACTCATTCACTAAAATAAACCGAAATACATAATGGAAAATATTAGCTCATATAAAAAAGAAAGTAGTAGTTTGCAAACTTGAACAATGTTAACACTTTATTAATATACAACTAATTCTTTTTATCATATAAGCTGATATTGTCTTCAGATGACTTTGTCCGTTTTTTTAATGATTTCACAAAAAAATATTGATACACATTATTGTTGAAAATTTTAGCCAAAAGTACTCGAAGAACAGATGTTTAGTACCTTGCCACCAGACGGGACTAATGATCCAAGAATCATGAACCTCTCATTTATTTTTTCTCGTCTCTTCCTCTCGGACAAGACGTGGGTTTTATCAATCTCGTCCGCTTCTGGTCTAGAATTGACATTTCGTTTGCCAGATTCAATGCGGCTGCGTTCATGCATTCTAGGTACTTCAAAGAGTACTTTCTTGAGCAACTTTTGTGAGGTTCCTTTGTTGGCCAAACGGGATATGGGTAATCCATCCCGTCTCCAGCAATCAAAGCTCGATTCCCTATTACCTCGACCGATGTATGGACCCATAATCAACTGATGAGAACTCTTTAGAAGGTTGGAAAGTACACTATGATAATGAACTTCATCGCCTTGGAAACCCGAGGTTTTCTGCTGATTGCATTCATGAGTATTGCTCATTTCCTTCTTCCCATCTGAAAGGGGGAGCATAGTCTCAGGTTCTTCATGAGTTTGAGATACGCAATCACTGGAATTAATTGAAATATTCAGACAATTACTAATTGCATCATCCATAAACAAAGGCTCTCCATCTACACCTTGTACCAGATTCGATTCCTCTATGAGCACATTGTCAACAAAATCATCTGAAGAGTTAGTTGGGGAAGAAATTTCCACAATTGGGCTGTCCAACAGATGATCAAGATCGTTTCCGTGCACATTGTTGAAGACATTGCTAGGAATCTTGGAAATAGTCGGAGAAGGATTCTCTAGGAATGAATTTTTTATATGTTGAATCAGATTAGGATCCTCTGGAACCTTTTAGAGAGCATACCAAAACAGTTTGTTACTAAATGAGAAATTATTTAGACGAATTAACTAAGATGGATCATGGGCTAATAAAAGATAAGGGTAAGATTAGTAAAAGCATACTAGTTCTGTTGTTCCCAGCTCAACCGCGCCTCCTAAATGTGGAAAGCATACAATTGTCTGCAAGTTGAGAACAATAATCTATACGTCGAATTGAAACATCGAACAATTTAAATATGACTCTAGGTTAAACGAAGAGCATTAGTACCTGGATAGATGCACTCTGAAGAAAGCAAAGCAGTCCAACAGGCCATATAAGAAGCAGCCACGACAAGTCAGAAAAACTCAGTCAATTTCTTTGTAAAGAGCATAAATATTTTGGGATTAAGACAATATTTTCTTCGTAGCAATTCTTCTACTTGCCTTTGCAAGCAATGAACGAGAGAAGACTTTGGTGTCAGCACAATGAGCATTGCAGAGCCATATTGGTTGGTTTTTGGTTAATGCCTTTCCAGGGAACCTTTACAATTGAACATATAAACGTCATCAGCTTCCTTTTCTTTAATCCCTTTAAGATTAATGGAGTGATATATGAATTATCACAAGTGCAAGAGATCAAAGTAGAAGAACATCCAGAAAAAACAATTACCCTTGATCAGCATTGAATACGAAAGACATGCAAACCAAGAAATACCACTCTGCATCAGTGAGATCTTCAGGGGATAGTGAAGCTGTAGGCCTTTTAGCTTGAGGGTTCGTCTCACCGAGTGAGAGAGACTCGTAAAGTTCTCTCAATTGATCGCTTCTCTGCAAGCCCAGCTGATCTGTGTTCATTTCCGTGGCTTGAACTGTTTTTCTTGTTTTAATATCGCCATTATAGTACCCATCACCCCATTCCAACACCCTAAGAATGACCCATTTAAACATTCAATTCGACAATCATTGTGCTCTATGAATCTTTATTACAAAGCCCAAAAATGTCAAATGAGCATATACCAAGAATAGACAAAAGCAATCAATAACGAAATATAATCATTGAATGAATTAGCTGTTTAGCTTCAACTAGCACGCTTGGTTAGAATTCAACAAGGTCAACAGGAAAACCCTACTCTGCTAAACTAAAGCAAATGGCCCATCAAAATCAGATGCACATGTAAACAACCTACTGTCGTTTCTGAGGTAGCTTAAATTAACCAAAAGAAAAAGAAAGAGGTCAACTCTCGAAAAACTTAAATTATGAGTGAAATCAGAGATTCCATTATAGTTGCATTCAAAGTTGTACAGTACTTCCTAGGTTAGATTTGCATAAACAAGGTCAAATGTAAAAAAAGAACCCAAGAAAAACAGAGTTGAGAAAAATCAAGAATTGGGCTTTCCACAACCAAACCAAACCCTCTTGGTAAAGATTGGATTTTTACCCTGGTTGTGTAGATGAAAAAGACCAGAAGATTGCATAGCTCCATTGAATGCTTCTAACAGCCAAAGCAAGCTGCATCCTTAGATTCTCTGCCATTTTCTTTTGGTTTTGGCTTGAACTCGCCATTCTTGAGCTCCACCTCCCCCTACGCCTCTACCTAAACATATAGAGCAAGAAGAAGAAGAAAAAATGAAAAACGTCTCTACTTTTTCTATATAATTTTTTTTTGACCAGCTCTATTTGAATATAATAAAATTACAGCTGCTTTTTAGTATATTATTAGGTACCAGAAATTAGCTCTTTGTTGACCTCAACTCTTCAACCGCAAAATGGTTCTACAAAAATCACTGTAACAAAATGCAAAAATTTCCCCATCAAAAAATCAAGATTTAAACTTGCTCCCTTAGCAACTGACTCTATTTAATTCCAGAGAGTGGTTTATGATGAGAGAGAGAGAGAGAGAGAGAGAGAGAGAGAGAGAGAGAGGGATTCACATTATACATATGCACACTCGTGTGTGTATTTTATTTGAAATAGGAAAGAAGATTAAGTTACATGGGACGGCGGCGAGAGAAGCATAGAGCCAATTAGGTGGTTGGAGAATGGAGATGATGATGAAGAACAAGTTTGGAAAAGGACGTATTAATAATATTGATTAATAAAAGAAAAAGGTATACCACACTGCCATAGCCATGTGGAATTGAACAAGAGTGAATCTAAATTAAACACTCATGAATCTACATTACATTAATGACTCAGATTTTTCGCAATGTTTGTATCTTTTTATTGAAAAAAAACTTATATGAAATGTTTTATGGCTTGAATAATATTATATTTATTAAAAATTTACGGATTTATAATCGGGTTGGATCGGATTGAATTTTGGAATTTTTTTCAAATTCTCGTGCAAGTATAATTTTTAGGCTTTTTGCTCTCAGGTATGCTACTACTTTTTAGGCAAATATATATTATTTTAAAGTAAAATGTGTATTACAATCAAACAAAATATTGTTTTTCACATATATATAATTTGTTTAGAAGTTAGTTCACCAAGTCTCCTTACACCCCAAGAATATCTCCAAGCCTACCTTATATCTCCCACTCCTAATTCGTTCCCAGTGGGAATCGAACTCATTTCACTCACTCAAGTGAGAAGCCCAGTAGTCAGATGAGCTAACTCATCTGGTTAAGAGCAAAATGTGTGTTATTATAAGAAAAAATATTATCTTTTCATAAGTATATATTTATTTGTTATAAATAATTATTTTATTTTATAATAACACATATAAAATAGCAAAAAATGTGTTATTACATGGATCAATATATCTAGCTTTTAAAGGATGATGATTAAATTAAGAAACACATATTTGTTCTTATGAAAAATACATATTACCCTACCGTAACACGTGTTTGAACATTTAGTAACACAAATTAGGGAGCAAATATGTGTTACTATTAGAGCAAATGCGTGTTACTATCTTATGAAATGTTGTTATTTTACATATATTCATTTATTTTTATAGAATAAATAGTTTATTTCACAAAATATTAGAGCAAAATGTGTGTTATTATAAGAAAAAATATTAGTTTTTCATAATTAATTATTTATTTGTATAGAAACAATTATTTTATTATATAATATTGCATATAAAATAGTAAAAAAAATATGTTCTTACATGAATCAATAAACTTAAATTTAAATGGATGATGATTAGGAGGACGCTTTAGTACTGGTTTGGGAACACCTCATTGAGATGCTATATTACCCGAAGGGGAAGAGTTGTCTTTCATTGCTTTTTACTTTGTCGTGCTTATTGTTAGCCTTGAGTAATTAGTTCTTTCACAAAATTGAGAAATTAACTAGAGTAGTTTAATTAATTCATTTGTTTGACCTTTTGTAGTTTGATCATCACCTAAAGTTACATTCCTCTCTCCTTGACCCTACTTAGTCGGGTGTCAATTTTATTGTATTTTATTTAATTACTTTATAGTGTGCTTTTTTTTCTTTTCTTTTGCTTGCTTTTCCCATTTAGCAACTACAATATCATGTCGGCACATAGCACTAGGGTCACATCGCACTCCTAAATTCCGTGGTTCGATACTACTTGGTCGTTATATTTTCGTGTTCTACTACGACGATCCCGTGCACTTGTGGGGGAGTAGCAAGAATGATTTGTTTTGCTACGAAAATCCAATCAAGTCACATAGTATCCTACAAAATAAATTCATCATATATAAATATAAAATTTATTGAATATTCTTGAAAATCATACCATAATTGTTAACAAAGTTTTAAAAAAAAGGTGGGCCAACCATTTAGATCACCCCCTGAGTGGACCAAAAAAACCTTTGGCTCAACTCTCTTTCTAAATATGACGAATTGAAATAACATAACAAGTCCAGCCTATTTTAATAGTTCTAGTGAAAACTATTGATACAGTTCAAAAGTAATTGATATACAAGAGCACACCAATTCAAAATGATTGTCAATTACTATGCTAGTTTAAAAAATTAGTTTTACCATCTAAGTTTAGAGTAAATTTAGTGTGCATAGTGCAATTCAAGTTTATTATAGAAAAGTTACATCTATTATTATCGAAAAGTGTTGGGATACAATCTGAGTTGTTTTGATTCAGATCCTAAAATCCCTTGATGAATTTGCCTAAGTATAATTTGTCAGGATGATAGAATTCAGGATAGATCAGTGACTAGTGATTTATGTTCGCACACAAATGCATTTTCCTACAAGTGTATATGATCGTGTAGTGGTAAGCTGACCAAGTTATAAAATATCGAATCCACGGGAAGCAATGAGACAAGTCTAATCCTAAGAATTGTGTGTCCGTCTTGAAATCAAATAAACAAACAAAAAAAATTGCAGGATTTCTATCTACTTACAAAATGAAGCAAAAATAAAATAAAGCAAGAATTCTAAATTAATAATCTAAACTAAAACGTACATGCTTCGAGTGAATTCCACCCAAAGCTAAAAAACTTAAATCATAACTAATTGATGAACATGACTAACTGAGATCACGGGCATAATTCAAGTTAACATAAATTAACTAAAAATGAGACTAGAGTTACTAGAAGTAATTGAGACAGAAGACATATTAATTTAAAAGCAAAGAGTAAACTATTCAAAATCATGTAAATAACATCAAAGTGAAAAGATTGAACATAATACTTCTAAGAGAAATAACTTGCATAAAACTAAATAATCATTCAAGCAATCAAACATAAAAAGTACCTCTAATTCAAATGAATAAAACACTGGAGAACTAGTATCAATATTTACTCAGATTGCAATTATTCACTCAAAATCTCTTTAACTCCACAAAGAAAAATCTACACTAAGTAGATGACAAAGTAAAAACAAAGTGAGGAAACAACAGCAACAATGTGATTCTTTTCTAAGTAAATCCTAACAAACTAATCTATGAATCACACAAAAATATCTCTCTTTTAAAGCTCTCAGAAAGTGTTGCTAGTTGTAGGTTTTGCGCAGATTGAATGCTTTTATGCTCGAGTTGTTGTTGTTGTCGCTTCAGATTTATTTTTCTATTTATAGATGAAAAAGGTTTGACTTATCCGTTGTAGAATTAAAAATTTTGAATTCTTGATAAAGCTCATCTTACTTTCTATAATCCTCCACATGTGTGAGGTGGTTCTCCTCCTCCACTCTGAGTAGTACTAATAGTACTAGCTATCATTTCTCCAATATTCTTAAATAAGCTTTATTATCTTCAAAAAACTTCAACAAATATCTTTAATCACTCATTAGTAAGTGCAGGTTAATGCTTCACTAATTAGATTGTTTTAAGGTCTTCTAGGTCTTTCCCCTTTAGTCTCCATACTTTGTTCTTCCAAAAACTCTTTATAGTTGTAGGTTTCTTTCTTGAACTGTAAGATTACTCCTGTCAATCAGTCTTCAGTTATAGGTTAAGTTGCATCTGTAAAATCTTGTCCAGATGTAAGTCTACAGTTGTAGTCTTCACTTCTCAATTGTAACTTTACCATTCTTCCTCAAACTTTTTACTTGAAATGTTAGTATGAAAAATGTAACTTTATATTTTTCTATCATCAAAATCTATCTCAGAAAATATCCTAACAATTTCCTCCTATTTTGATGATCGTAAAAATATATGCAAATCAATATGCAGTAACAATAAGATATTGTTTTCATCAAAACATGAAATAACAACATATGTACATAAATGAACCATTCACAATGGAATATAAATACAAGTTGCATAAAGTAAAAGATTTCAGATACAACTTACAATCAGAATTTAGATAGACTAAAAACTATTACAGTTTTAGTGTACTATCCAAGTCTTTATCTTCTTCAAATCTCCTGCATCTTCTACTTCTTCACCTCCTTATGCATTTTGGATCAGTTTTCTCCACTGTATCTTCAGAATCATGCTTTGTATTGGGTAATGCTTTGCTCCATCAGCTTCTGGGATTCTTCATAATCCTACAGGTATTGCATCATGATCTTCAGCTCATATTGAGCAAACACTTCTTCTTCCTTCTTGGATTTGAACTTCCTCTTTCTAGGCTTTTTAACTAGTATAATAACATCTTTATATTATATAAATACGAAGTTATAAAATTAACCAGGATGCTGAATTTCAAAATTCCTCAATTCTCATTAATTCTGGCACAAAGATTTAATCTCGACTTTATATTTTAAGTGTTTTAATCTTGATCATACATTTTAATATTTTATAAATATATAATTTCATATAAATCTTATAAATATATTCATAATATCAAATTCTATATCTAATTTTTTTTAATTTCAACCGTTCATCTTAATTTCTATACTTCTATAAATTTCAACTCTATAAACATTATTATTGTCATCTTTTAACCTTATTTTTTCGTGCATCTCTTGCTTCTTCTTATTTTTCTTATGATATTCTTATTTATCATATTCTAATATTCAATTTTTTTATCTATCTTTTTATGTTCAATTTTTCTTTTTTGCAGGTTCCTATTTTACATCTAATAATTTGGTGAAATCATATTTTTTCTATTGCTACACAATTTTTGTGGTTTTCTTTTGGAGATAATGATTTTCGTGGTTTTCTATTTGATTTAAAAATTTGATTTTTGAATTGTTTATTTGTCTTTTTAATGTTCTAATTTGACGAGATACTACTTTTTTTCTATTGCTACACAATTTTCATGGGTTTTTTTGTAGCTAATGTTTAATTGCTACAATTGCAGATTTATTTGATTTGAGATTTTGATGTTTGAATTGTTTATTTATCTTTTTAGTATTCTTTTTTTTCATGTTGTTAATATTCTGATATTCGAATTGTTATTTATCTTTTTTATATTTAATTTTTTAGCTATTTGATTAAGATCATTGTGTACGCGCCGTATACACCGTAAGTTATTTTACAATATAAGTTATTCACAATTTTAGAAAAATAGATGTTCTATAGCATAATATTATTTATTCGTTGTGCATGTGTACATATTTTTTAATTACTTAATTTATTTGCCATAATATTGTGTATGCGTTGTGCATGTACATATTTTTTAATTACTTAATTTATTTGTTATAGATTAAAGGTATAATATTGTTATATATAAAAAACGGTTAGTTTTTAGAATACACGAATATCATCATATAAACAAAATATAATAATATGAAATGATTATTTTCATAAATTATTTTCAAATCTAATCATCTTTTGTTATTATCATGAGTGACTAAATCTATTCTACTTTTCAAATAAAAAATAAAAAAAATCTTATAAAATATTATCCTTTGATTTTATTTATCTAATCCTCTTTTGTTATTATCATTGATTTTTTTTAAACATACTTATATAATGAAATAAAATAAATCATTCTTGATTATATTTAAATATAAAAAATTAAATCTTAAATATATCTTGATTTTCTTCAAACATGACAAATTAAATTTTATAAATTTCTTATAATTTTAATCCTATATTTTATTTTTTAATCTCAATATTATATATTAATTCTAAGTTTTTATAAATTTTAATTTATTTTTACTTTTATATCAACTCTTTAATGTATTGAATATTAATTTTTTCTTAATTTTAGTTTAATTTCTTTTTATTTAATCTCAATTTCATTATTATTTTCATAAAATTATTTGCACATCTAATCATATTTATTATTATTTATATATCACATTATTTTTAATATGTTTAAGCCATTCGTAGATGAATCTTTAGTTATTTTTTTAATATTTTATTTAATCATAATAAAATAAATCTTATGAAATATTATATCTTGATTTTATTTATCTAATTCTCTTTTGTTTTTATCATTATAAGAATGGTTATAATATATTTTTATTATTTTAATAAAATAAAATAATCTTATAAAATATTATATTCTTGATTTTCTTTTTAACATACTCCTATAATAATAAAAATTTATAATTCAAAATTTTCTTGATTATCTTTAAATATAAAAAAATAAGTCTTTAATATTTTTTGTATGACAAACTAAATCTTATAACTTCTTTTTTAAAATTTTGATCCTCATTTCAATTCTTTAAACATGATAAATTAGAAGTTTTTTATTACAAAATATATTTCAATTCTAAATGATTAATATTTCTAGGAGTTACTTTTTTATTTGATTTATTTAATTAATTATAAATCTTATTTGTACAATATTTAATCAAATCAATGCAAAAAAATTAAGTAAATCAAATAAAAATCAATTATCTTATAATTAAATATTATATTTATTAAAAAATTAATTAAATTACAAAAATGTATAATTTTTTTATACATTCAATTTTTATTTCATACTACAAAATTCGGGAGTATGCATATTAAGTATATATATATATATATATATATATATTTTTTTTTTAATGTCCATTGCTATGGAAAAAATTTCATATAATATGGGTCAAGGAAAAAAATAATTCAAATTAATGTTTGGGTGAACACGGTACAAGTACCGCCCTTTCCCCTTCGCCTTGAAAATTCCGCTCATCGGATCCCTTCTCTCTCTCTCTCTCTCTCTCTCTCTCTCTCATAACCCTCGTAAGCTCCCCATCTTCTTCCTTCTCCCCCACATTCAACACCCGCTAAACATTCTTGCTTTCAGATTTAAGACACTGACCAGAAGCCTCTCTCTTGGTTGGGTTGGGTATAATGATTTTTAGCTAATTGCTTGAATAATAGCACTTTGTCATTTTTCTTTTTAGAAAATTGAAAAAATACCAGCCATTTTGATTTTTTTTGGAAAAATTATCAACGGCGTGATCCTTATTTGTCTCGTGTGAAATTCATGTGCGACCCCTGAAATCATGTGCGTAACATTTTTTTTCAAATTTATCTCCACTGACACCTTGTTTTGCTCCTCTGCTGCAGGAATTTTTTTGCAGGTGATGATAAAAGTTACGACGAAGAAGGAGAAAATTAGAAGTTGTAGATGCTTCATTTGCGTTTCATCTCTTGGTGAGTTGGTGAATCTCCGTAAAAACTCAATTTTAAACAAGCAACTCATTTAGAGAAGGATTATATGCACGTTGTTAAAAGTGAGAAATTTGGTGAAATTAAGTAGTTTGAAAGATGACAACTCCAGGCTCATCCATCTCAGAAATTCTCAGAATCCTTAGCCCCAGTTTTAGTAAAAGTGAGCTTAATGAGGTGCAAGAAATACTGTTGGGCCGCGAAAAAATGATGAAAATCGAATTAGAAGGCTTGAGAAGGGACGTCGATTCGATGAAGACAGAGGCGCGTTTGCAGGAGAGGTCTCATGCCGTTGCGGAGAAGGAAAAGTTGAGAATGGAGGAGGAGCTCCAGAAGGTTCGGAGGTCATGTGAGGAGTTGAATGAGAAAATCGCGAGGTTAAGTGAGGAGCATAAGGTCTCTGGTGACAGAGCAAAAAGGGCAGAGGAACGTCATGAAGCCCTTTCCAAGGAATTTTCCGAAATGCTTTCTGAAAAGAATAATCTGATAGTTGAGTTGAATGGTAAAATCAAAGGGTTGCAGACTAAAAACTTGGAAAATGAGCAGCTTGTGGGGAAATATAAGGAAGAATCAAAATCTTTGAGGGCGGAGAAGTTGGCTTCAGATCAACTTGTGGTGGAGTTGAGGCGAAAACAGTCTGAAACTAGTCGGAGTTTGGATGAATTGAGACATGAAAAGATGGAGTGTGATAATAGGATTGAGAATCTTGCACCAAGGGTGATGGCTATGGAGACTGAATTGGCCAATATGCTTAATGTGAAGGTGGAGGATCTTGCTAGCCTCTCAGATTTCATGGACAAGTTTTCTCCTAAGGCGAAAAGAGTGGATTTTCCGGATATTATTAAGTGCTGGAAACACACGAGTGCTGATGCCGAAAATGTAGGCACTTGTAATTCCACTGCAAGTGACACTCCATTGATAATGAAAGGTATTATTTTCTTGAGAAGGCAGTATGAGTTGATTGATGCTTGTCTTAATAAATGGTAACTTGCCATAATTGGTATATTGTTCTTTTAATGAGATGTCATTAGATTTAATGCCCCTATTAGCTAATGTGCAGCTCTAGATAGTTATCTCAGTTTCCATTTTGCAAACTTGCAGTGTAATATGGTGAATATAGAAGAGTTAGTTGGAGCATGTAGAATTTGTTTATGTAAGAGTAACGTGTGTTGCGCCTATCTTCATGTCCGTGTTCGTCTCTTTTATCTCACGTACATGACCCGACAATTGTATTCTTTTAGCTCATTAGTCCCTCTTGATCTGCTGTTTTGTTGTTTTATTGTCTGATTTGGATTTGGGTCGTCTTATTTATATTTAAAGCTTTGCGACACTCTCACAATTTTCGTGTACCTGAGGTGCAGATTACCATGATAGTGTTACGCCACAACATCCATCTTGCGCTGCTACAGAAGTGATCCAGATATGTGACAGTGATGATGAAGCAAAGCCCAGTGATACTTCGGACATATCTTCTGGGCAACAAAAGAAAAAGAGAACACTGGAGAAAGGCAAAACTAGTCAAGCTCGGTGGTACTCATCTGAATCTGATTAGAAAAGAAGCCATTAAATTGCTGCAGAAACAATCTACCCTAAACTCTTAGGAAAAATCAAGGTTTTGAATATGCTAAGTGTTTAATGATGTCTATTCGATAGGTTCAACATGGATGAACTAGTTACAACCTTTTGCCTGTTGAATGTGTTTCATTTGTTGTGATGTTTTATTTTCGGTATTTATACCAGCATATAAGTACTTGCTTGAAACTTTGGTGAGTTTGTCACTGTCTGAAAGATAGCAGCTTTAGGTTTATTCATTCAAGAACTTGTCAAAATCGTTTGGCACTTGTTTCATGAAAATGAGTTTGATGAGGTCCTATCAGTACTTCATCATGTAGTTGTGTTTTTTAGTTAATACTTTGTGATGTATGGAGTCCTTTTTCCATACAATCAGTTCTTGGACATAAATATTTTCTTACTATAGTAGATTATTATAGTGGGTGTACTTGGATATACTTGCTAAAGGCTAAAAGTGAAGTAAGAATATCTTTAGAGAATTTCTCAAACATGGTCAACACCCAATTTAGAGTCTAAGATAAAGACATAAAGAAGTGACAAGGCACTGAGTTTGTTCTTTTAGAAATTTATCATAAGTTAGGTATATTACGTACGTCAAACTACATGTGTAGAAACACCTCAACAAGATGGTTTTGTTGAGAGAAAACGTCAATATTTGCTACAAGTTGTTAGAGCTTTATTGTTTCAATCAAAATTACGCCTTAAATTTTGGAATTTCTATATACAAACTGTTGCACTTTTGATAAATAGGCTTCCATCTTCTGTTTTAAATAGCTAAACACCTTTCAAGGTACTTGTTGGACTTGTAACAAATGGTGGGGTTTGTTGAACAGACAATAATATATGAAGCAGTATTAACTCTGAATAAAACTGATAAGGCATCAAGATTTGCCTATCCCTTATATTGCAAGGACTAGGACTTTAAAAGATGATTGTAATTATAAGCTAATGAAGCTGTTACTGATTTACAATCGGAACGCATGATAGAATTCCGGTGAGAAATTGTGTGTCACTGCGTATGTAAAGATATTTCTATATGTGTGTATCTATAGGCGACACAGTAATGGTGTGGTGATTCTAACTTGAATCCTTTCTTTTTTCTCAGCTTCTGAGAGCTGGTATTTATATGTTGTGGGGGACAGCGTAGCCTGAGTGAGCCATACTCGTATGGTCCCCCTAGCCTACTGGATAGGCCCCTGATCGTGCTCCGCTTTTAGGACTCCTAACGCTGCCCATTGTCTCTTCTTGTATTGTTCCACTAGAAGGTCGCCATGTTGGCGGATGTTAGTAACAGAATAGTACCATTTGCTAGACGCATAGGGCACACCTAGGTCGATTTAGTTATCCTTAGAGATTTATTGTAGGGAAAACTTGCTCGGGTCTGGAGTTACTCATAGACGAGCGTCCTTGCTCAACGATCCTCAGACCCAGTCTGGTGCTCGCGAGGAAACCTATTGATCATTTGATCGTAAGTGGTCGCTAGCATATCTGTTGAGTCCTCTTCCCGAGCACTGCCCGTGTGCTCGATGTCCGGAAGGTCATGCCGTTTAGATGTGGAACTGCTCGGGGTTGCTCATCTGGCCCGCGATAATGCTCGGTAAACTGCTCATGTGCTCGCGATCTTGGCGATCCGGGAGTCGGATAGGCCTTTCATCCCGGTGTGGCTCGTTGGACCGCTAGGACATCATATTCAGCCGACAACAATTGCCCCCCAGGTTGGTGCTCGAGCTCCTCAGGGACTAAGCTGGATCCGACGTCTGGCTTTCGAGGTCGACCAAATGGATGTTCATAGCAGTTCTGTCATGTAGAGCAGTTCGTTGCCCTGGTAGGTACTCAATGCCTCTGTCATATGGAGTAATGTGCCCCATAGGTGCCGCTGCTACGACTCATCCCTTGTGTGATGCGTATCTCTTACCCGAAGATAGCGTGACGCATCCGATCTTGCGAATTCCCTTAATTTTGAATTTCCAAAAGTGGGAAAGACGGGTTCCCGAGGATGGATTTTGGGTCGCGCTTGGTAGACGGAGGCACGTGTGGGGCAGGCAAAAAGCCGCGCATTTTGGCCAATCACCGCGTGACTCCCGTTTGACCCGTATAAAAACCCTTTTACTTCTCACTCCAGCCATTTAGACTCCCATACCTTAATAGGAAAACTTCAGAAATACCATACTTTAATGTTGAAGAGTTCCAATTTTCTGGTCAGAGAGTTCGACTGTTCCTTGCGTCTCTTTAGGGTAAGCCCGTCCCTTTTCATTTTAGTTTTCTTCCTTTCTTTTAGAGGTATAGCCCGTATTCAAAATTCTGGTGGCGTCGGGCCGTCCCGAAATATTAGGGTATCCCGTATTAGGAATCCGTGGGATCTCGAGGATGATTATGACTCCCAAGTTCCGACTTCCGAGAGGCACGTTCACGTGTTGAGCATCGACGAGGACCCCGATCTCGGAAGAGAGTCCGACGGTAATGGTTCTATTACTCCCTTTATTTCTCATTCTCTATTACTCCCTCCGTCCCGTAGGAATTTGCACCCTACGGGATGATACATTTTTTTAAGAAAAATATGTTTTATATATAAAGTAGTGATATATGGGTAATTATGTATATATGTTTGTGAGTGTGCATGCAAATCAATGTTGCATTTTTAGTAGTGTGCAAATTTGTGTGCAAAAGGAGTATCATATAAATAAATTATATTATCCTGATTATTGTTTGGTGATGATCACTATGAGTACACAAATGGCCACATAATCTACTCGATTAACAACTATCACCAACATATATATATTCAAATAAAAAATAGGAATTATTACTACGAGAGCCATTTTTTCCTTCTGAAACCCAAACTAGGACACCACTATTCCTTAATAATACTTAGGGCCCATTATTTCATTTCATTCCCATTATACCCTCAAAATACCCTGCCTCACAGGTGTACCATCAAATCAATCACTGTTCCATTATTAATTAAAAAAGGGAAAGGAGACGTGACCATTTTGTCTACCCATACCTCTCCTTTATTGTGGTTTCTCTTTCATTCATATTACGAATAGAGAGAGGAAGACCAAGAGAGAGAGAATATGAATGGTTACGAGCAGCAAACGTCCGAAAGAGGGGCCGACACCACCGTCACCACCAGCTCCGACGGCACTCCCGCCACCAGCCGTCGTCCCCACAGCCGCCGCGTGATTAGTATGATTATTTACTTGAAATTTATGCGATTTAATTGTCTATTTTATATGATTTCTTGCATTTAGTTGCATTAATAAGACTATTTATGCTTAATTGTTGAGAAATGTATTTACTATTTATTTTGTAGAAAATTATAATTTATTGAGTAAAATACCTCTCAAATTAATTGTGTGAAATGGTTAGAGAGAATCTCTCCCAGAAGGGAGTTGGGCGTGTGTTCTCTCTCAGAAATCAGCTGCTATATATATAATCTCCTTCAGATGGGCCTTCTTAAAATTTAAGTAAATGGGGATGTTGGGCGTTAGAGTTAAAAAGCCCAAGACAAATTTCTGAATTTTCAACTAGCACGGTTTGTGTAGAAGGTTGGCACTGGCAGTGCAGCAAATCGTGCAATTACTTCGACATGCCCAGCACTGTTTCTTCATAAATTCGGCACTGGCAGTGCAAATTATCGCAAATTGTGCGAATTACTTCGACATGACCAGCACTATTTCTTCATAAATTCGGCACTGGCAGTGCGAATTATCGCAAATTGTGCGAATTACTTCAACATGCTCAGCACTGTTTCTTCACAAGATCGGCACTGGCAGTGCGAAGTTAAGCACTGGATGATCAAAAACTAAAATCGTTTTACCTTTTTCAGCGACTCTTTAAGTAGATGCGATTCTTTCCTCTTCATTAAATAGCTCTGTTTCCAGTGTGCTTTCAATTTCCAGTGAATCGAGGCGAGAGGATGGAGATGGTGGCTGGGCATCGAACATAGGCGACTGCTGTGGCTTCTTTGATTTGGGAATGGAATTTCAGATTTCCGGCGTGAGTCAGCAAATGGTGGTCTTCTCCGGCGGATTCGGCAGGAAGCAGGGGACTAGAGGTTCTGCGAATTCCGGCATGAGAGGCGGACGGCTGTGCTTCATTCCGGCGATAAAAGTGCGTCGGCTCTGAGAAATAGGGGCAGTGGCGGTTGTGCAGCTTCGAGCGCGACGGTCACAAATTCCGGCAAGAACAGGGGTGCTTCAATGGCTTCTTCGTCGGACAGCAGTGACGGATTCCGGCAAGAGGATGTGACAGAGAACAGGGTGATGGCGATTCCGGCGAGGCTAATGCAGTGGTGGGTCTTCGCGGCTGTTGGTTGCAATTTCCGTCAATTGAGGCTGCGGCAATTTTCTGGAGGTAGCAATTCCTCCATTTCCGGCGAGAAGTCGGCAAGCAGGGGCTGTTGCAGAGTGGTGGAGGCGACGAGCTTTGCCGCGACAATTTCAAGCATGGAGGCGTGAGTGGCCATGGTGAAGAAGGCAATAATGGCTGCTACTTTCTCTGTCTGCATTTAGAATTGATCAACTCAAGTGAGAAAAGTGTGGATACAAAATAGCCACGTATTATTGTCAATCCTTCATTCAAAGTCAAAGATGGAATTTTGTTAATGCAAATCCCAGCTGCTGTAGCTTTCATTTTACTTAACAAACATACATTTGGGCCTTCAAATATTAATAGCACGAAACTGGGCCGAAATTATTTAATGAAAAATAAAATAGCCCAATTTTTCTTCTTTTCATTTTACACCATTTAATTTATTTCATAAAATTCATGAGAGAGATATTTTTGCTCAATAAATTACAAATATCTACAAAATAAATAGCAAACACCTCTCTCAACAATTAAGCACCAAATGATCTAATTAATGTAATTAAATGCAAGAAATCAAATCAAATTGGGCACTTAAAACACACAAATTTCAAGCAAAAATCACACTAATCAACCACATAAACTTGACACGTGTTTTACAAACTCTTACTTCCCAAGTGTAGAAAGTTCGTGTAGCAAAGGTAAGTGCCCGGTTAAATTATCAATCTCATGGGATTAGTGGCAAGTGTATCCCTAATACTATGCGTTGATAATTTAACCAGTCACTTACCTTTGCTACACGAACTTTCTACACTTGGGAAGTAAGTGTTTGTAAAACACGTGTCAAGTTTATGGCGCCGTTGCCGGGGATTAGGTCGGCTTAGGTGTAACTTAGTGCTAGTTGAACTTGATTGATAGTGTGTTTATTTTTTTTGTTATTGTTATTGTTGTTTTTGTATCTTTTGTGCTTTCACTTTTGGTTTCTTATCTAGGTATGCAAGAACACAAGATCTCATGGAGTAATCTCATTCCATTGAACTTGAAGATCGAAGCGTAGCTAGAAGGAGGAATCTAGAGAGGAATCGTAGAAGAGCACAAGTTGGAACTATGGGAGATTTTATTGATCAAAATCAAGGTGTTGAAGGAGGTATTCAAAGAGAAAATGTTCGTCGAATTAGAGATTTCTTTGAGCCTCCGGTTCCAAGACATTATGATGGGATTGCTCGTCCACCTTTGGCGGCTAACAACTTCGAAATCAAGCCGGCCCTTCTCGACATCCTATCAAAGAGGCAATATGGAGGACACCCGAGTGAGGATCCTAATCGTCACATAGCTCAATTCTTGGAGTATGCCGACACGGTTAAGATGAATGGAGTTAGTGAAGATGCATGGAGAGCTCGATTATTCAACTTCACTCTTAAAGATCGAGCCAAGGATTGGATTGCCTATCTTCCTAAAGATAGTCTTGATTCATGGGAGGTCTTGAGCAAGAAATTTCTTTTGAAGTTCTTCCCGCCATCAATGACGCTTCAAAGGAAAACACTCATTTGTGGATTTCGACAAGAAGATAGAGAGAGTTTACATGAAGCTTGGGAAAGATTCAATAGCCTTTTGAGGAAGTGTCCTCAACATGGATTCATAGACGAGCAAGTTGTGAGCTTCTTCTATCATGGGTGTAATGAAATGTCAAAAGACAAGCTTGATTCGTCGGCGGGAGATTCTTTGTTTAACAAGACCGGAAGAGAAGCTATTGATTTGATCGATGATATCACTAGCAACATGGCTAGTTGGTCTATTGAGAGAAATTTTCCAAATCAAAGTGTCCAAGTGAAGGAAAATGGATATGTCAAATCCTTGGCCGAAGCTATGAAAGAGTTGATCAAGAAAGTAGATAATTTGGCGGAAGCAAAAAAGAAGGGAGTGATGGTTGGAAAGGTGGAGATGCCACAAAATGTTGAGCAAGTTGAAGAGGCATATTATATGGGGAAGCAACCTTATACCCATGGAAACTTCCAAAGAAACCCACTCTTTCCTAATCAAAACTTTCTACAATACCAAAGCTCAAATACCCACATTGAAGATGTTTTGGCCAATATCAAGAATCAAATGGAGCAAACCAATGCAAAGGTGGAGGCAAGATTTCTCAAATTGGAAGAGCAAATGGATTTACTTACTCCACTTAGTCAATTGCCACATACAATAAGTTCTATGATGAATCAAATGAAGAACTTGGAGTTCCAAATTGGCCAAATTGCATCCTCAAGTGGAAGTGGAGAGAAAGGAAAATTCCCTATGACAATGGAGGTGAATCGAAGAGAGCATTGCAATGCTATAAAGTTGAGTAGTGGCACAAGCTATGAAGGCCCAAACATGCCGATTGATGAGGGTGAAAAAGAAGAAAAAAAAGAAGAAATTGTTGAGAAGGAGAATGAAGAGAGAAAAAATGAGAAAGAAGGAGAAGAAAAGAAAGAAGAATGGGTTCCAAAGTGGAAAAGAGCTAAGGAGGCTAGAAGAAAACAAGAAGAAGAGAAGATAGAATGCGATGAATGGGGAATTCCTAAGACACCAATTCCACCTCTCTTTCCTCAACGTTTTATGAAGAAGACACTCGATGAGAAATTCTCAAAAATTTTAGAGGTCTTAAAAAAGGTGACCATCAATGTCCCTTTATTTGAAGCACTTGAGGAGATGCCTACATATACCAAATTCGTCAAAGAAGTGCTTTCAAGGAAGAGAAAGGTGGAGGAATGTGAGACGGTGAATCTTACTATGGAATGTAGTGCTCTTATTCAAAAGAGACTACCTCAAAAGTTGAAGGATCCCGGAAGCATTACATTGATATGCGAGTTGGGCAATGGTGAAAAGAAGAGAGCTCTTTGTGATCTTAGAGCTAGCATAAATTTGATGCCTCTCTCGATATTTGATCGTTTGAAGTTTGGGGAGATCAAGCCAGTCAACATGTCTCTACATCTAGCGGATAGTTCGATAATTTGTCCTAAAGGGATAGTAGAGGATGTGGTGGTGAAGGTAGATAAGTTTAGCTTCCATGCAGATTTTGTTGTGATGGACATGGAGGAAGACCCCGATATCCCTTTGATTCTTGGGAGGCCATTCTTAGCAACTGGAGAAGCCACAATTGATGTGAAAGAAGGAAAGATCAAGTTGCAAGTGGATGATGAAGAAGTATCCTTTTCTATGAACAACGTGGAAGAGTCTCCAAAATCCCGCATAAGCCCTTCTTTACTCTTAACTTCTCACATTCTTGATGATTCTTATGTTTATAACAAGTCTCATATTGCTAGTGTTAACTTGATTTCTTTGTCAGAAAAGAAAGTGAAGGAGAAGAAAAAGAAGGTTGTTCGATCATGTCCAAAAATCTACGTGAAAAAGGAAAAAGATTGGTTTGACAAGAAGAAGAGAAAGATCAAAGGAAAGAAATGCTACTATGATACGACTTCAAAAGAAGTTGGTGGAGTTAAGATGAAAGAAGAAAGTTGAGCGACTTAAGCTCCGTCCGGCTTGAAGACGTTAAACTTAGCGCTAAATGGGAGGCAACCCATTCTTTTAATTGCTTTCTTTTATTTTGCATCTTGTTCTTTTGATTTTGCTTTTGTTATTTTGTTTCGTAGGTGTTGGGGTCGTGTGTTGAGGCTCGGTGAGGATTTCGAGCTTGAAAGAAGATACGTGCTTGAGGGAACTTAGGTACAAACACCTCTCCCCGACTTAGACAAGCTTAGCAAAGTCTAAGTTTGGGGGTGTGTTATCTTTTTTATGCATGTTTTTTATTATTTGCACCGATGCACACCCGATTTTTGTGAGCTCATTGAAAATCATTTTTGAAAGTAATTCATGAGCTTAATTGTTGATAAATACTTGTAAATGAATTTTGACTTGATGTTTGAGTGTTAAAAGTTGGATGCTTACAAAGAGCGTGGAGCAAAGGATATGGACACGAAGAAGGAGGCTTGGTGCTAAGTGAGGTAAACTACTCCATTTCCCGAACTTAGAATTGCTTAGCAATGCCTAAGTTTGGGGGGGGGGGGAGTAGTCGTTTTTCATTTTCTCATTAGCACCGGCGCACTTTGGTTTGATTTGTTTGATGAGATGTGATGACTTGAGCTATATATGTCTTTTTATTGTGGTGAGAATTGTTGGGATTATTGATTTTGGCCTTGTGGCTTGTGAATTTGCTTTTGAGTAGCATGTTGCTTGTGGATTTGCATGTTGGCTTGTGATGATGTGTGGTTTTGGTGGAAATGATTGATATTGAGTCACTTGAGCCTAAAATTCCCTACCTTGAAAAATTCTCCATTGGTAGCCATTTTGAGCCTTTAAGCCTATTGATTCTTTGGTAGCCAAAATGTCACACTTTTCCTCTCTTTGAGCCTTATTTGTCCTATGATTAGTGGAGAACTTGGATTGTGATGATGTGTTCTTGTGAAGCTTTGATGTGTGCAAATTGTGAAAAATTGTTGAGAAAAACAAGAAAATGAAAAAAAAAGTGACAAAGTGAAAAGTGAGAAAAAAAATGGTTGTGAACTCAAAAGTGTGCAATGATTTGGAAGTGAAAAAAAAATGATGAGAAAAAGAAGAGTTTGAAAATAAAAGTGCTTGAAATGTGGTAGAGCAATTCATTCTATGGATTGTTTGTGATCATTTTGTTAGAAGAAAATTCTTGTTCTCCACTACATTGAATCACTCTTCCCATTTTTTATCTCACCATGTCCAAAGAGCCTTACATTACAACCTAAAGAAAAGACCTTTTTGATTTGGTGCTAAGTGCAAGTGTGAGAAAAGTGTTTAGATGATTGTCAAGCTTATGGGGTGCATTTCTATGATTTAACATTTGAGAGTTGCATTCCTATACACTTTTGAGAGTTGAGTGATACACATCCGTTAAGGATCATGGTGAATGGATTGTCTTGATTCTTATGAGTCTCTATTTGGTTGATTGATTTGTGATGCACTATCCTTTGAGTTCATTTTTCGTGATTGAGCAAATGTTGCATACTAATTGTTGATTCTTCTTGACTCAAATTTCTTCGCAATCCTCCCACTTATTCTTATTTTTATTTTCGTTGCTCGGGGACGAGCAACACTTTAAGTTTGGGGGGGTTGATTAGTATGATTATTTGCTTGAAATTTGTGCGATTTAATTGTCTATTTTATATGATTTCTTGCATTTAGTTGCATTAATTAGACTATTTGTGCTTAATTGTTGAGAGAGGTGTTTACTATTTATTTTGTAGAAAATCATGATTTATTGAGTAAAATACCTCTCAAATTACCGCGCCGGCTCCAAGAACAAGCCCAAGCCCAAGCCCAAGCCCCCGATAATCATCACGCGCGACAGCCCAAACACGCTTAGATCCCACGTGCTAGAGGTCTCCACGGGAAACGATGTCGTCGAGGCCTTGACGGTCTACACTCGTCGGAGGGGCAGGGGCGTCTGTGTGCTCAGCGGCGGCGACACCGTCATGAAGATGGGCGACGTTGTGCTTGCTCCGACGATTTTTCAGTGGAGTACGACGGTTTCTGTGTCTTGCAAGGAATCGGTGTTGCAGGTTTGAAGGGAACAGGCCGTGAGTAGGGCGGAGGTGTGCGACAGATTTTGGTCTCGTTCAAAGAATTTCCGGCTGAATCAGGCGGTGCTTCTAGGCGTTGATTAGGCGTGGGGAGTGAGTGGTAGAGATGTGGGCAGTGAGTACTCAATTGCAGGTTGTTGATAAAGATGGTATTGAGTGGTTATCACAATGGCCACGTATTATACCTGTATACCCCAAAATTAAACCAAGTGAAAGCAAAAGAAATGTGGGCCCATGCTTTAATTTGGAAATTTCATGGCAGAAAATTAAATTGATTCCAACTCATTTTTCAATAAAATTGAATTCAAGGTACACATATATGCACTATAGTACACGTGATTCGCCGGAAAAGAAACTGATCGAAAATTTGACCTTCCAGAAAATTAAAATAATAACTATGGTACAATAATTAGTTCAATAGTACATACGCTTGTGTACTTTCATTTTCCAGAAATATGTAATTATGAGATGTGATGTGAATAGTGAATGATTTGACGTGAATAATATTTTGATTTGACGTGAACAGTGTATGATTTGACATAACATCATATAAATGTTACACATTTATCCCTCGCAGTACACATATATGTACTATAGTACACACATAAGCTCTATAGTACACTCCTACGTATTTTGGCTCTCATTGTAATGTTTAAAGTTAGTAGGCCTAATTTGTAGTATTAGTGTTAGAAATGGCCTTGGTCGTAAGTAAAAACTCAAATTGAAAATAGAGTTTTAGCATGATATCCCCATTTGCAAAATTCAAACTCAATCTTAAAACCTATAACATGAATTTTGAAGAATTATATCGAATCTCGATCTTCTCCCAGTTTAATCTATGCTTGAATCTATTAAACATTGAACAATGATTTTCTAATTAAAATAAGGGAAATTGCCCCTCCCATACAACAGTCTACACTACTTTCCTACCACCACACACAACAAAAAACATTTACTCCCCAGCACACTATGCTATAATATGTAGACACCCCCTATTAATTCTACACGCACACCACCCCCTTAACCTATACATATACCTATTAGTTAGTCAACCCCCTTCCCCTACCCCTGCAAACTATTTCCTATCTTTTCCTTTTCTCTATTTTCTGTAAAGAAAGGTAATCTTCAATTTCAATTTTTTTTCTTTTATTTTTAATTTCGCGTCGTGTTTGTGAGCTGTGCGTTGCGCAATGGAAGCGCGATGAACGGTTGCGACGGTCAGACGGCGCTGAAACTCGTGTTGAAGGGGCATCGCTGGGTGGTGCTAGACGCCGTTGGAAATCGCCGGTATGGGCGGTCGTGTCTGGCTTGACGGCGCCTGGGGCGTTTTGTTTCTGTGGCAATTGCACTGTAATTGTGCAGCCGGTGTGTATAACCTGGCTTTTATTGACCTAGGGGCTTGGGTTAAGAATTTGATTCTTCTCAGGCCCTTCTTTGCAAACCTTTTATAAATTGCAAATAAGCACTTGTCAACAATTGTGTTTTCAGGTAAGTTCAAAATTTTTATTGTTCAAAAAATGAAAGGGATCAGATGTGGGTTATGGCTCTCTCTCTCTCCCTCTCTCTCTACATTTGAACTTATAAGCAATTGACAATTGAACTTATTAATTATTTAATTTAAAATTTTACTTATTATTTTGCACTTGTTGTGGAATTTAATATAATTCATTTTACATTATTCTGGAATTTTATTCTTATTGTTAATAATCTCGCGCCTCTGTTCTCGATAAAGAAGCACGCCATGCGCCGGGAATGTCGAAGCTTTCTATGTTCACAGCCTTGCAGTCGCAGCCTTGCCCACCCACAGGAAGCCGATTAATGACACGCTGAAGCCCACACCGCCATCGCCGAACTGAGAAAGGCTCCTGTTTTTCGCTAAAGAAAGAAGCCGCCGCTCTTGTATTTTTGTCGTCGCCCACCGCCGAAAACGTGTTCGCCGGAGCTTGATGGTAGAGAGAGAAATGAGGGAATTGCTCAATGGTCGTGCCGTCATCTGCAAATTGGAGAGAGAAAGGATAAAAAATGAGGGAGGAGAGAGAATGGAGAGGAGCTATTATGTAGGGGTAAAAAAGGAATTTGCACTTACCTTTTGTACTAGGGGGAAATTAAATTTTGGTCAACGAGCGCCCAGCAAGACGTTGCTCCAATTTGTACCCAACAGTGTCTCTCCCTTAAAATAAAGAAACAACGGTTTTGGAAAGAAAAGGGAAATAGATTTTTTTGATTTGTTTCTAATCTTTTAATGACGTGAGAGACTCACTTAGAGGAGAAACGATGTTAGAGACGGGTGGCGGTTGGTGATGACAGTGATTTGAAGGTAGCAGCGCTGGGATTTTTTTTCCGACGCTATTCGCATAAGGACGAAGCACAACGCTAGTGGAAGAACAGTTGTAGGAGGACGCGAACAACGACAAGTTTGAGGATGGTTAAATTTAAATGTTGAAATTTGAAGAAAAAAGAGAGGGTACGAGGTTTGGGTGGATTAAAGAAGAGCATTAAATTACAACTGTTAAAAAAGACAGGTGCGTCAATTTTTTGAATAACAAACGCATAATTTTTTTGAAAGTTTTACATATGGGTTAAAGAAATTCACTATATTTATAAATAGGTTTAAAATATTTGCAAAGAAGCAAATATTTTTTTTCTGCATAGAAGCACATTTTTTTTCTGCACAACACCTATTTGTAAATATAATGACTTTTTTGAACCTATATGTAACTCATCCAAAAAAATTTATTTTTAAAACTAAGCATTTAAACTCATATGTAATCTACTTAAATTTTTGGTCTTATACAAAATTAAGCTTAAAATTCTACACTAATATTAAAAAAAAACAATAATATATATTCATTAAGTCTCTTGTGCACCAGCTGCACCGCGAAACTCAAATGTATTTAAAAAATTACACTATTTATTACTGAAAAATTACATGTATTATTGCTAAAAAGTTATACTATTAAATCTATAATTTTTTAGTAAAAATATGTGTAATTTTTTTATAGTATTTTATATAATTTTTTAAAAATATATTTGAATTGCACGGTGTACATGATGTATAGAAAACTCATGCATGTATATTTCGTTAGATGTTAAGCGAAACATATGGCGCGTGAAATTTAATGCGAGTATTAATAATAAAATAAGCAAAGAAGGTCAATTTCTGGTCACTACTCAGTCTAACAGCTGAGATTTGCACCCAAATCACTCAACACACGTACGATTTCTTTCATTAAAAAAATATAAATTATACAAAATCATTTAAACAAATCTTAATATTGAATAAATACAAACAAAACCCGCAAATCCAGACAAATTCAAATTAATTTATTTTAATCAAACTTGAGATTCAAAAAACCACCTCAAGAAGCATCCGTGCTTCTTCTCCAACAGCCCACTCTTCTACTTTGTTCACTTCTTCTCTCTCGACTCTGTAATTAACCTAGAGATCTTCACCATAAGAAGCTACCTCTGACTTTCACACCTTTGATTTTTATCCTTTAAAAGGGGGCCTCTCTCTCTCTCTCTCTGCATATATAATTACTGAAACTGGGGCTCCACACTTCCCTGCTCAACACTTTGTACTACAAATGTCGTGTACTCATTCATATCAATTGAATGTCAACTTTCAATAAATGCCTTGTGATTTCTGATAAACTCACCAGCTTTTTCAGCCCCTTCATTTTGCCTCTTTCCAAATAGAAATACTATTGCTGCTCCAAATTCCTCTGTTCAATTTCTTCTAATGGCCGATTCCAGATTGATTACACCTCTGCCCAAACCCTTGCAGCTAAGAGACTACCTCATGGACGATATGAGCTCCTGCTCATCCAACGGCTTCAAATCTTTCCCCAGGAGATCACACTGCTGCACCACCGTCCGATTCCTCCACGAATTCGATCGCAAGGTATACCTTACTTTCAACACACCCCCGCCCCCTAAGCCAGCCCTTTCCGCACTCCAAACCGTCATCGCCGCCGTGAAGCGCCTCCAATTCACGCCGGAAAAGAAAAAGTTGAGCATTTCGTTTTTGCCTCGGAGTTTCTCGAAGAAGATCCTCAGGAAAACCACTTCTTGGAGGAGGAAGGCCGAGCGAAAAGAGATCGTACGCTGGAAATCTTTTGATCAGCTGCTGAAGGAGGACCCTGCGCCGTCGGAACGATCGATCACGACGACGAGTAAAAGATGGTCGGGGAACGATTTTACTGCGTCGGATAGCGGTAATTCTTCTTCTGAGGTAAATTTAAATTTACCCGATGAGGAGGTCGTCACAATGCCAATGGAAGTGGTTAGCGTCAACGGAGTGGGTGCAACAAACGGCGACGTTTCAGCGGACTCAACAACCTGCACTAATGAAAGTGCTGATTCCAACTCCAAGGTTAGGTTTTCAATTTTTGTCTTTCTTTCATATTATATTTTTTTTTAGGTTTCCAAATTCTTTAATGAGTTTCAAAAAAAATAAAAAATAGTAGTATACTTCTTCCATTTCAATTCTTTTTTTTTTAATTTTTTTATTTCGAGATGTCTCAATTCATTCTTCATATTCAAATATTCTAATTTTATCTTAATAAGTGTGTCCTTTTCTTTTTAAAGAGAGGTAGTAATATTTAATGAGGATGCAGAAATTTGAACTGATTAAAAAAATATTTAGAAATTTCGATCTCGATTAGGGTGAGATTTGACAGCGGTGAAGATGGAGTGAATACAGCTAGAGCAACACGTGCGGGTTATACATCTAGGACAATTAAATATAAAATCAAATTTACTTTATATATTGTTGCAATTAAGTTCAGTTGGTTACATTTATTACATTGCATGTTGTATTAATTATTATAATTTACTTACGGAAATATAGCATAATTATCATCGATCGACTTTTGTTAATAACAAATAAATAAAAAATTAAAATAATTGTGAACTTTTATTTATATTGTGCTTATCTGTGACTATATGATCATTCATGTATTTATTTGAATAATACACAATATATATGAAGGATCAAATGTGTTATGATTAATATTCTCTAACAAATAAATTATGTATTTCAACTAATATATATTAATAAAATTATTATTATTCGAATTGATATTTTTAGTATAAACAATTAATATATTTTGATTAAATAACTAATGTTCTTCAAATTAATTCCTTTGATAAAACTAATTTATTGAAACAAGACTTTGTATCAAGGTAGTCATGCATTTGAAATATTAATCTTGAAATTACTTTTAAAAGAAGGAATTTGGGCATTAATAACATTTAAGGATTGTCATTGTTTATGGAAGTACTATCGTCAAAATCATAATTAAAAAAATCCGAGGGTATACTTAGTGGTACAAATTATAACCTATAAATTTGATGAAACTTTTGAGTCAGAAATTAAGAAAAGAAGAGGGAGTAAAATAATTAACATTAATTAGACGTTCAACTTTAATTTGGAGTGGCGAATCTTAAACTTCACAAAAAAGAACATCCAATTATTATTTTATGAAAGTGTTTTTTTTTATTATTATTTAAAAAAAAAAAAAGAGTTGTTAATAGAGTATTTATATCAGACAACAATAACAAATGGTTTTTATATACACCTCTGGTATATAAGTCTTCATGTGCAAACATCCTACTTCATTTTCTTACTGGATTTTTTATATAGTGTACTATATATTTTAATGGACTCAGGTTTTTAGGTTTATTATAAAAAGAGATAAATATATAATTTTTAAAATATTTGTACACTTACCTCTCTGTACTATATAAAGAAAAAGTGTACTCCTTTTTTACTTTTTCTCTATTTTAATATAGAAATTCGTCTCACAGTCCATCTAATGTTAGCAACAAAAATTTAGTAGAAAAGTTATGTGAAATTTTTTAAATATCATATTGTGCATATTAATTATTATTATTTAAAAAAGATATTAATTCTTTTAACAATAATACAAGGGAAACCAACCCAAAGTTTGATGGAAAAATAACAAATTTCAAAAATAAAATCTGGAATGTAATAATTGGTGCGAAGATGTCAGAAAGCCATAGTCATGGGCAAATTGATGATTTTCGACCTATTGGTACCGGCACTGGATCCTGCTTTCAATGTGTTTTCTAAGGCATGAACCTCCTATTTTGACTTGATTGGTTTTAAATTTTGAGTAAATTTATTTTATGTGTATTATGCAATTTAATTATATTTTTAAAAATATTATTATTATTATTATTATAGAAAATTACTCCTATTTATACTAAAAAATCACCTTCATTAGATGAATTTATAATTAAAAAAAGGGGAATTTTCAATAATAACATTAGTTATTTTTTAAAAATATGCACCTAATACAAATAAGACTTAAATCTTAAAATTTTATTATATTTATGCATGTTACGTGCATTTCATAATATTCATCAACTATTATTTATTAAGATACAATCTCTTGTGCACGGAATACTATGTAACTTAAATATATTTTTGAAGAGTAAATCTCTGCATCATGCAACTTAAATATATTTCTAAAAAGTTACATCATTTATTACTGAAAAAAATTATACGTATTATTACTGAAAAGCTACACCATTAAAAATAAAATTTTCAGTAATAAAATATGTTACTTTTTAGTAGTATTTTATATACTTTTTTAAAATTACACTTAAGTTGCATGGTGCATCTAGTGCATACTGAATACAAGACTAAGACATTTTTGAAAAGTCATTTTAGAGGTTAATGAAAAATTAATAATGTTTATATTGGAATTATTATTTCTTTTTAAAATATTATTAGAGTCACTTTATTTATTAAAAATGATTTTCTAGTAAATAATAGAAATAACTTTTAAATAATTCTATTTGAATTGCACGTTGTACCTGATGATGCACATAAGATTAAAGAGTAGGTTTTATATCATGAAACTGTTTTAATGTGTTTAAATATTTGGTTAAGTATATTAAAATATTTATCAAGAGTATTAAAAGTTGGATTCAACAGATTAATTTATAACACGATATCATCCACCTACATTTTTATACTTTAAATGAAATTTTTTATATTATTAATTAAATGTTTGATATTTTTAAATTAATTTATGATGATAAGTATCAAATTGAAATAGAAGATTGTGCCCAATTTTTGGAACTGCAACAACTTTATTCCATGAATTCACAAATATTAATTATTTTAGGGTCTTATATTTTAAGATATTTATCGGGAAAACATTCATGAAATTACGCTGCGTTACGATTCTTGATCAAAAAAGTTTGTCTCTAATCAGATCTGGAAATATTTAAAAAATACTCCCTCCGTCGCAGGGGTATTTGCACCCCTAGGATGGCACACGGTTTAAAAAAAATGTATTTTTTAAATAAAGTAGTGGTATATGGGTAATTGTGTGGAAAATTTTGTTAGTGTGCACACAAATCGATGTTTCCCTTTTAAGTAGTGTGCAAATTGATTTGGGACAACCCAAAATAGAAAGTGTGCAAATTGATTAGGGATGGAGGGAGTATATGATAATAATGTATCAATTTTTTTATTTTTTATTTGGAAAATATTAAAACATTACACGTTATACTGGAAGGGCCCTGCATGCATAACTCAGTCTGAGAAATATTTTGGGGCACATAAAATCTCTTTCTCTACCCCTTGATTTAGGTAGTCACATGCTGATGTGAAAGTGTGAAACAAAACAACGAGTTCAAGCATAATCACCTCCTCATTAATGAGACATATATTATTGCCAATCTTACAACAATATTTTTTTGGTGGGGTCCAACTCAACTCCCATGTTGTTCCTTCTTCATACTCCCTCCGTCCCGTAGGAATTTGCACCCTACGGGACGTCACATTTTTTAAGAAAAATAGTTTTATATATAAAATAATGGTATATAAGTAAATATGTGTAAAAGTTTGTGAGTGTGCACGTAAATCAATGCTTCCTTTTTTAATAGTGTGCAAATTTGTGTGGGACGTCCAAATAAGGAAAGTGTGCAAATTCCTGCGGGACAGAGGGAGTATTTAATTTGGGCCATTAATCCTCTAGCCAACATGCCAATTGCTTTCATCAAATTTCTCTTTTAAAAATGAATAAGTGTCTTGAGCAGGTGCACCGTGCAACTCAAGTATATTTTTAAACTGTTATTTTATTTATTACTGAAAAGTTACATCATTAAAGATACTCTTTTCAGTAATAATATGTGTGACTTTTCAGTAATGTAATTTTTTAAAAATGAACTCTTTTCATCTAATTTGTAAGTTTGTTTTAGGGTTATGTGATTCTTTATTTAATTAATTAGTGGACTAAATGTGAATGCATTATTAAGATGCAGAAGCAATGGTCAAGTGATGAAAAGGAACAATTCAGTCCAGTATCCGTGCTGGATTGCCCCTTTGATGATGAAGAGGACGAAGAAGTCTCCTCTCCTTTCCAACACAGACTCGATCGTATGGAAGGTAAGTTCTCGTTTCAGAAAGTGTTTGATAAATTATTTTAAAGAATTTATAAGTTTCTTTAAAAGGTCTAGCAAAATAAGATATACCGTAAATAAAATTTTAAATAAATAAATTAGAATATTCCAATTTATTTTTCTCACCATCCAACTTTAATTTAGAATCTTGCTTAAACTAATTTGTATCTTCATGTTCTGTCAAATAGGTTTAGTACCTACAACTTTAACTCAGAGTCACCACGGCACAAATACTAATTTTCAAGAAAATAAAAGATTATTTTAATATCATACTTGAATTAATCTTCCAGCTTCTTTGAGTTTATATATTGTTTAAGTTTTGAAGTATCCCACTTTTCCCTATTCTTGAACAAATTGTATTGATTTATATAAGCATATGTAAATTTTATTATAACAAGATTATTTGTAGACCAACCATCATCAATTTCTGTGCACAGGGACTAAGAAGAAACTCCTGAAGAAGATTCAGATGTTTGAATGCCTTGCTAAGCTCGAGCCTGTTAACCTAAATACACGATTTGCATTACAACCAGACTTGGATACTGAAGAAGAACACGAAGATGAGGATGAAGACGAAGAAAAAGAAGAAGAAGAAGACAAGGCGTTGGCATTGCTTCATCAAACGAAGGCCAACATGCCATCTTATGCAGTCAAACTAAAAGCTGATAACTTACTACTTGATTTCTTTAGAGAAGAAGGTCTAATAGAGGAAGCCGAAGACTGGATAAACGGGCGAAAGACGCAGGGCCCGTTTATGGAATGGGGGGTGCAGAAGAACAGAGAGAGTTTTGTTATAGACATGGAAAAAGGAAGGGAATGGAAATCATTAGATCAAGAAACTGAGGAAGTGGTTGTAGAGGTGGAAAATGATCTCTATGATGCATTGTTGAATGAGGAGTTGCTGCAATTAACAGTTTAAGACTTCATGTTGAAGAGTGATTTGGTACAATGGGGGGAAATCTGAGGTTGTGTTTTAGTCATTTTAGAGAGTTGCTGATTTTCTCAAGATTAGGCCACTGAATTTGTGGTTAGTGCTTCAACTCTCGTTGATAGGCTTCATTAGGACCAATAAGTAGCTTCTGATTTGTTGGACTTCATTAGAATGTGGTGGTGATTCGCCATTTCAGTTGACATGGATCATATATATTGTTGCTCATCTTTAGCAGTTTTGAATCTTTTCATTCTCATCGTTTCCTAAATATATTTGTTTTTGGTGGATTTATTATGTGCTATACAAAATCAATCTGTGTAATAAAATTGTATGAATCCAAATAAACAGTTAAATCGTATCGTTTTAATGAAAATGATGGTCATGTACAACACATTGTTCATATTCATTTTTTTTGGAATAATTGTCCATTAGTACTGTTGATCCCAAATAGAGCAAACTGATGTATTGGGTGGGGGAGGGAGGGGGTGGGGAATACACATGTGGTTACAAACTTTTGAAAAAACTGTGAAAATACTTGACTTAAGAACAAGTAGCCTGAGTGACCTTGATAGGGTAACTTGAAGGTAGTCTGTCGAAGTTATAAAGAGATTAGTGATTGATATTTTTCCTACTAAGAGGTTATGTAACCTGCTAGTTGGATAACTATCAATCTTAGTCCATTGGCAGTGAAATTTAACTAAGACAAATTTATACACTCTTGAAAATATTTTATCTCCAACACACACAAATAAAATAAAGCAGTAAATGACAAAGACTATTTATAGTGGTTCGGAGTTAAACTCTCCTACGTCCATTTTTTCTGATTTAACAGGAGAATTCCTTCAACTTTTCCTGATTTATAGTGGTTCGGAGTTCAACTTGAGGGTGATGAATGCTACCTCAGCTGATGGGGATTGATGGGAAGATGGTTGAAATTGTGTTTGAGTTTGGTTTAGGCTGGGTGTGGGTGGAGATGATCTGATTGGATGAGCGTATGTAATGGGTTGTGTAGGGTCAACTGGAACTAAGCAAGGGGTAATGGGCAGTTGGGGATTACCACTTGTGTCTCCTCTTCATCAGTTACATATGGTCCCAAGTTGAGAGCCATTTCAAGTGACTCATCTCCAGTTGGGTCTTCCATTGCAGCTAGCTCCTCTTCATTATACTAACCTTGTGGAGGCCCTAGCAGTATCTGTCTTTTTTTGCCTTTGTGCCAAAGACACATCATCTTCGTCTTCCTCCTCATCTGAGTCAACGAGAGGTCTCTTACGAGTTGAGCTCTACTGCCCCTTATCACTCTTCTTCACTTTCTTCTTCTGTTGGCCCTCAGCTGCAGTTTGTTTCATCTTCTTTCCTTTGCCAGCTGAGGCATGGGCAGCACCCTCCACGTCTGAATTTGGATCACCTCTAATATGACCATTCTTATCCAAAATAAACTTTGAGCGCGAATACTTGACATATCTAGATGGTAGGTATCAAATACTCTAGAATGATGGATAACTTGTTGCTAAGTAAAGCCATCTGCTTCAACAACAAGATTGTTAATTCTGGATTGGTTGGTTCCTTCTCCTTCACAATTCTCTTCAGCTCCTGGGTCATCCTCCCCAAAATAAATTCACCCAATTTACATTGGCCCAATCCAAAATAGCCCTCATAATACATAACCTTCTCTTGGGAAATACATCCAGACTTTGGTGTTCTCCCAGAATCAACTTGGACACTATATGTCCAACAACAATTTGTACTTACTACGGAGATGGGTCTTCGTGAAGTCAGTTGAAACATTCTGGCAACTCCTCCTTGTCATCATCTTGAACAATTCCAAGTATTCATCTAATTTGTATGTGTCTTCCTCCAAGCCCTCCTTCGGAATATGGAAAAGATCTAACACATTCTTTTGGTACAACTTCAATTCCACTCCATCTACCTTCGAGTGGAAGAAATAAGATCCAAAGCGCCCTCTTAACAAAAATTGGATCACGAAAGAATCCATGGTGCGCTTTGAGGTTGGATAAGCAGAGCCAAATGTCTTAAGCCCTCTGGATTCGAGCAACCCAAGTATCTCCAAAGATTCCGCATTCTCTATATTCCTAAACTCCACACATATTTTTTGATATCATCCTCTTCATCATTCTGGGATGCTCGATTGTAACTTTGGTAGCCATTACTGTAGCACAAATACTAAGAGAGAGAGAGGAAGTAAGAAATTTCAAAAGCGTAATGAAGACGATTAAGTGAGAGAGAGAGAGAGAGGGGAGGGTGGTTTTAAGATGAGTAAAGAGATGAGAAGATTGGGGCAATTAGGAAAGAGTGTTAATTACATATCGTGAGACCGTTTACATTTATATGTTGCACTTTTTGATCCAAAGGCCCACAATTTTTGGACCTTTGAGATTCAACATTAGTGCGTGCGTCAGTACATGTATCAAAATTCAAAAGTTGAATAAGTTTTTGTCTATCAAAATATAATATTTGAGGAAAGTAATTGGTTGCCTAAAATTTACAACACATAAGTGCACGTGGTCGTAATGATATAAAGGCAAGGACCAAATCAAATTATCGATCCAGGGGAAACAAATGCGTGTTTAATTTGAATTTGTTGTCTCACAAACCTATCTAAAGAACTAATGGAATTGAAAGTTTGTTTTGGTTTTATACTAATAGAATGCAAGAGTAATTCTAACTAAGAACACTAATCTATATCTTGATAGTAAGCAAGGTTGGTGAGTATGCTATGAGATACTTCAATTATGGACTAAAGAAGGTATTAAATCATTCCTAACTATCATGCATTGCATTGAACAAAAGAATTAGGCAAATGTTGCCTTGTTGAAACTCTAAATTCTCACTTAAAACATCAACACTCAATTAGCAAAGTTCTAGCTAGGGGTGGAGTAAATACCGAAAATACCGGTATACCGTACTTACCATATCGAAAAATACCGAATTTATCGAAATTTTCGGTATGGCATGATACCGTACCGAAATTTTCGGTACGGTATCGATATAGGATTTCAAAATTTTCGGTATACCGGTATATACTGAAATACCGAAATATTTTCGGTATAAACCGGTATACCGAAAATATTTCGGCATACAACATATTTTCGGTATAATAAATATACCGGTATATTATTTAATAAATAAATAAATTAAAAATATTATTTTAATACTAAATTTGAAACCCTACTTCAATTATTCATATACCAAATCTGAAAGTTTGAAACCCTAGTCCATTTATTCCTCACAACTCACGGACGGCCGCAAAGCCCGCAATTCCTTCCCTTGCTCTGCCGTTGCTCCGGCGTTGTTCCGGCGCCCCTGCGCTGCTCGAACCTCTAACGCTCCATCTCTCCTCCACGCACCAGGTTACTTTGGTGCTATTCGACACTTCCCGACACTGTTTCAGCGCTCCCCGACGCTGCTTCGACACCACGGTGCTCCGACGCTCCCCCACGGTGCCGACGCCACGACCCTCCCCCACGCTGCTCTGCGACGCTGCTTCGACGCCAAGGTTCGTTGCTTCAAAATAGTGTTTAATACAAAAAATTCAGTGTTTAATTTTGAACTTGTTATGCGCCATATCCTGCTTCAAAATAGTGTTTAATGTGTCTCAAATTTGAATTATTTATCTTGTTTTCTTGTTGCTTATGACTTTTCCTCTTTCCCTGTTTTTTTTTTTTTTTTGTTCTTAATGTGTCCCATATTTGAGTGAATGCCCACTATGGGGTTTGAGAGTTATCCAGTTGTATAAGGAAAAAAAAGAATTTTGTTTAAAAATTTAAAAACCACCTGATTCAATTTGAGTTGCAAAAAAAATGGTGAAGATTTATATATTGCATTCCCGCTGAAAGGTAGAAAAGAAAGGACATCAACTATGCATCTGAGAATATAACTTAGAAAATATCATTAACAGAGGTTTTTTAGAATTGGGGAAATATTAGCAATGTCCACATGTGAATGAAATTTCAAACATGATTGAACAAAGTTTGAGTTGTTTAAAACAATAAACAACCATGACTCATGTTTGTACTTGATTGGGCAAATTGTGTTCACACACAATTCACTTAGCCTACAAGTGTATAGGATCAATGTAGCACGTAAGCTTGACCAAGTAATAAAATTATCGAACCCTAGGGAGGTGTTCTAGTGCAAGGAGACAACAAAATATGGAGTGCTACTAGACCTATGAAAGCGATAAATGTTTTCGGGTTTTGGGTTTGACAAAAATAAAACCAAAGCAAGCTAAATTAAACTACCAACTTAAACAACTAAGATGAAGTGAGGATGTGTGCTTAGGGTAATGTCAATCAATTGAGTTTTGTGACCTATTGTGCCTATGCCTAATCTCGACTCATCAAACAACTAAACTAGAGAAAAACCCTCACCAAATTAAGTAAACGCAGCTCTCGCTTGTTGTCCACTCAACCTAGTGCCTAATCGTGAGTGTTCTAGACGATCTATCCCCTCTCGGTGTAATAGACGTCACAACAATAGCAATTAACGGTTCATTCAACACAACAATACACCTAATAGAGCAAACGCAGCTCTCGCTTGTTGCCTACTCAATTAAAATGCACAATTATAGAAGAACAATCCACTAAAGCTCAAGAAATCCAATGATTAATAATTTAATCACTCATTCCACTCAATCACACATTCAATCAAGAAAACGCAGCTCTCGCTTGTTGCTAACTTAATTAAAATGCATAATCGAATAATAACAATCATGTAAAGCCCAATTAATCCACAAATTAGGAATTCAATCATCTAACAAAACAAAATCAAAGCACAAACACAATAAAATCACTAATCCCCACTAAATATCCATCACCCAAAGTACAATAAATTTAGCCCATGATCAAATCAAACAAACCCATAACAAAAATAAAACAATAAACCAAGAACATTGATCAATCTCAAATATAAGCAATAGATAAGGAAGATATCACCTCAATGGAGTTCTAATAGCTTCAATCTTGCAAGAAATTAAGAGAACTAACTAAATCTATCTAAGAAATTGCAGAAAATTAAACCCTAATCTAGTGTGTGAAAAGTGTGTGTGGGGGAGAGGAGCCCCCCCACAATCTTAGAGAAGAAGATATGATGCGGATGTTGTGTTGTGTTTGTCCCCTCATGCTGAATTTCTTCTCTTTATATTCCAATCAAATGGGCTTAGTAAGTAAAATGAATGTTGGGCTTAATCTCACACAAGGCCCAAAACAAATTTCTGAATTTTCAATGCAGCACTGTTTGTGTAGAAGGGTGGCACTGGCAGTGCGAATTTTTTGCAAACCGTGCAAATTTTTTGCAAACCGTGCGAATTACTTCGACATGCCCAGCACTGTTTGTGTTCAAGTGCAGCACTGGCAGTGCGAATTATGACAAACCGTGCGAATTAGTTCGACATGCCCAGCACTGTTTGTTCACAAGGTCGGCACTGGCAGTGCTATGTTCCGCAAACCATGCCATAAAAAAATGACTTTTTACCTTTTAGCACTTCTTCTAAATCTTTCAATGCTTTCATCCCTTTCTTCAAACACGGCTTCAGTTACCATTTCCGGTGGATTGAACATTGATTTCCAGCAACAATGGTGTTGTGAGAATAGAGGATTGAGGCGGTTGTTGCTGTGTCATCTTCTCCGGTGCAATGGCTGTCGCGAGGTTGTTTGGCGTGGAGAGTTGGGCTTCGACGGAGAGGGGCTTCAAGAGTGAAGAACAGGGCAGTGGGTTGTTGAGAAATATTCGGCGAGCAGGGTTCAACTTTGAACTCCGGCACGGAACAGGGGAAAGCTTCGAGCAGCGTTTTCCGGCGAAGAATGAAACAGGGGCGTGCGGCGGTGGTAATCAATTACGGGCTGTAGGCGGTTAGCATTTGGTTTCTCTGGCTTAGCTTGGAATAAGAAATGGTGGTCTGAGAATTGTGTGCAGAGGTTAATGAAGATAATGGGTTGAGTGGAGTATACAAAGCCACGTTTCACTTCATTTTCTCTCTTGGTCAAACCTGTGTACTGAACATATATAGCAATTAAAATAGCAAATGAGCTCTTCAGGCTTTTCCAATTAACACATAAATGGGCTTACAACTTTGGGCCTTTGATTAGAGAAATTAATTATGATCATGGGCCCTCAATTAATTAAATGTGCATTCATTTTTCAATTGAACTCAAATGATAATTTCACAGATTAATGCAAGAATTCCCCTTATATTTCCTACAAAATTGTAACACAAGTGATATTGCACAATTAGTCTCAAATTATCAATTTAGTGTAGAAAAATGCATGAAATCCTATTAAATATAGCAATAAAAGCACAAGAATTTCGAGCAAATTTCACACTAATCAGTACTGGAGTAACTTTTGAATGTTGATTCACTGCAAAATTTTAATTTTATTCTCTATCTAGAAGCAAGGTATCACTTTTTTAGCATGTTAACAAGGAATTCTCCAGCAGTCCACAATGTTTTCATAGTTTATTTATTACTTCTTATACTGAGATTTTTTATTATTGATTTTTTCAGAATGGAATCTGAATTTTCTTATACTGAGATTTTTCATTGTTGATTTCTTTTGCAGGTTATGGAATGTTAGAGATTTGGATTTGAAATGAATTGTGTTATATATTTGTTTATGGGATTGTAATACTTTAATACTTTTTGTGACATGATTGTGTTTTTAAATTTGTTGTGTTGGACTTTTGGAACAAAAGTTACTTTAGTATTTTGTATTTTTGTTATTAATATTTTGGATAATATTTTTTTATGTAAAATTTTCGGTATATGCACAAGTTTCGGTATAAATTGATATGTCGGTATGGATCGGTATACCGATATAAGCGGTATGTCGGTATGGATCGGTATACCGATATAAGCGGTATGTCGATATGAATCGATATTTCGGTATGGACCGGTATATACCGAAATATCGGTACGGTACGATATACCGAATGTTCCGTACGGTATGCGGTATGACTTTCTGGTATACCGAAATTTCGGTATACCGAAATTCTGGTATACCGAAAATTTCGGTACGGTATCGGTATGAAAAAATGCATACCAAAATTTTTGGTACGGTATACGGTACGGTACGATATGTCCGGTATGCCAGCCCTAGTTCTAGCTAAATAATACCTCTCAATGACTACTAAGCATTAACAGAAACACTTGGTGATCATTACTATCGATTAAAAACTTAAACTCAAATAGTTTAATTCTCATGTGTTGCTACTCAAATCAAAGCAATTAAATCAAGTAATTCATACCAAATGCTCAAATTAATCTCTAAATAGAGAACTCAATCATTCAACACAACAAATGAAAGCTTAGATTGAATTAACCACCTTAATTACCTCATAATCTCCATAATCCAAAGCATATAGGGATTAGCCCATGGCTAATTGAGCTACAACTACTTCAATCAGCAGAATTTCCAGCATATCTAAGGCTAATGAAATGAATTAAGAGAAAGCTTACCAATTTGATGTAAAATTGCACAAAAATAAATTCTACCTCAAATTCCATTATTAAACCGGTTAGGTATGGATTTGATTTATAAATTTGCCTCGAATATTGGCATCCAAAAATTTTAGTCGCTGGCATCGACGGTGGAAAATTTAGTTCAAATTGACAAGAATACTTTGAAGCGCACTATGGGTCATTACACACGTATGCTTATGGAAGTTGATCTTAAAATGATTTAGGGGGTGTATTCATTTAAGATTTCGTGAGATTTTAAAAGACTTTTTTTCTTATAAAAAAGTCTATTGGTATTCAATCAGGATTTTAAAGGATTTTAAAATAATCCACTGGTATTCAATCAGGATTTTAAAAGACTTAAAAACAATCCACTGGTATTCAATCAGGATTGTAAAAGACTTAAAAACAATCCACTGATATTAAAAAATATAAGGATTGTTGGGTTTGATGGATTTTGATGGACTTTTTAGTGTATTTTATAAATACCAACAATCCCATCAAAACCCCTAGGATTTCGGTGGACTTTTTTAATTAGTGACTTTATTTATCCCCAAATTGATTTATATATAATTATTTATTTTTAAGACCTAAAATAGTTTTAACCTTATAATTTCATCTCTGCATTTATAACATCAACGATAAAGTAATTACAGCGACAAAGGCTAATATAATATTATATATACATATATACTAGAATAAATAAAAATAATTAATAATTAATCATTAAAAATATATGTATGTTTTATATAGTATTAAAAAATGATATTGTTCATCCTAACTTATATACAAGATAAATATTTATTTTTTATATAGTATTATTATAATACTAATATTATATATGACATATGTCATTAGGTAATATTTTTATATTGATAATATTTTTTTACGGAATATGAGTTTTGTTATATTTTACTTTGGTTGCTTTGATTATTCAATTTCGATACTTTTTAACATACACACACACATATATATATATATGATACGTAGAAATTAATATATGATAATATAATTCTAATAAAATTACATATTAATTAAGGTAGAATTTTTTATTACAATGGTCTGGGCTAAATTAATTTTGTCTATATAATGTGCCTAAAGTCCATCTAATGAAACAAAAAAGCTCATGCTATTATTGGTAAAAGGAAAATATAATAGAAGTAAGGAAAAAAAAAGAAAAAAGGAAGATATAATAGAAGAATGAAAAAAAAAAAAAAAAAAGGAAAAAAATAAAAAAATAAATTTCATGCATGCAAACCCTACTCTTTAAATTGGGAGCATACGTACAAAAAAAAATATGAAGGAAGAGGAATAGCAACAATCAAGCATACCTACGCAGAATTGGTAGAGATAAAAAGGTACAATGTCATCGCGTGCGGAGTACTTTTATTTCAGTATTTTATGTTTTTATTATGCTATCTTATTTATATTTCTCAAATTCTATGATGTTGTGTGACTAGCTTATTATGATTCCAATTCAAAGATTGTTCAACCTTTTTTATATTATGTTTTAATTAATTCTTGGTGATGTACTCTCTAATTAGTTTTTCGTATTAATTAGTATTAATTTTGAGTTTTTCGTATTAATCGTCATGGAAAAATATCACAAAATATTTTAGCTGTTTGTAATTTTGATTTAGAGTTCATGTACGTTCTAAGTGGGTGGGAGGGCTCGGCTCATGATTCCAAACTACTAAATGATGCTATAACAAGGAGGAATTGACTTAAAGTGGCACATCGTAAATAATTATTTTTATATTATTATTATTGTTGTTGTTGTTGTTATTATAATACTAATATTATATATTACATATATAACTAGGTAAATATTTTTTGGTGGATTGTGGATTTTCTAACCGACGTCAGTTTTTAGCTCCATTTCGAGGCATTAGATATCATCTACAAGATTTTGCATGTCAAGGTAATGACCCTGAAAATGAGAAAGAATGGTTCAATCTTCGCCATGCATCTTTAAGGAATGTGATAGAGAAAATATTTGGTATTTTTAAATCAAGGTTCACAATTTTTAAGTCAGCACCTCCATTTTTATTTAAGACTCAAGCAGAACTTGTACTAGCATGTGCAACTTTACATAACTTTCTTCGCAAAGAATGTCGTTTTGATGAATTTCCAATTGAATCGGTGGACGAACCTTCATTTTCAATATTACCAGTTAATAAAGACCGTGATTTTGAGCCTATCATTCAAACTCAAGAGCAAGAACGACAAGACACTAATTTTTGGAGGACTAGTATAACTATGAATATGTGGAGTAATACTATTTAGGAGAACATGATATTATGATTTTTTTTATGTCTTTAACTTCTTCTTTTTTATATTTGAAGGTATGAAATTTTTTTGAATTTTTATTGTATGTCACAAATCCATGAAATTCTGCAAAGTCTACAAAGTCCTATAGAATCCATTAAAATCCTGATTTTAAAAGTCTTACAAAATCCTGCAAAATCTTAAAAGTCACCAAAATCCTACAAAATCTATAAAATCTGCAGGATTTTTTTCAGCTAAAAAAGTCTTTTAAAATCCTAATCCAATACACCCCCCTTAAAAGAGAAAATATTATATGGAAGAGTAGGTATAGTGTGAAATTGATTTATATCATGAACCACTTTTTAACATGGCAAAAAAATAAATTTATAAATATAAATCTTGTATAATGAAACTGATTTATATAATACTTTGTCTGTATCGAATAGGAGATCAACTTGCTTTCACTGAGTTTGCATTATGAAAACCTGTCAATTTTTATCGTGAGTGCCAATTAGTTGGACATTCTGTAAAAATTTGCAACAAAAGAAAGTTTCTAAGGGCTCATTTGGTTCGTAAGATAAAAATATTTATCCGCAAAAAACATGCATATTTTTAGCGGATATATATTTTTATCTTACGAACCAAATGAACCCTAAGTGTATCAATCATAAAGGCAAAAGACGTGGTAGAAGTAGAAGTCGGATAAAGAATTACCATCCTCCAACGTCATATTGCAGCTGTGTGGGTTTGGAAGAGTTCACTGCCAAGTTTGAATCTCCGAATTCTAAATTCACTACACGGAGCCCATTCAGATAGGGCTCTCCTCTCCTTACATTGAATTTTTTTTATTATGTCTGCCTGCCCTTTTTTTTTTGATCCTATTCGTAAAGTGATGCTGAAAATGAAAAGATTAAAGTTTGGAACATGGTTGTTTCTAGAAATATTATTTTACTGAAATTGAATGTGCAATCCGAAAATTAATTATTTGGAGGATAGGTTTGCCAAGGAATTGAAATTGAGTGCCTGCAAGGTATGTCTCAACAATCTCAAACAAGAATATAATAATTATACATAATTCTCCAATCATTGCATAAATCTGGGAGCAGTTCGCTTTCAGCTTTTGGTGAATCATTGATTTGCCTATTTTGGATGAGGAAATTATTGGTAATCACATTATTCTCAGTTTATTCATGGCATGGGCCATGTTTTGACATATAAATCAATTTAGTTTTACAGCCGCAGCTGCCTTTTCAGGTAGAGTTCTAGAGCATCAAAATCTCGCTCTTCCCTTCATATGACAAAATTAAGGAGGAGGTGTTTGTTATGGAAACCTCTCCTCACCCACATACTTTCTCATCTCATTTTTCTCAATTCTATTGGAGTATTATTGTTATGAGTTGAAATTAAAATCAAAATTGAACTTAAAATTAAAGTATTTTTTATTTTTGTGTTTAAAAATAGTTCTTATATATATATATATATATTTAATTTTGTCAACTTGTCGTTTCGGTCAGTCCAATGTCTAGCCGTTTTGACCTGATTTTACCAATTTTGAGCGATTCACAGACGCTTTTGAAAATAACCGATCTAACATATAAAAACGGTCCTAGAAGGTGTCCAAATAGCTCTCCAAAACATAGTCTACAATTCACTTTTCATCCTTATTTTAATACTTTTGCACATTTTCATCATATTATTTATACAATAATTATTACTTTAATAATTGTCTTAATCTGTGTATCGAGAAACGACGAAATATATGTTTTTAATAAGGGTGATTTACATATAGGTTAAAAAAATTACTATATTTACAAATAAGTTTACAAAATTTGCATAGAAACATTTTTTTTTCTGCATAGAATCAATTTGTAATTGATGCTAATTTTATGAACCAATTTTTAGTTTTCCCTTTTAATAATGGGAGTACCTTAGTGTTCGTTTTTTTTTTTTTTTTAAATAAAGAGAGCGAGAGAATTATCTCTAAAATAAAAGTTAGGAACTCTGAGGGCAAATTAGTCTATTGAATAATGAGATGGAACTTGTATTCGGATCTCCCAATATCCGTCGTTTGCCCCACAATTCAAATATCCGGATCCTTTTAACCTCGCCGCTCTCTCTCTCTCATCTCTGACGTCTGGCAAAAACAAAATATACATACAAGCTCTTGTCTCTATCGTACGCACCATATATCAACATTTCAATTCTCATTCTCTCGCATTCCAAGAAGTCTCTACACAGCTTTTCTCCCTCTTGACTGTAGGGGAAACATTTGTATCGTTTCTAGAGAGAGAGAGAGAGAGAGTTGAGAGAGAGAGACACGATTGAGCAGGAAAATAGAAGGAAGAAATGGCAGAGGATGCTGCTAACGATGAGGAGCTGGAGTACACTTTCACGGCGCATGAAATTGATCTCGATTACGAGTTCGACGCGGCTCGTTTCTATGACTTCGTACGAAACGAGTCACTTCCCGAGACTCGCCGAGCCGAGCTCTGGTTCGATTCCGCTGGAAGCTATCCTCCTTCTCGTAATCTTCTTTCTTATGTCTCCCTTTTACTAACATTAGGCTTTTATTTCACTTTCGTTTTCTCTTGTTTAGCATGAAACTTGCACCTCTCCTTTGTATGGCGCCGTAAAATGTACTATATTTTGAGCATAAGGTACTAGGAGAGTAGATGGACTGGCGTGAAGAAGCTGCGTTGGTTTTTGACGGAGTTTTCACAGTGTTTTACCGTCACCCGTGTGTGTCATTAGATTTTTTATTTGTTCTCAAATTTTCTGGTTTTGAAGTTGCTTAAGGAGGGACTACATGTAGTTGCGCTAGGAAGTGGTTGAGATTTGTATTAAATTTTCTTTTTGTTCATCTTCTTATTGAATTTGGGCACAATGCTGATGGTTTGATGATATCTGCTTGTTCTGGGGAAACAAATTGTAACTAATCATAGGGGAGGATTCTTGGACTTAGAAATGTAGATTCTGAATGAACTATGAACTCAGAAGAAATGCCTTAAAATCATTTAAGCAATGATTAAGATGAATAGGCTTTTGTCTTATCAGAAAAAATAAGCCTTTCTCCTGTGTTTAACTTTCTTAATTTTGCGAATTGTTGTGATATTTGTTTTTCAGCTTTCGTGGAAAAATTAGTTTCAAGAGAGGAAGTATTTAAGGAAAATGTCAATATCTCCCCCAAATCTAAAGGTGTGGATAGCATGAACTTGTCTGAGAGTAACTCCGACGTTGAGATAGAACATGAAATTTCTGCCATGGACTTGAATTATGGAGGTACTAGTGGTTATTGAAATGTCAAAATTTTCTTATCTGCTGCATTAGTATATTATTGAAGAGGAAAAACTGGAAGCAAGTTCTGATTTGCCTCCATGAACGTAGTATTCCTCATTTCCACTTGATAGATATCAGCAGTAATTTGTGAATGTTGCCCTTACCATGGTTTCTAACTTATTGTTTTGTCTTTTCCATTAAAATATTGATCAAGAGACTTCCCTATAATGAAACTTCCAACTTTTCATGGTGGAAAGTCGAATAGTTTTGTGCCCCAACCCAACAATCACAAAGAAAAATGGAAAAGTAATACAATAAATGCATTAAAATATTAAATACTTATTTCAATCTCTGATATTGTTGTCAAGTCAAGATGTCTGGCTGGGCAAGTTCTAGAAAAAAGAGGATTCAGAATCTTTAAAGATCAATGTCCCTTATATTATTATTTTGAAGCATCATGACTTGAATGATATTGCCAGAAGATAATATTGAAACAATGAGAGGAGAATACTCATGACCGTGACGCATGAATATTATGTTAAGAGCTCAAGGTGAGGGGGTTAATTGGTTAAAAGAAGGAAGTGATGAATTAATTAAGGATCTATAAAGTGAATGAGTCATTCTCATAAATGTACTGTTATTGTATGTGGCATCATCAAAGGTACATCTGTTAGGAATTCTTTTATCCACTTTGTCTGATCTGTAAATGGGGGCCATTGATCTCTTTATGTACATTCTAGATCCAAGTTATATCACCTAGTTGCTCACAGTTTGGTATAATATCGTCTTACAAATGAAGGACGAGAATGTACGGGACCTTTCTCCACCATACACATTGCCAGCCAGCAAAAGTTTCAAAATGGATCACAAAAATTACTCTCAGGTCCTCACTCTTTTGCTGTAATACTTGTTCCTGTTCTTTTTTCTCAATGATTTACGTGAAATAGTTTCAGCTTAGTTCCAGTATTCTGTTCCGTAATCTAATAACTGTTGATTTACTCATTAGCTCCGTTACAAAATTGTCATGTATTTATTATTGGATGCATCAGATTAAATTACTTATCTGCGTGCTTGAACTCTACTTTTGGTTTTGGGCTCTCTTGCCTTCCTCATAATGTATAAAACTTTTCATGATCATACACCTAACAGGGTTAACCTTTTACAACCACATGGTGAATAATGCTAATCCAGAAAATCAAACTAAGGTGACTATGAAGAAGCCCAAAGTCCCAAGAACTTCAACTCTTATGAAGCCAACAGCGAGTCAATTGGCCAAGCAAAATCGTCCTTTCCAGGCTGGTTATTCTAGGTGAATGTTAGTTTTGAAATATTTATGTGAATGCCACACGAGTATTTGCATGAGAACAACCTATACTTGTTTAAAGGGATGAGTATTATGTTGTGTTTTATGTTCTTATAGTTAAATATATTCACATATCCTTCACATGAGGTTTTCATGCATGATTTAGTAAATGATCTTTGTTTTCATATATAGGCCACAAACATCTCTCTTTGAGAAAACATCTAAAAATTCAGCCAACACCTGTGTGATTGAAAATCAAGCTGCTAAAAGACAAAAGCTTGAGGGTGGTCTTCAGAAAAAGGTAATTAGCTTTTCCCCCGTCCTCACCCTTTCTAAAATCTAAATCCCTAATTCAGCATGTGCATTTTGTTCTCTGGTTTTTTTCACTTATCTTTCTGTGTGAGTGTTTTGGTTGTATCTTTTAATTTTCATGTAAGGAGGACAGTTGGTAATATTTGGTGTAAATGCCTTCAGTAATGCTCCTTCTGCATGAACCTTTTGTGGTCAAACTTTTTTAAAGTGGATATATGTCTAGCAGACAAAATAGCTACTAGATTTATTTGTGGTTGATCATTTATGTCTTTGTTTATGATGGAACATCTGACTACGAAGACTGGTTATCTAAAGGATGCATTATGGTTTGGCTCTGTGAGTAACTTGGATTTATTTATCTTCATGTCTTTCTTCATTGCTGGGTGCTTGGTTGAATGATTTGAGGGACAAGGAATGAGAATAGAGAGGAAAATAGGTGTTTGGTGTGGAGGCAAAGGAATCAAACCTCACTATGGAGGAACGAGCCGTATCTCTTAAAATGGGAGAAAACAAACCCTGCCATACGACACATACCAATTCCACTTCCATTCCCCTCCAAAATACCCAACATTCTAAATTTTTTTATGACATGAATTATGAAGCATCTTACTAGTAGATTCTACATATATCTGGTTCAGGTTAGGCATTTTTTAATGAATATGCTTATCGATGGACATGCTTTATTAGAAGTGTAGTTAAGTTACATTTCTTATTATAGAAATTCTCAAAGTTTATAACTCTGCCAAACAGGTAATGGGAACTGTACAGCTACAACAGACTAATTTTATTCACAAGGCGCCCAAGCAGGTATGCTAGTTATATCTGGAAACATGATATTCTCAACATTGAAGTGTCAATCGGTAATACATATATAATGTCTTTCAGTGGTCTTTAAAATGGAGAGGGTGCAGAAAAATTGTCAATCTGGAAGCATGATCATATCAACCTTAAAGTGTCAATCTGTAGTACATGTGTAAACGTTTTTCTGATGGTCTTTATAATGGAAAAGGCACAGTCAAATTAAAAAAATGTTCAATTTGCAATTCTATTGAATTTTCCTCTTTTTTTTTAATTATTAGTGATACTGATGTCAGAACCAACTTAAAGGACCCTAAAATTTGAAATTATTTAATATGATGTCATGATCTTAAATCCTTCAAATGATTTGGCAGGATGGGTTACTTGATGGAAATTTAACTAATAAAAAGCCAAGGATCACTATTCCTAAAGATCCAGATCTTGAAACAGCACATAGGGCCCTAAGGTTAACATTCTGTTTTCATATTGCAGCAAATTAATTTTTGTGCTAGAAGTTTGATTTACTTGGTGACATTTGAATGTCTTCTTTGGTATTTGAGTTTCAGAGCTAAAAGTAGTAAAGATAATGCGACTTCAACTGTTCGTAGATTCAAAGCTCTTCCACTGAATAAAAAAGTCAGTATCTATGCTTTATCCCGTGATCATGTCCTTCTTTAAGTAATAGTATGATACTGAATGAAGTCCTGTATTTTCAGATTCTTGAAGCCCCTTCATTGCTCCCAAAGAGAAGCACTCCTCGTCTACCAGATTTTCAAGTGAGTTCATATAATGCAAATTTTTTGTCCAAGAGATTGATTGAGTTGTGCTGAGGTTTCATGGTGAAATGCTTTCAGGAATTTCAATTGAAGACATCCGAGAGGGCTATGCAACACAGCTCAGCAGTTTTGAAGTCTGCAGTTCCTTGCAATCACTCTGATAAGGTTCTTACTTTGATGCTTGAGATGCCATTCTCGTAGATTTTTTTAAATTTAAATTTAAAATTTTATATCTTATTATGATAATCTGTAATTTCAATGGATTCAGTGATTTCGGAATGGAGAAAACGTTGCTTAAGTTTGATATTAGTCATTGATGAGCTCTTAATTTGTTTCTCATTATTTTAATCTCGTTTCACTAGAATAAATCATCTCAATCTAGTACAATATGCAGAGTTAAGCCACAATCGATATGCACTTATTACAATGTTATCATTTAACAGGACTTGCACAAATACAGGGCTAACTTAACAATGGATAATGGAATTAGAGAACCTGGAAGGTATGCTTTCATATGCTGATTTTGATTCTCGTAATTAGGTTTATTTCTTTCTGGTAATACATGATATTGTCAATCAATTCTTGTTTAACTGCGCAAATTTATTGGCTCTTAGAATTGCATGTTAATTGTGTCTTGTGAAAGCTCAATCATTGCTTCAGTATCATATATATTTCACAACTGTTCAGCTACTTGTGGCACTTGGTTTGGAAATTCCTCAATGGAATGAGAATAAGAAAAAATATATGGTAATTTTAATGGTTAAGGAGAATAAAAGATGTATTGTACACAACACTATTTTCTTTCCTAAATAAGGTAATCATTACCCCCTTCCTTATAATTATCCTCCTCAATCAATTTTCTATGCCTTAACCATTGACCTTTTTCTAATCTATTTTTCCAGAATTAGAGCACAACACTAGTTATGTAATCACCATTGAGACAAACATTAATTCAACATATCTAAGGGCAAAGAGGAAAATTGTATTTCAATCCCATTCCCATTGAAAAATTTGAAAAAAGTGCCCCCGTACTTCTTGACCCGAGTATAATGAAAACTTCTGTTTCTTTCAGACCCAACACATTGAATCATGCATCAAAGCCAGATGGTTGCCAGATAGCTCAGAGCTTCAAAGCTCTTCCCTTCAACAAGAAGGTATAATTTTTAATATCAATTTTATATTGATTTTTAATTATTTCAAAGGTAACTGGTTGCTAGATAGCGCAGAGCTTCAAAGCTCTTCCCTTCAACAAGAAGGTACTACCTCCGTCTCACAAAAGTTTGCATACTTTCCTTTTTAGTTTGTCCCACAAAAGTTTGCACACTCCCAAAATAGAAATATTCCTTTAAATCTCCACCTTTAAAATCTTTACCTCACAATCTCCACCATACACATTCTACTCATTACACTTTTTCTTAAAAGTTGTGCCCCCAAAAGTACCGCAAACTTTTGGGGGACGGAGGTAGTATAATTTTTAATATCAATTTTATCTTGATTTTTAAATATTTCAAAGGTAATTGGTTGTGTTTTTTAATGCAGATCTTTACTAGCAAGGGTGATATTGGAATGTTTCGAAATATTAAGAAGGAAGCCACGGTGCCAATGGTAGTTGCCATTTGATAATTTTGTTGTATTTTTGTAATATAATTGATTAATTTAGAAGCATGCGAGACATATTGTATATTTTACTATGCAGGAATTCAATTTCCATAGGGAGATTCGAGATAATCCTCCTGTAGAGCTATTCAATAAGGTACACTAATCAAGTACAAGTGAACAACTGCATATTTCCTCATTCTTAATCTCTTTTTTTTTTTTAATTTGCCTTGTTATTCTTATATTGTATCTATATAATAAAAGACGTGCGTTTTGTGTCATTATTCTCATGGATAGCTCTCTCTGGCGAGTGAAACACGAGTTAGTACTTCAGAGACCAAAGTACCCCGATCCATGAGCATGTCGACAAAGGTTACCCTTGATTCTTTCACACCATAAATTTTATATCTGGGTAATCTTTTGAGTTTTTATTTTGAATAAGCTCACTTTGTTACAAGGGCTCAAAAGAGAATAGATGGGGTAGTTTCCAGCAAGGATATGAGGTATCAACTTTGAATCCTTTTTTAAAGCTCAACTGTAACAGTTAGAGCTAACACTATCCCAATTTATGGCAGGTGAAACAACCTGGAAAACTGAGACTGCCTCTTGTTGAAGAAAAGCTACAATCTAGCGTTGAGCTAGCAAATGAAATCAGTATTGCTTCAGGCATTAAATGGTAAGATATATATACTTTGCTTAAAGAAAAATGATTGATCCTCAATTTTTCTTATTAGTGTGACCTAATATGCTTCAGGCATCAAATGGTAAGATATAGATCCTTTGCTTAAAGAAAAATGATCGATCCTCAAATTTTCTTATTAGTGTGACCCAATATGCATGCAGGAGCAATACACACATGTACTAATGTTTAAGAAAACAATCAGAGGGCATCACTTGATCTTTGGAGCTAATGCCATTTGATCGAGGCTGAGTACATAAGTCATGCATGTCAAGGATATTTTGGTAATTTCAGAGCGTCAAGCAATCAACTGACTACACAGGTGAGTATTATACCAACAGATGCTAATTTGTCACGGGGGAATTGGCAATTGTGGAATATACAGTTCAATGTAGTATTCTGTTATTCAGAAATAAAGGCCAAAATTGTATAGAGAGAACAACCCAACCGTGTTCCATATAAATTTCTTATTCAGCTTAGCTGCACTATAACCTTGAAGGAAAAGTGATGCGGATTCTGAATCAGAATGCATGTTTTCTACTGTGTTTAAAATTATTTAGTATACATTCTGCACCGTAAATCACTAGTCAATGGTATTAGTTTCTATAAGCAATAGTATTAGTTCTTAGGGTAATAATATTAGTTTTTTTAATGCAATAACATTAGTGATATATGGTGCTGCACAATGTGCACGTAATATTTTACAACTTTTTTTTTTTTAATTATGTTTGAGATTATAAATACTTTTAATTTATCACTCTGCAAATGTTAACCCAATAATTTTGATTGGAGATACTTTTTATATTGCAGTTACTGTATGCGACTTTTATTTAAGGCTCCATTTGGATGGATGAATTTTAAAATGAATTGATTTTAAAAAAAATACATGTAAAAAGGTATATATTTCAAATCAAGAATTGTAAAAAGATGGAGAGAAAGGAAAAAATAGAGAAAAGATAGAGATGGAAAGGATAAAGAGGGAGATTTCACAAATGACATGATTTTGACGAGAATTTAGAATTTTTCTATTTTGAACATAAATTTAAATTTAAGTATTTGTAAATTCATATAATTTACTTGGAAATAGTGGTTATTTATATATGAAGTTCACGGATTTCAAATTCATTCATTCGATTGGAGCTAAGAAAAAAAGAATTTTTCTTTTTCTTTTTGTCATATTGTACCTGCAATATCTCAAGAATTTTGGGGAAAAAAAAGTCCTTGGATACCCGCTTCGTGAACATACTTATCTACTAAAATAAGGCCCAAATAAGTACGCCTATTATTTAAAATAATAATAAATTAATTATACCTTCTAAATTACATATTGAAAGATCAATATACTCTTAATTTTATACCTTTTAATATTAATATAAAACTTTTTCATTAAAATTTGTGCCTTGAGCCATTTAAATTTGGACATAGAAAGTAATAAAAATCATATTACCATTATGCTTATGAGTAAGTCTTGTAATGCCCCAAATTCGGAATGTAAATGATGAAGATTTGGTGATATGGTTGGCATATGGTGGACTTGGAGATATGGGTGTATGGAGACTTGATGAACTAACTTTTAATTACTAACCACTAATATTTACCTATTAAAAAAAATGATGAAAATTTGTATTCCAAACTCCTGTCGCCACTTCAAAAATATATTAAAATATCTAGCCATTTTTTGGAAATAAAACAAAGTAATTTAGTTCCAGGGTCTTTAAAGGAAATAATTGCAACCGAAATAATTAATTTAAATGTATGATCCAAAATATTAAAATCCATAGTGTCCAGCGAAAATAGAAAGCCCATTACTTACGACATAAATATTATTTAAATATTAGTATTTAAGCATTGTTCTAAAAGTCGGCTGACTAATAGGCGATTAAGTCGCTAGTCGGTCCTTAACTTTCTATAAAATTTAAGCTAAACATTTTCAGACCTTGTTAAAAAAATTCAATCTCAAATTGAACTCTTATTTTTTTCAGTTACAGACACATTTGTATATGTACATGCTCTATCAAGCATGATCTGAAAGTAGAGCTGTTATACGAGCCGAGCGAGCCCGAGTAGTGCCAGGTTCGGCTCGGCTCGGCTCGTTAAGCTTATCGAGTCGAGCCGAGCCTAGCTCATTAATCAAACGAGTATTTTTTTGAGCTCGGCTCGGCTCGTTTAACACTTCGAGTCGAGTCGAGTCGAGCCCTTAACAAACCGAGTCGAGCCGAGCTCACGAGCAACTCGTTTATTTTAACAACAATAAAGCTAAAACTATCACCAATTCACCAGTATGAGTGATTTGAGAATATGAATTGTATTATTATGTAAAATATTAATATTTTATACCCTAAATTATATAATATTTATAAAATAACCTCTATTTTTCGAGCCTACCGAGCAGCTCGCGAGCCTACCGAGTCGAGCCGAGCTTAGCTCGTTAAGCAAACGAGTATTTTTTTAGGCTCGGCTAGGCTCGTTTAACATATCGAGCCGAGTCGAGTCGAGCCTTAACGAGCCGAGTCGAGTCGAGCCTTAACGAGCCGAGTCGAGCCGAGCTCACGAGCGGCTCGTTTATTTTAACAGCTCTATCTGAAAGTAATAATTTAATAAAAAGTTAACATTTTTTTTGTTAGAATATTTAATATTAAATATATTAATTGATATTGTTTGACCAATAAATTGAAGAGAATAAAATTATTAATTGATACGAGTGCGTTCTACTCACAGAGTAAATGAATTTAGTGTATTAATACTCACAAAACCAATTAATGGTGAGTGAGAAATTGAGTCAACAAATTAAAGTTTAAAACTTTGAATTAGGGAGAACATTAATTCTCATCCCACATTGGAAAATGAAAGTTGACTTCGTAAGAGTACAAATTCGATGAATATAAAGCTGACGTCTTGATGACTCAACAATGGCCAGGTTTGTTGAACCTAAGCTGACTCAGCTCTGACTCGTATCAGTATATGACAGGTCAACCGGATTGATTGCAAATCAATTCCCCATTGCTGACCTTCCTAATTCAAGAGCTCTGTTTATGGGAGGTTAACCGAATTGATTGCAAATCAATTCCTCATTGCTGACCTTCCTGAAAAAAATAGTCCGTCAGCATTAATGCTGACAAGTTTTTTCTCCCGTTACGAGTGGAGATTCACCTAGGTGTCCTCATTTCATTCAGGAACACACACAACTCACTTCTCCTCAGTTGATCTTCTGAACATAGCTTCTAGGTGCAGTCTAGTCCTAACGTCCATCTGTTCGCAGGAACTTCAAGTCCTGCGGTGCTGCACATTTGAAGGCGTAACGTCGTTTTACCTTTGGAAGTGCTATTCCAAACCGAAGAGCACCACCGGGGAATATTCGCTTTGCGGGTAGAGGTCTCCTCGACTCAGCGTTTATTTTATTTATTTGTAATTTTATTTTTTATTTTCGTGTAATTCTTCTTCTCCAGTTGTATCCTTTTTTTGTTTTTTTTTTCAATTGTATTATCCGGTTGACATTAAAACAACTTTTTCCAACATTTTTCTCTTTGTAGTGAATACTCATGTGACAGTGGAAAAGAAAAATCATTGTGGAGGTAAAACATATAAAAAAATAGTTTTCTCATCATAAGTGATAATTTATTGATGAAAAGTAATAGCTGTTGGAAATTGATTTGAAATATGAGTGGTTGATCCAAGTTTGACCAATTTTATCATAATGTTTCATTAGTGAAAAATGAAATTAAGTTGCAAATGTTAATCTACGTTCGGAGTAGATAAATTTGGAGTATTAATTTGCTCAAAACCAATTTCGGGTGAATGAGATATTAATACATGAAGTTAGCAACTTAACATGTTGAAGAGGGAAAAATAAGGGAGAAAATATGGAAATATTCCCTTGTCCCACATAGGAAAATGTGAGGAGTTTGGAGTCTCTTATATGTAGACTTGTGAACAATAGAATTAACAATATTCTATAGGGATGGCAACGGGGCGGGTCTGGGACGGGTTCGGTCTGTCCCAGGACCCACCCCGCCAAGAATTTTTAGGACCCGAGACCCGCCCCACGAACCCGTTGGGTTTTACCCTACCCGCCTATTTTTTATTTTATTTTATTTTTATCATACATATCAAATATTTTACACAAAATATAATAAATTTTAAAATATAACATCAATATGCATATGAATAATTCAAACAACAATAATATGCAAAATAATCCACTTCAAGTTTCAACTTATTAAATCTAAATATTTAAAATCACAAATATATTGTTCATTGAAAGTAAAATAATAATAAAATTAATAAACTCTAATTTGTTCAATTTTTGCTCATGACTTTATGCACATATTTAATCTAATAATTTAATGAATATGTTAATTAATAGTCTAATTTTTATATATTTAATAATACATATATAATATAATATATTTATTTAACTATATATATATTTAATTAATTAATATATATATATATACGGGTGGGTTCGGGGCGGGTCCACCTAATACCAAGACTCGTCTCAAACCCGACGGGTTTTTGGTCAAACGGGTCCAAACCCGCCCCGCGACCCGTTTGACCGGGTTTTTACCCGGCCCATACGGTGCGGGTTCGTGGTGGGTCCGGGTTTGAACCCGCCCCATTGCCATCCGTAATATTCTATGGTCTACATGTTGGTGCCTTAAAGTTAGTCATTCGGGCGAACCCAAAGACCTTCATGCTACACTTGCACGAGCTCGCGCACGTCGCTCATAGTCGCATTTGGCGCTTTAGAGGCGCACTTTGCACTTCGCACGTACGCATCTGTTGGAGTGTGGAGTCTAAATTGACTGAATCACGAGCCCTATAACGGCGATCCAACTTATATAGAGCTGATTTTGGGGCCCATTTTTTTGCTTCGGCCCAGTTGATCCTAATGGGCTTAGGGTTAGGGCGAATGCTGTTTATATATTGATATCCTCTTAATGTAATCTGTATCAGAAAATCATATAGTGAAAAACCTGGCTTGACATCGCCCCCAGACGTAGTCGCAAGACGAACTGGGTAAACAAATCTTGTGTTATTTTTTTCGTTATCGTGTGCGTGCGTATAAATTCCTAACAACTGGTATCAGAGCTGTGTATTCGAAGGGAGCAGCCACGATGAACAATCAGAAGATTTCAATCAAACAGTTTGATGGATCGAATTTCAGGTTCTGGAAGATGCAGATCGAGGATTATCTCTATGGTAAAGATCTGTACGTGCCCTTAGAAGAGGAGGTGAAACCCGAAAATATGGAACATAAGGAGTGGAATCTGTTGAACAGGAAGGCGATGAGTTCGATACGCTTATCGCTGTCCATGAACGTAGCCTACCACACGATTAAAGCCAAGACCGCAAGGGAGATGCTAGAGATCTTGGAGGAGATGTATCAGAAGCCCACAACCGCGAACAAGGTTCATCTGATAAGACGGTTGTTCAACCTCAGAATGTCGGAGAGCACACCCGTGCAGCAACATCTGAACGAGTTCAATATGATCATTGGACAGTTGTTTTCAGTCGAGATCGAATTCAGTGATGAGGTATTTGCCTTAGTTTTGTTATCTTCTTTGCCAGATAGCTGGGCCGCCACAGTAACGGCAGTCAGCTCTTCATCTGCTAAAGATAAACTGAAGCTTGACGAAGTGAGGGATCTGATGATCAGTGAGGAGGTTCGCTTGAAAGAGTCTGGATCTACTCCAGGGTCAGCGCTGAACATGGAGGATAGGGGCAGATCGAAGAGTAGGAAAAGTCATGGCCGATCAAAGTCCAGAGGAAAGAGTCAATCTAAGAAAGACAAAGACTCAATTTAGTGTTGGAATTGTGACGAGTTTGGTCACTACAGGAACCAGTGTGCAGCACAAAAAAAAAAATAAGAAGGGGCAGAACGAGAAGGGACAGAAGGAGACAGCAAACGCAGCCACATATGATGTTGAAGATGCGTTGGTCTTGAGTGTCAGTAGTCCGCTGGAATCGTGGGTGTTGGATTCTGGAGCATCATTCCATTCTTGCAGTGATGTTGAAATAATGGAGAATTATGTGTCTGGGGAATTCGGACAAGTCTACCTTGCTGATGATGAGCCCTTGAAGATCGTGGGAAAAGGAGATGTTCGGATATCCACACCAAACAGAACAACATTAAAGCTGAATGGTGTGAGGCACATCCCAGGATTGAAAAGAAATTTACTTTCAATCGGGTAGCTCGATGTAGAGGGATACTCAGTGACTTTCGACAGCAACAGTTGGAAGATTAGTAAAGGTGCTATGATAGTAGCGCGGGGAAAGAAGGAGGGTACGTTGTATACTACAATTAACTCCAAGGACTGTATTGATCTCGCAGGAGTTACGACTAATGTTGATTTGTGGCACTGTCGGCTGGGTCACATGAGCGAGAAATGAATGAAGGTAATGTGTTCGAAAGGGAGATTTCCTGGGCTAAAATCTGTTGAAGTGGGCATATGTGAGGATTGTGTTTTCGGGAAACAGAGAAGGGTCAGTTTCTCGAGAGGTGGCAGAACCTTGAAGGCAGAAAAGCTGGAGTTGGTGCATAGCGATTTATGGGGACCAGCGCCTGTGAAGTCTCTTGGTGGTTCGGAGTATTACATGACCTTTATCGATGACTCCACTAGAAGGTATGGATTTATTTTCTGAAAAATAAAACTGATGCATTTGATACTTTCAGGAAGTGGAAAGCCCTTGTAGAGAATGATACGGGGCTGAAAGTAAAGTGTCTTCGTTCCGACAATGGAGGTGAATATGAACTCCGTGAGTTCAAGGAATATTGTGCTAAGAATGGGATTCGCATGGAGAAGACTGTGAGAGAAACTCCCCAGCAGAATGGAGTTGCAGAACGAATGAACAGAACTCTGAATGAGCGAGCTAGATGCATGAGGCTAAAGAGTGGGCTGCCTAAGATGTTTTGGGCAGATGCAGTAAACACAGCAGCATTTCTAATTAATAGAGGTCCATCAGTTCCATTGGAGAACAAAATACCCGAGGAAGTATGGACGGGAAAAGAGGTAAATCTGTCTCACTTGCGTGTCTTTGGTTGTGTTGCTTATGCTCATATTATTTCTGTTGATAGAAGTAAGTTAGATGCTAAATTTGTTAAGTGTACGTTTATTGGTTATGGTGGCGATGAGTTCGGTTATAGACTCCGGGATGAGAATAACCGAAAGATCATTCGCAGTAGAGATGTGGTTTTCAATGAACAGGTTATGTACAAAGACAGTTTGGAGGCATCAAATTCTGACAAGACCAATACCCAAGAAATCGAGTTAGACGTCTCAAACTCGAGTGGGAGTAAGAAGAGTCAGAATGAAGAAGAGGAGGTTCTTATTGAAGAACCAATGACCCCACCACCACTGGAAAATCCGCTGCAGAGACCAGTTAGAGAGCGACGTGCGCCTGAAAGGTATTCACCCTCTAACTACTACTTGTTACTTACTGATGGTGGTGAACCTGAGTGTTATACAGAGGCAGAGCAGAATGTAGACGGACGGAAATGGAGAGTTGCAATGGATGACGAGTTAGCTTCTCTTATGCTGAATGGCACTTGGGAACTCGTTGAACTCCCAAAAGGCAAGAAGGCTTTGCACTGCAAGTGGGTCTTAAGAATGAAGATGATGGTAGCAAACGCTACAAAGCCCGGCTGGTTGTCAAGGGATTTGAACAGCGACATGGTATTGACTATACTGATGTCTTTACTCCTGTTGTGACACTAACCACTATTCGAATGGCGTTGAGTATGGTAGCTGCCAAGGATGAAAATATCGCGAAATATCGCGGATATATCGCAAATTTTGAGTATGCGATATGGATATTGGGGTACAAAGTATTTTTTACAAAGTATCGTGGATATATCGCAAAATATCGCAAAATATCGATATCGATATCGGTTCACTCGTAGTACAAAATTAATTGAAAATCGGGAAATATAGCAGATATATCGTAAAATATCGCACTACATAAAAAATCACAATTTTTTCTTTTTTTATATTTTTATACAATTTTCAAATGATAATTTTTTTTTAGTGATTGTATATTCTTTCATATGCTTCTAACACACATTCGAGCTCACAATTTGGTTGGAATACTCAAAATGTGTTTCAGCATCCATTTTCATATCAACAAAATCATTGGGTTAGTGCACACTATCCAATCTATGGTGAAACTGTTGGAAGAGATAGAGAAACATATGAATGACATGTGCATAACTATGTGCAGCATTATTCTAATGCAATGAGTTTGTACCAATATTGTTTGGACAAAGATGGGATTTCATCTTCTATATTTGAACCCCATAGGTCATCATTTTGGTACTAAATGTATTGTATCATGTAATTCAAATCATCTTTTATTGTATTATGCATTATATTATTAATTAATTAATGTCAGACAATGATTCTATAGTTCATTATCTATTTATTTGCTTTAAACATGTCAATTTTTTGTGATCTTAAATGAAACATATGCATAATAACATGCTATAATAATCCCTAAAATTTCATACTACCTCCGTCCACGAAATTTATGCTCACATTTTTGCACGTGGTTTAATGCAATATGTCGGAGGGTATTACGGGATATTGTGAGGTCCGTTTTGAATAAAGAGAATATTTATGAAAAGTATATCATATGTACTTTTCATAAATACTTTCCTTACTCAAAACGAAACTCACAATATCCCATAATACCTTCCGACATATTGCATTAAACCACATGCAAAAATGTGAGCATAAATTTCGTGGACGGAGGGAGTATTAAATTTCCAAAATTTTAATAAAATTTCCGTTATTTTTCTATTTTTTTGCGATATCGATATGCGATATCGATATATCCATCGATATTTCCATAAATTTAAGGTTGCGATATTACTTGCGATAGCGATATTTTCATCCTTGGTAGCTGCAGAAAACTTGATGTTGCATCAGATGGATGTGAAGACGGCATTCCTCCACGGTGACTTGGAGGAGGAGTTATACATGACACAGCCTGAGGGGTATGTAAAGAAGGGAAAGGAGCAACTTGTGTGCAAGTTGAAGAAGAGCTTGTATGGTCTAAAACAAGCTCCAAAGCAGTGGTACAAGAAGTTCGACAACTTTATGATGGAGATTGATTACCAAATATGCCATGCTGATCATTGTTGCTACTCCAAGAGGATTGACAATAGCTTTCTTATTCTCTTGCTATATGTTGATGATATGTTAATCGTAGGAGCTGATGCAAGAGAAGTACATAAGTTGAAAAGGCAGTTGTCAGAACGGTTCTCCATGAAGGATCTTGGAGAGGCAAAACAGATTTTGGGCATGAGGATTGAACGTGATGAGGCGACGGGAAATGTGTATCTTTCACAAGCTAGTTACATTCAGAAGGTCTTGGAAAGATTCAGCATGTCAGAGTCAAAGCCTGTGAGTGTTCCACTGGGCAGTCAGTTCAAACTTTCAAGGAAGGAATCACCAAGGAACAAGGAGGAACATGCTCAAATGATGGGGGTACCATATGCCTCAGCAATTGGTAGCATCATGTATGCCATGGTGTGTACAAGACCAGATATTGCTCATGCAGTGGGAGTTGTAAGCCGGTTCATGTGTGATCAGGGCAAGCAACATTGGAAAGCAGTGAAGTGGATCCTGCGATACTTGAGAGGTACCACAGATAAGGTTCTATGTTTCAAAGGCAAGAATTTGGCGCTGGTGGGTTATGTGGATGCAGACTTGGCATCAAATGACCTCGATGGGAGAAGAAGTACAACCGGGTATGTTTTTACTTATGGCGGTACTGCTATATCTTGGACTTCTAAGTTGCAGAAGGTTGTTGCATTGTCCACTACGGAGGCAGAGTATGTAGCTGTGACAGAGGTAAGTAAAGAGATGGTGTGGTTGCAGACACTCTTGGGGGAACTTGGGAAGGAGCATGAAAATAGCATTCTTTTCAGTGATAGTCAAAGTGCTATATTTCTTGCAAAGAATCCGACGTTTCACTCAAGGACAAAGCATGTTGAGTTGAAGTATCACTACATCCGTCATCTTTTGGAAGGAAGATCTTGTAGCTTATGAAGATACTTGGAGATGAGACTCCAGCGGACATGTTTACTAAGGTGGTGACCTTAGAGAAGTTGAAGTTATGCATAACTTCAATTGGCCTTGGAACTTGAAGATAAGGCTAGGCGATGCCAGGTGGATAAGGGAGGAGAAACAAGAAGATATGGTTACATGGACGATTTAGTCTCCAAGTGGGAGATTGTTGGAGTGTGGAGTCTAAATTGATTGAATCACGAGCCCTATAACGGCGATCCAACTTATATAGAGCTGATTTTGGGGCCCATTTTTTTGCTTCGGCCCAGTTGATCCTAATGGGCTTAGGGTTAGGGCGAATGCTGTTTATATATTGATATCCTCTTAATGTAATCTGTATCAGAAAATCATATAGTGAAAAACCTAGCTTGGCATCGCCCCCAGACGTAGTCGCAAAACGAACTGGGTAAACAAATATCGTGTTATTTTTTTCTTTATCGTGTGCGTGTGTATAAATTCCTAACAGCATCCTCCTAAGGATCCTTTAATTTTTAAAACGGGTCAAGCGCGGCTCGATATGGATCGAATAAAGGCTCAGTGCGTGGGTGCACGAACCGCCGCGCTGGTTTGGCTAGCACATACCACGGACGTGTCGGACTCTCACGGATCGTCGCATCTGGTGTTCGAACACGGGTCGCCCGTCTGGGAGTCAGAATGAGCGCACGTCCAGTGAAATTCAAACCCGAGTTAGGCATGCGTGAATCAGGTTCGGGGTGCAGCCAACGAGTACGATTAGAGTCCTTGAGAATCAAGAGGTGTGATCTAAGGGCTCAGATTCAAAGGTTGGAAAAGATGCAGCCCTTCACCATAAGGCACCACATCTCTTCAACTATTATAAATAAGTCCCCAAATTTCATTCAGGAATCATTCACAACCAAATAAGCCTTTTACTCTCTCAAAATGCTGATTGTATAAAAACCCAATAAACTAAATTAAGAATATTCTTCTAATGACTAAATACTAATTTTTTATTTATTAAATAACTTAATTAGTTTACTTACAACATAAAGAAAAATTAAAACCACTTCCACATTCATACCTGCGAAGAACAAACCCGCGAAGAACAAAAAAAAAAAAAACCCTAGAACAAGAGTACCAAATCGGTTGAAGTTGGAGCACAAAATCAAAAGGATGTCTCATTCAGGTGGAACATAATATGTCGTCAAATGCTATTGCCACAAAAAAACAGTCGTGATCACCTCTTGGAAGGATGAAAATATTGGGCGCCGACTTTTTGAATATGTGAAGTATCCAGTAAGATTCGAATAATTTTTAGTGAGTGAATTTAACTTACATTGGGTATTTTTCTGAGTGAATGATTTTAATATTTTCCTTTTGCTTTAAGTAAAATTTATTAAGTTATTTAATAAAATTGAAAACTAATTTTTACAAATCATAATATTATTCTTAATTTAATTTATTGAGTTTTTTATATAGTCAGCATGCCACGTGAATTTTCGTTAGACGTGTGAGCCAGTTCCACTGGAAAATTTAATACCTGACCGACACGTGAGTAGAATGACGTTGTTTTATATCATTTACGGTAATTTGGGACTAATTTGATTAGATTTAAATTATAATTGAACTAAATTGAAAAAAATACATAATTATGAGATCAAATAAGAAAAGTAGAAAATTTATGGGAAGATTTTAGTATTAATTCCAGAAAAAATAATCACTTAATAAAGTAACATGTCTATGATTTAAAATAAATTCTAACAGATGAAAATATGTGTACACTTAAAAACTCATCTAATAATTATGGAATGATTGTTCTCTCATGAGTAGTCGGGTTGACGTTATATTTTTATATGGATGCAATTATTGTACATATGAAATATCAATTTAAAAAAAAAAAAAAACTACACATTGATGTATAACATTGATGATATGTATCTAGGAGATGGACCAATATGTAAAACAAAGAGTGGGTGAAAAAGGGCTAATCAAAATAGTTGCAGTTTAGCAGTTATATTGAGTGGTATATGGAAAAGGAGAAGTTAAAACATGGAGGGGCATATATATATACATATATATATTTTTTGAAAATAATTCATACGAGAACTACTTTAAAGAGTATTAATTAATTAATTATATTAAAGAATTAGTATTTTATAGGATACAAATTATTTTTATTAAATAATACTCCCTCCGTCCCAAAACTACTTTCACACTTTCCTTATTTGGACGTCCCAACTCTTCTTTCACACACCAAAAAAGGAAATTTTTCTCTCTTACAAAAGTCAACAAAATACACTTTTTCTTATTTTATTATTTAACTTTACACTAACATATTTATTTTTCCTTGGTTCGCGTGCCCGGAACTACTATGAAAGTAGTTCAGAGACGGAGGTAGTAAAAGTTAAAAAATACAAAGAGTATTAGTTATTATCATTAAATTGAAATAATTACTATCGCTAAAGGGTATAAATGTTTCTCCATAAAATATTGCGGTACATACTCAAAAATATTTGTCTTATTAAATTTTAGGAAAAATAATAAAATAATTTATAAAATTGACAGTAATTAATTGTTCCGAGGAGAAAAAAAATTGTGCTGTACTTCTGTGCAAATAATTTATTCATAAACATTATATTTTTTTTAAACTTAATATGCAAATTCACCTAAATTTTATAATAAAATTTTACCCTGTTATGTTTTGTGTAACTTAAAACGAAATCTCCATCCAAAATGAATTCAAATTAATACACATCTGAGAATGTGCAACACATGTTGCAGATTAATTATAATTATTGTAAAATACAAATGAATAATAGCAACTGAACACAAAGGATTGGACTGACGTGGCAGTGTCGCGCACGTTTTTTTTTTCTTTATTTTACAGAATGAAAATTGGGTCATGAAAGAAAATGATTGGGTATCGATATTCCCTTGTGCAAAGGGTAGGGAAGAGAAATGGAAGAAAAACACAACTAAAATGAGAAATGGAAGCAAGCAAAAGTACTAAGCATAATAATATCTCTCATATCCAAAATATATATGTGGTTTAAAGACAATCAGCACTAATTTTTAAAAACATTATCTTATATATATTGAATGCAAGTAAAGGTTATCATTAAATTTTATAAACTGACACTGCTATTTGCAATTTTATGAATGATTTACATATAAATTCAAGAAAATCACTATATTTGCTAATAGGTTCAAAATATTTATACAGAAATATATATTTTTCTGCATATAAGCACTTTTTTTTATGCACAACATCTATTTATAAATATAGTGACTTTTTTAAACCTATATGTAAGTCACTAGCTATTCAAAGTGACTTTTTTTCTGCACAACACCAATTTTATTACATAATCCGATTTAGGTTAAACTTTTTTTAGCCAATCGGACTAGCTACTCAATTTTATATTGAGGTCGCAGATCACACCGCTAATTGCATGCAAATGTTTTATATAGAGAAAATTAAAAATTTTAGATTTTTTAATGGACCAATTCTTTTTTGTTCACAAATTTATATAAAAATAATAATTAATTTTTTTTAATAAATAACCAATATAATCATAATTTTTATTCCTTATTTTTTATTTCTCTTCTCATCCTTATTCTTTTTCCCATCATGTTTCTTTTTCTCACCCCAATATAATTTTTTAATTTTTATTATTTTTTGAAGGTCGGATTCCTATTCCAGTTTTTAAAAATATCAATTCCAATCGAATTTTTGTGACGGAATTGGGCCAGAAATACTTTGAAAGTTAGAGATCGGTCTAAATAAGTGATGCAAATCGGCCTAGGCGCGGTAGGCGGCCCCTTGCCGACCCGATTTCTGCAAAATCGGTCTTTTTAGGCGTTTTCAAGTCTAAGTGGTCTCTAGGCGGCCAATTTTTTTTTTTTTATTATTTAAAAAAATTAAAAAAAATTAGGCGGCCGCAGTGGCCCTAGGCGCTAGGTGGCTAAAAAACGTCCGATTACCGATTTCCGACTTCTACAACCTTAGTCTAAATTTTTTAAAAATATTATTTTCAATAGTATTTTTTTACGGAGTTGAGTCGAAATTATTTTTTAGTTTCCTTTAACCTAAAAAAAAAAACTTAAAAGATACATGATTATAACTGACGTTATCTTTTTAATTTTTAAGGATTAAATAAATATTCTCGAAAATATCAGTATCAATAATATTTTTTTGCCGAGTTGGATCGAAATGATTTTTTAGGTTCATTTAACCTAGAAAATATCTGAATGATACATTAATATGACTAACATTATATTTTTTATTTTTAAGGATTAAATAAGTATTTTGAAAAGGACGGAGTCTGGTCAGAGCCCGATCAGATAATTAAAAAATAGGGTTTTCAGGAATAATTTCTGCGATAAATTTGGGTTGAAACTTATTTTCAAAATATTTTTATCTTGAAAAAATACAAATATATATATAATTTTTATTGATGTTAATTTTTTAATATTTATGTGTACAAAATTAATATTTTGAAAGGTCGATGGTCAGTCGAATTTTTTTAAAAACATTATTTTTAATATTTTTTTTCTTGCCGGAGTACTGTCGAAATGGTGTTTTAGTATTTTTTTTTTAACCTAGAAAAAATTAAAAGGATATACCATTGACGTTATTATTATTATTTTTTTTAGAGATTATGGTAAATTATTATGTATTGTAAATAAAATATTTATTTTCTCAATCAACAGTTTTCTCTCCAAATCTCTTTAATACTCAACAATTAAACACTAAATTCTAAATTATCTCCTAAAATATCTCACAGATATAAGTTATTCAACATAATAGCATTTTAAATTTTATCTCATAAAATCACTGTTTTCAGAACCGGACCGAATCGGGAACCGGTCATGGAACCGGTCCGATTACACCCAAAAAGCCGTTTTTACGGTTGAACCGGTCAAAACCGCTCTAAACCGATCAGAACCGCTAAAAACCGGTCGAACCGGGTATATTTTTAAAAATATATTAATATTTTTTATTTATTTATTTTTATTTGTCTTCTTAATCCTAATCAAACCAAAAGTCAAAACCTTAATTTCCACAAAAAAAATATTCTTAACTGCTGCATAACTAAAAATAAAAAATAAAGAATACCTACTTTGATTGAGTTATTTTGTATCTTTCGTATTTTGTAGTGTTATTTTATGACTCTATTGTAATTATTTAATTTTATAAGTGAATATTTATTTTATTTAACATAGAAAATATTAAAAAATAAGTATAAATTATTTTAACGGTTGAACCTCCGATCCAACAGGTTGGACCGGTTGAACCGTGAACCGGTGCCTTGTCCGGTTTGATCACTGGTCCGGTTATGAAAACACTGCATAAAATATCTCCTCAAGTATTTCCTATAATATCTCAATAAATAGAAGTTACAAGGGTTAACTTGGTTATGTTCTTGTTTTGATTACTCCTTTCTGCAAATTATATATAATTATATATTAATTCTAAATTAGATATTTTGAAAAAATATGAGTAGGCTCCAACCTTTTACGAATATAAAAATAATGTCAATCGTAATCATGTATATTTAATATTTTTAGGTTAAAAAATTCTAAAAAGTCATCCCAACCGAATTACGTCAAGAAGTATTAATGAGAATATAATTTTTTTAAAATCAAATGATCTCCGATCTTTTAAAATGTTAATTATGTACAAATAGAACTTAAAAAAATAACACTAATCAAAATTTTATATATTTGTATTTTTCCTTAGTAAAAATAGCTTGAAAAAAAGTTTAGACATAACTCCGTCATAGAAATTTTACTTAAAATATTATTTTTTTAATAATCTGGCCGGGATCCGACCAGCCTCCAAACTTTCAAAACTATTTATTTAATTCTTAAAAATTTTAAAGATAATATTAGTCATAATCATGTATCTTTAAAAAAATTTCTAGGTTCAAGCTAGGAACCTAATAAATCATTTCGACCCAACTCAGTTAATAAAGTACTCTTGAGAATGAAATTTAGACTGACCTCCTACGTTTCAAAATACTAATTTTGTACTAACAAAAAAAAACATAAATTAAATTTTTATATATTTTTAGGTTTTTTTTACCTAAAAAACTTAAAAGAAAGTTCCAACCCAACTCCATCATAAACAATTTACAAGAAATGCTATTTTTAAAACTCTGACCGGGCTGCGACCAGGTTCCGACATTCCAACAATACTTATTTAATTCTTAAAATTAATTAAAAAGATAACGTCAGTCAAAATCATGTATTTTAAAAAAAAATCTAGGTTAAAGGAACCAAAAAAACCATTTTGATCCAACTCCGTCAAAAAAATTCTATTAAGAATTATATTTAAAAAAAATTAGACTAGCATCCAACCTTTCAAAATACTTAATTTTTGACTAATAAAAATTAAAAAGATATATAACGACTATCAAGATTTTGTATATGTGTAGTATTTTCTAGATAAAATAACCTAAAAATAGTTCCGACCCTTTTACAGTATTTTTTATAAAATATGTCTAGGCTTCGACCTTTTAAGAATATTATTTAACTACTAATAAAAAAATTATAAATAATGTTAATCGTAATCATGTATTTTTTTTTGTTGAGAAATTCTAACAAGTCATTCAGATCAAATTCCGTCACTAAAATATTAATGAAAATGATATTCTTTTAAAAATTCGAATGACATGCGACCTTTTAAAATATTAATTATGTACAAATAAAAAAAATAACATCAATTAAAATTTTATATATTTGTATTTTCTTCTAGATAAAAATAGCTTAAAATAAGTAGCAACCCAACTCCGTCACAGAAATTTTACAGAAAATATAATTTTTTTAATAATTTGTTTGGGCTCCGACCAGACTCCGACCTTTTAAGAATATTTATTTAATCTTTAAAAATTTAAAAATTAATATCATGTATCTTTTATCCCGACCCAACTTCGTAAAAAATACTATTGAGAATGATATTTTTAATAAACTTAGACTGACCTATGACTTTTCAAAATACTATATTTGTACTAGTAAAAATTAAAAAAAGGTTGCATAAATCAAAATTTAATATATTCATAATCTTTTTTTTAGGTAAAACTAACCTAATAAGAAGATCCGACCTAACTCCGTCACATAAAATTTACTGAAAATGTTTTTTTTTAATCTAACTGGACTTCGAATAGGTGCAGACCTTTCAAAAATACTTATTTAATTCTTAAAAATTAAAAAGATAACATCTGTCATAATCATGTATTTTTTTAAAAAAAATAAGTTAACAGGAATTTAAAAAATTATTTCGACCCAATACCGTTAAGAAATACTATGGAGAATAATAATTTTAAAAAAATTAGACTGACATTGAATCTTACAAAATACTAGTTTTTTTACTACTAAAAATTAAAAAGATGACGTCAATCAAAATTTTATATATGCATAATTATTTTTAGGTAAAAATAACTTAATAAGTAATTCCAACCCGATTCGTTACCAAAATTTTACTGGAATTGACATTTAAAAAAAACTCCAATTGGTCTCTAACCTTTAAAAAATAATAAATTTAAAAAAAAAATAACACCAATTAAGTCATGCATCTTTCAAAATATTTTTTTACAAACTATTATATTAATTTAGTGTGAGAAAGGAAATAGAAAAAAGATTAGGGGTAAGAAAAAAAAATGAATGAGAATTAAGGGTATATTGGTTACTTATTTAAAAAAAAAAAAGTCTAAAAAAGAATTTTTATAAATTTGTGGATAAAAAAGAGTTTGTACATAAAAATAAAAAAAGCTAAAAAAGAGTATGTCACTTTCATATATGTAACTAGTGTACGATGCACTCATCAGCAGTTATGATTGATTATATTGAAAAGTTAAATATGATTACACTGAAAAGTGCAGGTTGATTATACTAAAAAGTTTACACTGTTATTATTTTGGGTTAGAAACTGTAGGATACAAAACTCTCTTAAGATTCATCCTAAAGTCACACCCAAAAAAAAAATTACTCTGCACCACGAAAACACAATAATTACTACCTATTGTTGAAAAAGTTGGGGTGGTGGGGGTGTAACCCACTGACATCTTTCAGATCTAATAAATAAGAAAGGAACCTTTCAAATTTCATTCAATCCTCTCCCATTCTCTCTCATCTCTCCCCTTTTACCTTTCTCATCTTTCCGGCTGTGAGCGTCTGGCGGTGCGACGGGCACGGTGGCGAGTTCGATTGGAGGTTCGTGGCGAGTTGTTCCTGTGGCTGCACGGTTGCAGGTTCGTGGGCAAAAACCAGCGACGATTTCAGCGGCGTGAGTTCCGGTGAAAAATGGAAACCGGCAGAGGTGGCGTGCGCGAGCGGCGGTGCTCTTAGCGTTGAAGACGACGTATTTACGGTGTTGTGGGCGTGGTATCGGCGCAGCGAACCAAAATAGGGGCAGCGCGATTTCGACAATCGAATTTCCAGGCGGCGCTGTTGAAGCTGTCCGATTCACATATCTGTTGAAGCTGTCCGACTGCCTGACATTCGTGGAGGGTGGGAGCAATCTAACGAAACCCGACCCGGGATGCTGCTCGGAGCTTGCAAACTTGGTGAACACACAGCTCGTGAAAGAAATCGCACTTCGATGGGCGGTTTTGGCTTGGACTCTCTATTTCTAATATTTTTTTTTTTTACAATTTTTTTAATGATGCCCCTGCTGATGATTTCTTTATTTTTTCATGGAAATTTCATGGAATTTTCCTCAATCTCTGCAATGGACAAAATGTTACTTTTATTTTAAATTTTTATAAATATACTTTGTACTTTTAAATTTTCAAAAGATTTCAGTTGCTATTTTTACTCATGGAGATAAGCCACTTTATTTTTACTCAAAAGATTTCAGTTGTTATTTTTACTCATGGAGAAAAGCCACGTTATTTTTACTCAAAAGATTTTAGTTGCTATATTTTCATTTGATTTATTTTTGCAACAAATGATTTATTTTTTTTACAATTATTATCAATTAATTTATAAATATCTTAACTTCATAACTGTAAGCAATTTGAATTTGAATTTAATTTCGTATCTTAACACTCCCATAAATATCCCACCTATGTGATATATTTGATTTTGATTTGTCGATTATTTGATTTGAACTTGTAAGCAATTTGAATTGAGACTTATCAATTTTGAATTTGAACTTATCAAGTGTTGGGTTTGAACTTTTATTTTATCTTTGGAACTTATGAATATTCCGTATAATCAACTTAAAAAATCTAAATTAAACAAAAAACTACCATTTGAATTCATAAAAAAATTAGGGGACAATGTTATAAGTAAAATTAACATTAACTAATAATATATTTAAAATTAAAAATATTATAAAAGGAGGAAAAATGAATTCAAATAAATTCATAAAGAATGTTATTTTAAAATAAAATCGTAAGAAATTAAGTGTATATAAAATAAGAAAAAGAAAAGAAAAATAATTACGAGTCTTGAAATGATTGTTGACATTTGATTGACATAGGAGAGAGAGAGAGTGTGTGCGAAGGAGAGAGGAGAGAGAAATAAGAGTTGTTGGAATAATTTTATAATTGAACTTTAACAGAAAATGAAATTGAATTGTAGTTACGAACGTTTGAACTTTTACTTTTTTTTTGAACTTGTGAATACTTCATTTTTTTTAATAAGTAATATAACAGAAAATCTAGTATATTTTAATAAAATATTTATATTTATTATTAATTAAATAAATTTTATTAATATAAATAAGAACAATTTTTTAATAATAAGATAACTTAATATATTTAAATTATACAGTACCCATAGTCTAATATTTATTCTGTGGAAATATTCTGTTAAATGATGAATTCGAAAAATGAAAAGAGTGTGGGAAAATAAAGACATAAAATGGGGCCCATACCAAGTGGGGTATGCCGTATGCATCGGCAAGGAATAATGAAAAGGTGATAATTGGGAGTGTCTACATATATATACTATTCATGCAGGGTGTCAGCTATTGGGGGTGGGGGGAATGATAGCAAGGAGGGTGGTGCGTTTAGGGGATTGGTGTAGGAAAATCTAGAAAACTAGGTAAATGGGTGGAGGGTAATTTTAAAAAAGGTAATGATCGCAGAGCAAAAATTATATAAAGTTAGTATCTTAGAAGCAATTTCCCTATTATTTTCCAGTCTAAATCTTTCAATGTAATCAACCCCTACTTTTTATTATAATCAAATTTAATTTTTCTGTGTAAAATAATCTTAAATGTTGAGTAAGTGCATTGTGCACCAAGTGTACATACGACTTACTCGCGTTGCACGTTGCTAACAACTTTGTGATATTAGTTGTTTCTTATTCATTTATTACGTGTTGACCGTAAAATTTTCGTGTTGTTGTAATTTCACTCAAAAAAAAAAAATTGGCATTTGAAAAATAATAATGAATTTTGTATATATACGATAGTTTAATGTATTTTTCGAATTAAAAAAAGAATGAACTTCTGTATTCCCTAAACATTTTATAATAAGTTGTTTGTTGTTAATATTGAACTAAAAATGTTACTGATCAATGTTTCAAAATTTTCGTCTGTAAAAATTGTTTGTTAATAACTTTGTGACACTAGTTATTTTATACTCTATCTGTTCATTAAATTATTTCTCACTTTTTTTTTTTGTCCACAAATTTTTTTCTCATTTTTATTTGGAAACAACCTACATTTACAATAAAATTTTGTGCCCCACAATACTCTTATTTTTTCTTTACTTTATGGGCTTATTTGCAAAAACAACTAGAAACTTATAATCATTTTTTTTATTTAAAAAGTTGGGTCTCACCAACTTTTTTTAAAAAATGATTTTACACTTTTCAAATGACTTTGCAAACAAGCTCTATCTATCATTTCAATATAATACTATTTTTTATTCAATCTCGTGCCCACAATGAAATGGGAAAAAAATTAATGGACGGAGGGAGTATTAATTAGTTTAACTTATATATCGTAAAAATATTTTAATATTTGTAAGAGATTTATTACCATATTTATAAGAGCAACATTTGTATAGAAATTTCTACCGTAGAAATATCTATTTTTGAAAAATTCGCGGATCTAAATCGGGTCGGGTCAGATTTGGACATTTTTTTTTTCAAAATTCGCTCAACTTGTAGTTCCAGGTTTTTTCGCTCTCAGGTATGTTACAATTTGGGCAAATGCGTGTTACAATTAGGCAAAATCTGTGTTACTAATTCTTAAAAAATTAATTTTTTGTACTTTTCAAGTAATTATAAAGAAAATATGTATTTCTGCAAGTATAAATATGTGTTACTTAATTTATTTTTTATTCTCTTTGTTGATTTATGTTAATAATATGTTATTCATGTACTTAATACATCATTTAATACCTTATATATGTTAAATAAAATATAATATATATTTTTATATGGATAAATAAATGTTTGTGTATACAGTAACACACATTTGATCTTGCAGTAACACATTTACTCTAATTGTAACACACATTTGCAATAACACATATTTACTCTAATTGTAACATACATTTGCAGTAACACACATTTACTCTAATTGTAACACACATTTATTCTAGATGTAACACATGTTTGCAGTAACACATATTTACTCCAATTGTAACATAAATTTGCAATAATACGTATTTACTCTAATTGTAACACATATTTGTTCTCAATTTGTGTTATTATATGAGCATATATGTGTTACTATATGATAAAATATATTTTTATTAAGAATAAATATGTGTTTACACATACAATGTAACATATACATGTGTTACGTTGCATGAAAAATATTTACTTCTACAAAAATAAATGAATATGTATAGAAAACAACATTTAATCTGGTTGTAACACACGTTTTGCCTTAAAGTAACATGCATTTGCCTAAACTGTAACATACCTGGGAGCGAAAAAAACTGAAATTACAAGCTGCGCGAATTTTGGAAAAATACTCAAATTTAACCCGACCCGATTTAGACCCGCGAATTTTAAAAAATAGATATTTCTACGGATCTAGTATATAAGTTTTTGTCTATTTATAATAGAATTTCCCTATACACATTTGTGAATTAAAAATTCAACTATTTCTCCAAAATTTGGCAGTTCAAGAACTTGCATGAGAGGAGTAACAGTGATGGGAGGGATACTTTTATAGTTTTGAACTATAATCACACGTCAGCGTTAGACGGAGCAGTTGGCGTCGGTGAAAAAGAAATCAACAATGAAGGTTAAAAAGGATAGCAAGGACAAAACAATATTGTTATCGGCTCGTAAAGTGTACTTGAATAACAAGGTGAATGCGCAGGGACGACGACAGATGTGATGGGATTTTATTTACTAATATTAATGGTGACGGTTAAATTTTTTTTTTTATCATTAATTAATAAGAGTAGTAAATGATTTTAGGTGTAATTGCACTTGTATCATGGTTGACGTCTTTTTTATTTTCTTCTTAGTAAGATTCTTTCTATATTGATTATGTAAATAATTTGATTATCAAATTTTATCCTCATGTATATTTAAAAGATATATTCAACATGCTATATAATTTTTTATAATTTGATTGTCGAATCTTATTATTATATATATCTCAAAATTAATTCTAATAAGAAATTCATTTCTCCCATAATGAATATTTCAAAATTTTCTTTCATCAATTGAGAGAACTTAGTGCAGAGAATTTCATTGGGTGATCCAAAGATAATATCATCCACATAGATTTGTACAAGTAGGATGTCTTCTTCATGAGTGATTCTGAAAAGTATTCTGATCACACATCCCTTAGTGAATCCATGATCAAGAAGGAATTGAAACAAGATGTCATATCAAGCTCTTGGAGCTTGCTTAAGGCCATAGAGAGTCTTCCTCAGTGTATACATCTTATTTCCTTCTTCAAATCCAGAGGATTGCTCCATATAGACTTCTTCATTCAACACTTCATTGAGGAATACACTCTTGACATCCATTTGGTAGACCTTAAATCTCTTGTGGATAGCATATGCAAGAAATAGCCTAATGACTTCCAATCTTGCTACTGATGCAAAGGTTTAATCATAGTCAAATTATTCAACTTGAGAGTAGCCTTTTACCACTAGTCTGACCTTATCTCTGACAATAACATCATTCTCATCCTTCTTGTTCTTGAAGACCCACTTGGTTCCTATTATATTTGCATGCTTGGGCCTTTCCACCAACTCCCACACTTGATTTCTGGTGAATTGATTGAGCTCTTCTTCTATGGCTATGATCAAGTTGGAATCTTGTAATGCTTCTTCAATTGTCTTCGGTTCCTGAGCTCATAGAGAGCAACAAAATAAGACACTTTCACCATGAAAACTTCTAGCCTTGACTCCAAGATTAGTATCACCTAGAATTTGACTGACACGATGATCTGTCAGCCAAATTCTTCTAGTTGAACCTCTCTCAGAAGGGTTACCATAAGGTGGGTTGCCTTCTTCTGGGATTAAGTCACTAGCAGTAGGATTAGAGATAAGTTTAGGAAATAGAGCAAAGGGTAGGAGGCATGAGTCATCATTCAGGGTAGTTTCCAAGTTATCAGCATAGTTAGTTATGGCTTCTCCCTGAGTGATTGACTCAGATTCTATCTCAATTGTACCAGTTTTTAAATTGATAGAAGTTACATGTGGAGTTGGAATTGTGTCATTCAACTCATGTTCTCCTCTTAGGACATCTTCAGGCTGATTGCCTCCAATGTGTGCTTGACTTTAATCTCTTCTTGCATCTTCAAGATTGTCCCATATTGATAGGAAAGCATCTACGTATTTCTCAGGATACTTGGACTCTTTCAGGCTTAGTTTGGTCATTCTCTTAGTAACCTCTTTACTAGTATGTTCTTTTCTATATCTAAAAGTAGACTCATCAAACATAAAAATATACTCAAAAGTGGCTCTTCAAACACAATTCTCTTAGTGACCTCTTAAGTCAAATTGTCTCTCTAAAAAAAGAAAAACATTTTAGTCCGCATGAAATAGCATGTAACTCTCTGCATAATTTCCATCCGTGGTACACTGACTATATATAATAAGGAAGGCACCATGAAGCTATGCTCAATATATATAAGAACTCAACCTCTCTCTCTATCTTTCCATCTCTCTCTCTCCATCCATGGCCACATTGGCAGCTGCTCTACTTCCATCAAAGCTAAGGCAAACCTCTCTTCTCAAAGAAGAGAATCCATCATTTCTTCTCACTACCACAAGGAGAACCAAGAAGAAGGAATCCATGCTCCCTGTAACAATTCCTCTTTATCTTTTTCCATGTTTTTTTTTTTTTAATTTATGTGATTCTTTTAATTATATACATATATTATCAGGTAGCTAGGCTATTTGGGCCAGCAACATTTGATGCATCAAAGCTGAAAGTTGTATATCTGGGAGCACAAGAAATGGGGAATTTTTTACTTCCAAGAACTTACACCTTAACACACTGCGATGTCACCTCTAAACTCACTCTTGCAATCTCTCACACTATTAACACTTCGCAGGTTATTACTCTTTCACCAACCCATTTACTTACAAATCCTTTTTTTTTTATTAAATAAATGGTGACTCGAATTCATTCACTTGTATCATGATTTATTGGATCATCTTTGTTTCTTTGTTTTTAACTCAAATAATTAACCTTAAATTTTTGAGGGATTATTTGCAGTGTATGTATGTTTTTTACTTTGGTCATTTTTCAACCATTTCTTTATGAGATCAATGCTAGACAATTTTATGTTTGAGGGATTTTAACTTAATTAGAAATTTTGTTTTCAAGTATATATATGAATTGTGCATGGTACATTCAGCTACAAGGATGGTACCATAAACTGCAAAGAGATGAAGTGGTGGCAATTTGGAAAAAAATAAAGGGAAAGATGTCTCTTCATGTCCATTGCCATATTAGCGGAGGACACTTCCTTTTGGATACTTTTGCCAACCTCAGATACTCTATCTTCTGCAAAGAACTCCCAGTGGTAATTAACATCTATTCCTTTTAATTATATATATATCTCTTTATATATATATAGGGAAAATATAATTTTCGGTAACAAGAGTTTTCTTTTCTGAAAAATTATTAAAAATTAAAATGTACAAAATTTTAATTTATTTAATTATATTTAATACCACAAGTAGTTGATTCTGCCAGTTAATTAATTAACAGTCAAGAACAATAGGACCAAAAGTGAGAATAAAATGGAACTTTTGAAATCCAGTCTTGAAAGTGATTGAAAGTAGGCGAACAAAACCGAAAAAAAAAATGTAAACTTTGAGTATTAAAATTGATAATTTTTTTTTTAAAAATATTATCTTTACCTTTAATTTTATATAATATAAATATAATTACTATTAATTTATATGTGACATCACTCTATTATATCATTATTGCATTCACATTAAATATAATTTAAATTGAAATAAACATCAATAAATTTTAAAAATAATATATGAATCAGGCCTGAAAATGAAGAATATATTGTGGTATTATAATTAAATTATGCGATTAATTTTTTTTTTATTTATGTTAATATAGGATATTCTATATAGAATTCAAAAAAGAAACATAAGGATTTGATGAATTTAATTGGTATTAATTGCAATAATGAATATTTTAAGACCATATTTTAAAAATAAATATATATTATATGTATATAGGTGTTGGAGGCATTTTTGGATGGAGATGCTGAGTTGTTCAATAATAACCCAGAGCTAAAAGAGGCGTGGGCTTGGGTTTATTTCCATTCCAACATCCCAGAATTCAACAAGGTCCAGTGCTGGGGCCCACTATGGTGCTGTCAGAATCAGCACGTGATCAATTCATTTTTGCAACAACCTGAAGAAGTCCCATGACAACATACCTGCACGTGCTGCTCCACCATGGATCTCCTCATCCACAAATATTTGTTTAATTGATTTTCTATAAAACAAATACTTTGTTTAATTGATTTCTATAAATATAACCACTACATCCTCTTGCAACCTACGAGATATCATATTTTTTAAAGAAAATATATTTTATATATAAAATAAATATGTATATATGTTTGTGAGTGTACATGTAAATTAATATTTTCATTTTTAATTGTGTATAAATTTATATGAGACGTTCAAATAAAAAAAGTGTGCAAATTCATATGAAATCGAAGAAGTATTATTTATTGCAGCTGTATAAATTGTTTGGATCTAAATTCAATTGAATCACGTGTGGTACCCGACTGAAAAGACAGCGTCGTCGCTTTTTCTTGCATTTTGAATTTTTTTTTAGAATTTTTGTTTAATATTACTAAATACATTTTCTTTTTCTAAATTTTATATTTAATTTCAATTTTTAAAATTAGAATTCCGAATATTTAGAAAAATGTTTTTTTATAGAAAACAAACTGACGTAAAATAAATTAATGGTTAAAATAAATAAATAAATCTATTAAAACTTACACATATACGCCATTTTAAAAACTCACCAAATAACTGTATTTTTTCCCAGCATGTAATATTTATGTGATTAAAAAAAATTACGAGAATATGATCAAAATTGGATAATCAAATAAATTACAATATGCACTATTTGTATAGTGAAAAATGTTTTTTTTAAATTGGTGTGATTCAACTTTTAAATTTTGAAAATATTCTCTCATTGTTGAGTAGAGATCTAAATTATGCCCTAATTTTAATTGTTAAAGTTTTCAAGGTGAAAATATACCCTAGATAAGTTAAGATACCAAAAAAAAAAAAAAATAGGAGCACTCTGCACTAGAGGTGTCAAATGGGCTGGGTCGATTCGGAAGTGGACCACCGGGCCACATGTTTTTTCGGGCCGACCAGTTGATATCGGACAACATATTTTCAGGCCCGTCTTTGGCCCGATATTTCTAATTTTTTAAAAAAATTATAATATATCATAATTATATTTTGTTTCTATATTTATCTTATTAATTGACAAGTTTGTATACAAATACTACTCAAATAGTCATAAAATTTTATTTAATTTGCCATAAATAATTTAATAATTAAAATAAAACTCAAATTTTTGTATAATATTTTAAAAACAATAATTCAATAAACCTTAATAAACTCAAATTCACAAAAATATATTCAAACAATTCTTTATAGACTCAAATTCATTAAAAAAAAATTAAACAACTAATTCAACATCCCTCTAATAAGTTTGAATTATAATTCATACTTACAAACATAAGAATTTTTAATTAAATAATGTATTGTCAATCTTATCCAATTCATATTTTTAATATACAAATTATTTAATTAATTAATTGAGATAATATTTTTAATTAAAAATATATTTTTAGAATGTTTCAATGAATATGCACATATTCCTTAATTATATTTACACAAACAAAATACTTATTGAAAGTATTTAAAAAAATATAATTAAAAAAATCCAAATAAAAATAGTGTAACTCATAAAAACATAAAAAGATATTCATAAGAAAAATAATATATAGAAGAAATATTTTAAAAGATAATAATAATATCGGGTTGGGGCGGGCCATAAAAATTGGGCGAAATAGGTCCAATTCTTGTCCGGTTTATAATTTTGAGGCCCGTTCTGTCTTTAAAATCAGACCGATTTTGACAGCTCTATTCTACACTATTTCCAATTCCATCTGAAGGTACGCATGTTACGACCCACTTGATAGATCCAAGGAGATAAGGAGTCAAGTAGGACCCTGGAAAAAGATTTATGGATTATATTAAAATAAACTTTATTGGTTGATGTTTGGTAGAATATTATACACCCTTCGCCTATAAAAAATTTTCTCTAGTTGGCTCAAGATTTAATTAAAAAAAAAATTATATTAAAATAATAAATAAAATATGAAAAAAGTAAAAATATTGTAGAGGCCAAATTTTGATAGTGAGTATGAGTTTTTTTCAAATAAAAAATAAAAGAAAGTTTTGTGACCAAATTAAAAAAAAGGAAAAATAATTTGGTGGGCAAAGAGAATAGTTATTATCTTGTTATTTCTTAGAAAAAGAGAGAAAATAATAATTTTGTCCCCATCCTCTTCAACCAAGAAAATAAGTGCTCCTCTCTCTGTGTTTCTTCCTCAACATAAAACTAAAACAATTTAACTAAATCAACGAAAAACCCCAGTACCAACTTTATTTTGGGTCATCCATAAACCGACCAAACATCAAGCTAAAACACCAGAAAAAAATAATTTTCTTGGTAGGATTTTACAACTTCAAAATAAATAATAATGATTAATTTAAATTACAAAAAAGGAACCTAGCCGTATGAATAGTTTGATTGTAGCTTCTCACACTTGCAGAGAGTCACAAAGATTTTTAGAATCATATCCAGTCTGAGTTCTTTGCCATCATCTGAGCTGAGCTAAATCTGATCGATATACATCACCAGCTGATAAGGGCAGTGAGAAACCCATAAATATATATCAATTTGGGACAACTATTAATCTCACAGCATTAACCTGCAGATTCTCAGTTAGGCACTTTGTGATCGGACAGATTTTCAGTTATGATACTTGCTTTGCAAGTACATAAAATACAAAATAATTACGGCGACAAAATCTGGCCACGAAGAACTTAAGGATCAACGAATCAGAGATCTTCCAAAAGACGACGACCCAATCTCACTCTCGGTATTCTGCTAATAGGAGGTTTTGAGTTTTTTTAGAAACAGAAGAAGCATAGAGTTAAAATAGCAATGTCAAGATAAACTGGAGGCTTACTCTAGACTTGGCAGAAGGAAAAACATTCCAAAACCTAAGTGTTTCGTCTCCTGCTCCAGTGACAATTGTCTTCAAGAAACAATATAGCACATGTTAAGAGAAAAGTAGCATAACATAAACCAAGAAATGTTTAAATTAGTTACCTGTCCATCTGGTGAAATGGCAAGGTAAAGTACCCTGTAGGTGTGGCCTATGAGTGTTTCCAGCTGCATGCATGGGAGAAGAAAAATTATTCGAACGAAAACTGACAATTTCATGAACCTTTGATATTAGCCTGTAGTACCTTTGACATTGTAGGGTACCTCCAAACTATAATTTGGTTTTGAGAATAGCCATGAGTGCTCACGAGTTCATTGACATTCTTGGACCACACCAAATTGCACACCTAATAGTTATATTTCGAGTCAGATGTGGCTTCACCTCCGAAGAATTTCCAAGAAAATAAGAGTGGACATAACATAAAGAAGGCAAAATTACTTCTACGAACCAGTTCCATGTTGCAACTGGTGCACCCATGTTTTACGCAATAAAAAAAGGTGAAGCTACCTGGCTCCCTGTATCCATACAACTGAGTTGAGAATCAGTAGTTGTGTTCCAGAATCGAATGCAACGATCAGCAGTGCCACCACCAGAAGCAAGTAAGCCATAAAGATGAGGTGACCAAGCAATAGCTTTAACAGCAGCAGTATGTTCGCAGTACTTCAGCACAGGCTGAGTCGAATGCTGGTTCCAGACCAAAAGCTACAAAACAAAAAGGCCATTAACAAATGAGGGTCTAGTAAAACTTAGAAATATAAGTCTTAGAACTAGGGATGTAACAAAACTGAGTCCAGACGAACATTAGAGTGTTTGAGCTTGATTTGTTTATTATCGAGCCGATCTCAAGCTTAATTATCGAATATGCATGACCCTTTTTTGAGCCAATACGAGTTCCAACGAGCTTGAAAATATCAAATTTTAAATTAGATTATCCATCAATTATTTACCAAAATAACATTATTACATTTCTAAAAATTATATATATCTACTATATTCTATAATTTCATTTAATTAAATAAGTTAGATTACATTTTTTTTTTCATAAATACCAAGTGAAACTTATAAATAAAGTCAAACTATTCACTATAATTTAAGTGTGCTAGCTCACGAGCTAACCAATTGAATATCGTTGAGTTTGAGTTTGTTTGCTTATGTTGACGAGCTAAACAAGCTCAAATGAATATTTTTCAAGCCGAGTCCCGAATGGTTATTTTATTATGTGGTTTTGATAACATTCCTACATATAACAACAGGTAATTAACAACTTACTTGATTGTCATTTCCACCAGATGCTAATTCACGGTTGTCATAAGACCATTTCATTCCACAAACCTGAAGCCATAACATGTAGGATTTTAAAGCTCATAATACTATTAAAAAATGAAAAGCTTATCAACCACGAAGGGCCTGACCTCTGATTTATGTCCACTTAACTTGCTTACATAGTCCTCCTGAGTTCTTATGTCACGTTGAAGAATACTCTTGTCTCGGCTTCCAGATGATAACAGAGTTGAATTCCAGGCAATGGTACCAACTCGCAACCGATGTCCACCCATATTTCTTATTCTCTTGCAATGATGAGTGTCCCATAACTGTATGGCATAAGGTTAAAGAACCTGTCATTTAGAATGAGGAAGCAAAATATGGGAGATGAAATAACATGATTCTTCCAACAGAGTGCTTCAACATATTTTTTGGAACTTCGAGACTACAATCTGATTTGGTGCAAAGGATAAAATGGGAGCTGAAGAAAATAAACTACAGTTTGCTCCACAAGGAAAGTGCTCGTCTAATGATTTATGTGTATATGACACTCTTGTTTTCAGAGATTACTCCACAAAGACAATAACAAGTTGAAACAGATTCTATCTTTATGACACCCAATAATTGGCCACAATTTATGGGGAAACTCTATTAAGCGATTAAAATTGTTTTTTTTAATTCTTGTACCAACATCAATTTTGGGGTGTTTGCAATCTCTATAAAGTGGTTAAATGAATATCTTTTAAAGCTGATTTTGGGAAGCAACGTACGACCATCTTAAAACTGCTTAAAGCTCAATCTTGATTGCACTTTTTATATGATTTCTACCCTTATAATTTTTTCTGCTAATCCAATTATAGCGGGGTATTTTTGTAAAATATCTTAAAAGGTAATTATTTAGCAAAAGTTTCCAACTTCTCCAATTTTGACCAAAAGCAATTTCATTTCAAACTCTACCAGTTTTCTTTTTCTAAAGATATCAATTTAAATCAGTCCTTCACAAACAAAAACAATTACAGACAACTCTACACTAGTTGCGAATGTTCTTTTGTACGTGGTTAAGTGAAACTGTTAGCAGTAACTAAACAATGAAATCATACCCAATTACATGATTCTAACGTACTGAGAAAAGATTCATAACGTACTTGAAGTTCGCCACTGCTAGTTCCGATGGCAAGATTAGTACCACCATGGGTCCAACACACAGAACAGACACTATCATCATTTCCCAAGTCACAGAGCTTCACTATCTACATTTTGAGAAACATTAGTTTATACGGTTGGAATAGTCGAAAACCAAACAAATAAAACCTGACCTTGCTACTAGAAGCATTCCATAAATAAGCACAATTTCCCAATCCCACAGCCAGCACATTGTGTGAGGACCAGTCCACAAGGTTCAGATAAAAGTCATCTTGTAGCGCAGGTGCATCCAAAATCTATAAGAAAATGCCATAAAATCGAATTTTTAGTATTCTACAACAGCATTACTTTGAAATTCACCAGATATTTATGTAATAAGAGACCTAAGAAGAACAATAATACCATCAAGTAACATAAATAATTACTGAATCATTAGAAAAGCATGAATATACACAAAGAAAAATTCAGAGAATAAATCAAGAAACCATAAACCATCCACAAATCCAACAAAACTCAACCCTGAAAAAGCACTTAGAAATCCAACCTTGAAAGGGGACCTTGAAATTTTTCTGGGAGTCTTGACCGGGCAATAAGATCCACCACGTAGCTGATTGTTGAACTCAATCGGAGAAAGAGAATGCAAAGATCTCATCGTCTCAATCTTGTACTTGAATATATTACAATTAGGAGGACTAATCTGCAAAAGGCTACCATCCGCATTCCTATTCTCGATTCTTCCATTTGAAACAAATTTCTCAGGCGTCAATGGCTGGAATCCGCTAGAATCGCCAACACTGTCGGGCCCAAACAAGGCAGACTTCAAAAGGGCAGTGTAGGCAGAATTAGCGTAAGGAGTGGAATTAGGGAGGCCGAAGAGAGCAAAATTGGAAGAAGAACGGCTGGGGATAAAACGGTCACTACATATTGTCCGGGAGTATTTTGGGCGGCGGTAGGAGGAGCTGAAAAGCTTCGCCTCCGGAGTTCTGGGTTCGCCGGCGGTGCTTGTGCTGGCTTGATCCATTACTTACCGGAATTTTCAGAGTATCACCGAAATGCGGTGGTGCCGGCGGAGCAGGGCGGTGTTTAGAGCATGAGAGACGGCGGGAATCGGGCGGAGGGTTGTGGAGAGGTTTTAATTTCCCCGGGAAATAAGAATTTGCGGCAAAATGTAATTAAAAAAAGTAATTACTTATTTATTTACTGCCTTAAACGAATCATATATAATAAACATTAATTTCCAAAAAAATGTAGGAAAATCTTTGATGTTATAATCCAAAGTATTAGTGCGATTTCCGTTAGTTAAATTTGTATATCCTATTGAAGAAACTTGACATTTTGATTCTTTTGTATTAATTGAACATAAAACCTCATCCATCTGAAATTTTAGTTTATTTTAAAGGATCGAGATTTTTTCGCAGGCAAAATTTTTACGAATCTAAAATATAATTAAAAAATTATATATATGATAAAAAAAAAAACCTTAAAACTCAAAATAACTTTCGTGACAAATTTTTTTTGAGCGCACCTTTGTATAGAATGATGTGGAATTGTAATCCCAATATTCTCATTTGAAGATACAAAGTTTTCAAAAAAAAAAATTATGTCAAATACATCTCGTCACTATATCAATATAGGTGTTATATATATATATATATATTCAAAAGGGAAAACTTAAAGGAAACGAGGGGAAAAAAAAAGAAGTTTATAAATTAAAAAGAAAAAGAAAAAAGGAAAAAGACGATGGTAGGCAGGAGTAGAGTAGCAGCGGAGGGCAAGAATGTGATGAGAGTATGAAAGATGATGAGATACAGGTTAATTAAGGCTTATTTATAAGAATTGATTATTATTTTTATTGCAAGAAATGAGATTTTATGTAATTGTGTAATCTGGATTTTTTGCAAAAATTAAAGCATTGTACCATTTGTAATTGGTTTCATCTTTCATAATAATACAATTCTTATAATTATATTTTGACGAAAACCCTTGAAATTTCACCAAATGCTCATTACATGTAGTATTATGAGTAAGTCTCATGTGCATCAGTTACACGGTGCAACTTTAGTTCATTTTTAAAAAGTTAAACAATTTATAACTGGAAAGTTAAATAGTTTATTACTGAAAAGTGTATCTTTCATTGTTTAACTTTTTAATAATAAACTGTTTAACTTTTCAGTTATAAACTGTTTAACTTTTTTAAAATAATCTTGAGTTGCACCGTATAACTTGTGCATATAAGACTAATCCGTAGAATTATATAGTTATATTTGGTAGTAGACGATGCTATTAAAATTTCAGCTTCCAGTCAACTATACACGTTGGTTTTGACTTTCAGACTCATATTGCATAAATAACTTGAGACATGCACAAACAAAATATTAAATTTGGGGATTTATTTGGAATCAAATACAATTCACCCATTTAAAATTTCTTTATTAATTCACACTTAAAATTATCTATATATCTAGCTATTATTTTATTTTTTTAAATTCAATAAATTATATCATCATATTTTTATAATTTATCCATTCTCTCTCCTTTTTTATTCTCATCCAATACCAAAATAATACTCCTACATCATATTTAATAAATTTTGATTTGACATAAGTAAAATCTCACTCTATCAAAATTTTAAATTATTTATCAAAAATTTTAAATCCTAAAATTTCAGAGTCATGACTTACTCCACACACTTAAATTACAGAACAAACATATTCTTAATGTCAAAACAAGAACATATGACCTAGGGGTGTTTCAAACGGATATTTGACAATATTTGTGGCCATATGAAAATTCAAATATTTTCATAGTGTAGTTCAGAGTGAATTGCGGTTTATAACGGAGCGGAATGAGCGAAGATACATACTTTTTTTTTCGACATTAGAAAAGAAAATATAACACAAAATAAAAGATAATATTTGATCGAATATATTCTTTTATGCAGGAGGTCTTATATTTGTATGAATATTGTCTTTCTAGAGCATAAAAAGTACAACAAATAAAATATTTCAGCTAAGATTTAATATATAATAGGTGTAATGTGCAATAAGATTGAAATTTTTCTTAAATATTAGATCTGACACTTATGACCGATTATAGTACAAACTACACTGTTCAAGTGTAATCGTTCAGCGTAACCAGCTCTAAATTTTCAATGCAAACAATTTTAACTATTTAAAATACATTTAAATTGTGCAATACATCAGATGCACAAGAAACTTACTCAATACAATAAACTGGTTTGGATAATAAAATTATAATAAATAAAAAGTAAATTGTGATAATATATTATTCATATTTAATATTAGATTTTATTAATAATTTAATAATACGTTGGCATTTATATAAATGACTATGACAATTTAATAACAGAATAAATGTATTATTATTAACTTTTGTGTGAAATTATTACTTATGTTTAAAATAGATTGTGATATTAATATAATAATATCATGATAATTTATAATGAGTAAGTTTTGTGTGAAATCTCCTCGTAGAATGGGCCAATAGTATTTGATTTAATTTTAATTTAAAATATTTCACTAATTAATAAAAGATATCGCTTTTAAAAGGTGATAATTTTTTTTACAAAATGTGAAAATATTTTTTTTAAATGAAACTATTTTTAAAAGTACTGTCACATTTTACTATAACTTTATCAATATTTTTATTTTGATCGATCTTATAGTATATGACAGTTTCACACAAATTTTTACCATAAATAATATTTATAATTAATATAATATAAATAGATATTTATGTGAGACTGTCTCACATATTTCATTACGTGAGACGGAGTCCATTTAAGTCGATGAGAATCTCTAATGACTCCAGTAAAGATTCTTGTAATCAGCCCATAAGCCCAAAAATTAATAGAGGAATTTACATATTGGTTCAAAAAAAGTGATTATATTTATAAATTGATTCACAATATTTGCATAGAAGTATAATTTTTTTCATACACAAAAGCATATTTTAATTATGCACAGAACTAATTTGTAATTAGTGTCATTTTTGTAAACCATTTTATAATTTTCCCAAATTAGGAGTGTTATTACCTGATTATGTATTTATGTGGCTTGGATAAGGATAACAAAAAAATATAAAAATACTTGAATAACCGTGCGAAAATATGTAAAATGACATCGAGATTTGCCCAGGTCTTATATTGCAAGACCTAGACCTGGGACTTAAGTATAGTCTATTGATTGTATAAAATTCTGAAACTTTACAATGATGACCCTAAAGTCATATTTATAGAGAATTCTAAATAAGGCACGTGCATCAATTACTCTATGTTGGTCAACTAAACCGTTACAAATTTTATTATGGAAAGTCTCTCATAATAAATGACAGCTTACATGTGTAGCCTCTGATTGTCGCTAATTATGCTACACACTTTACATAATTATTGTAATTACTTTCGGTGTGTTGACTTAGAGCATACTCGTGCTTGTGTACAAAAATCTTGCTCGTGCTCACAGATATATATCTTGCTCGTGCTCGCAGATATGTACCTTTCTCGTGCTCACGCCTTAAACTTTACAATATTGAGTTAGGGCCTCGTCTAACCATTTATGAGTTTGGTCATATACTTATTACTTATTGTACCACAACAAGGGGCATTTGTATATTGGTTCAAAAAAGTTACTATATTTACAAATTAGTTCACAAAATTTGCATAAAAGTATAACTTTTTCATGCACAAAAGCATATTTTAATTATGCACATAACTAATTTGTAATTAGTGTCAATTTGTGAACCATTTTGTAATATTTCCAAATTAGGGGCATTTGCATATTGGTTCAAAAAAGTTATTATATTTACAAATTGGTTCACAATATTATTATTTGCACAGAAGTATAATTTTTTCATGCACAAAAGCATATTTCAATTATGCACAGAACTAATTTGTAATTAGTGTCAATTTTGTGAACCATTTTGTAATTTTCCCTAATTACGGACATTTGCATATTGACTCAAAAAAAATGATTATATTTATAAATTGGTTCACAATATTTGCACAAAAGTATAATTTTTTCATGCATAAAAACATATTTTAATTATGCACAGAACTAATTTATAATTAGTGTTAATTTTGTGAATCATTTGTACACATAAAGTGATAAACCCAATTAATGGAGTCACTCGGTTGTTCAAACATATTTTGCTTGATAATTAACATTAAAGGCAGGGAGACGAGAGAACAAATAATTGCGGGATTTCAACGTGTAGGAAGAGAATCATATTTTTTTCATGTAACCATATTATTTATCCGGGTCAATTATAAATCCGTCTCACAGAATAGGTTTGTGAGATAGTTTCAAACAAGATCAACTCATAAATATAATATAAAATTTATTCGTGCATAAAATGTCTTTGTCCAAGTCTCATATACACCAATTATATGAATAAAAAATTTAATGCACTGGCCCCACCCGTCAATTTGATCCGACCCACTCATTCAAATTTAGATCACTATAAATTGATTTTTCATCCTTTTTTTTCTTTATTTTTTTCTCTAGATCTTAGGTTTTTTGTTCTGCCCTTTTCCACTGAATCTACTTAGGTGCAGCCTTAGGTGGATGAACCATCACTGCCGTAGCTCCCATTTTGTTGTTTTGCAGAAGACAAATACTACCACTGATATAGCATATATTTGGTTTCCTGCAGAACATCGCATACATGAGACTTCCAACTGCTGACACATATGAAACCTTCCTCATTTCATCTCTCTCTTTTTGTATCTTTGGGACAAATGTCTTTGATAAATGAATTTCATATCTGAAAGCACAAAACCTTTCTTGAAGCTTACATGCAAAATCGTTTTTAACAAGTATTGATGTATGAGGCTTGAGATAAATATTTTTTATAGCGATCTCAGGTAATTTTGATCCCAATGACACTACCAGTTCTCATAAGTCCATCGTATCGATCTTCTTTGATAATCATATACTTATGTTTGTCAGTGCCTTATTATTGTTTTCATCAAACAGAATGTCATCTACGTATAGCACTATGGATATCAAGGCATTTTCAACACACTTTCTATAAACACAAGTCTCAAACTTATTTTGATCAAATCTATAGGATTAGATCACTTGATCAAAATATTGATTACAAGCTCACGATGCTTGCTTAAGGCCATAGATAGCCTTTTTTATCTTGCATATAAGGTTTTCTCGGTTTTTTCAACGAAATCTTCAGGTGGGCACACATAGATATCGCCTTCAAGACTTCTGTTTAGATAAATTATTTTGATATTTATTTGCCAGATCCCGAAGTCTAGATGTGTATTTATCGACAAGAGAATACATATTGACTTAAGCATACTAAAAGATAGAAAGGTCTTCTCATAATCGATTCTCTCTTGCTGAGTATATTGTTTTGCCACCGTGATAGGAGATTATTCTTTATGCATCCATAATGATGTTGCAAGAGATCCTAATACATCAAAAATCATTAACACATCAACATTAGCAAAAACAAATATTCCCTCAGTTCTCAAATACTTGGAACACTTTTCTTTTCATCCATCTCCATACATTTTGCACATTTTTCTTTTTCGACCTTCCTCAAACACTTTACATATCTTATAAATAAAAATTCATACTTAATTTAATATTCGTATACTTACACAAAATACTATTACTTTTACACTTAATACAACTGATTCCAATATTTTAATAATATACAACTTTACACATAAATATCAATACTCTATTTTTACGCATTTTTATTACAATGTGTGTAAAATCAAACGTGTTGAGACGGAGGGAGTATCAAGAAACACAAAAATACACTATCCTTTCAAACAATAGTACATAAAAAATGAGTCAGATTAGCAAAACAACTGATAGAAAAATTAGTTAGAAGTCCTAATTCATACCTATACATAAATCACAATTCAATCAACATCCATAAATCAAAACAAAAAAAAAAAATAGTATCAACTCAATCAAGTTGAAGGTGGAGGCCTATACTCATAATGCTCAATGGTAGGCAGAGTCCTGGTGGCAGAAGCAGTCACCGCCCTCACATGCCCCACCATGGAAACCCTCAGCGCCTCCTCCTCATACGCCATTCTCTCCATCTCCTCCATCCTCTTCTTCCTCTTCTTCGCCTTCACAAACACCGCAATCATCAACAAGCTCAACAGGAACCCCCCCAGCGCCGCCGCAATCGCCGCCCCCGCCGCCGTCTCCCACCTCCCGGCCCTCCTCTTCAGCGGCATCAGCGGCGATTCCACCACCAGCCCGAAATGCCCGTCCCTCGTCGCTACGCAAACTTTGGGCCTCGCCTGGTTCGAAAGCGTCACTCTCCCATCTTGGTCGAAGCTAGCGCACAGGGGAATGATCCCCTGCGACGCGTTGGTCAAATCTGTGGTGCCGAAGTCGACGATGATTGGCTTCTTCGTCGTGTGAAACCCGATTTCAGTTGAATTCACGGTGTATGCTAGCAGGCCCACCACGGGGGAGATGAGCTGATAGCCGGACAATTCGAAGTTGTCGAAGAAAACAGGGGACCAATTGGGGCCCAGATTTTGTCGGACTATCATCACTCTTCTGGTGCAGGGGCGGACCTGCAGGCCGGTGTTGATGTGAAATTCTTCGATTTGAGCGCCGTATCGGCGGAGGCTGCCGCACCGGAATCTGACGGCAGCGACGTTTATGCCGGAGAGATTGGATGGGAGGTTGATCTTGTGGAGTTTGCCTGTTCTGAAGTTCTTGGTGTATGTTCTGAATGTGTAGTCTCTGATGACCAGATCGAGGAGGCGGGCTGATTTGATTTGTTGGGCTTCGATTAGGGTTGCTAGAGTGAGAAGGATTAGAGAGAGCGTGAATCCCATTTCAAGATTCTTGGGAGGTTTTTCTGCTTTTGCTCTGTTATTGCTTAGGCTGTAGTGACATTTTATTTTCTTTTTTGGTGGAAAAGTATGAGACGTTGGATTTGAGAGTAGGGGTTTGATTATGCATTCTTTGGAAGAAAGGAAGAGAATGATGGGGTGCATAATTATGACCACGATTATGCTTACAACGTACATAACAAGTATCAATATCGATACTTGATCATCTATTGATGTTGTTATTATTATAAACACGGTACAAACAAATTGGGAAAATATTAATTCTATATCACATTTATCGTTATTAAAGTTTTGAAACCAAGATTTTCGGTAAAATATTTTTTCAAATTGTAAATTTTTGGTACGTTAAAGATAAGAAAAATAATTAAAAACTTTGGTATTTCAGTAATTAATTTTGAGTAAGTCTCCTGTGCACCAGTTACACGTTTATAACTGAAAAGTTAAACAGTTTATTTACTGAAAAGTGTATCTTTCATAGTTTAACTTTTCAATAATAAACTGTTTAACTTTTCAGTAATAAACTGTTTAACTTTCTAAAAATGAACTTGAGTTGCACCGTGTAACTGATGCATACAAGACTAATCCATTAATTGTTTATAACAAACGGACAAATGTCAAAGCGGGACTTATATCGATACAGTTCATGATTTAAGCACGTATTACCAAAATTTCTTTATGGCATTGATAGGTATTTTTCAAGTATTGAAATTTTCTATATGGTAGTGTATTATTGTATGAAATGAAAATCTTAATAATATAGTCAGTTAACAACATATTTAGAGTTTGTGTTGTACATTCTGTCCAGCATAATATAGTAGTATAGTTTCAATTGGTTCGACCTCACAAAACTAAATACAAGATCAAAATCAATTGGTGTTATTCTATATTTTTACTGGCTTCTATACAACACATGATCCAAATTAAATAACAACATTCAACTATTCGGAAATAATTGCAAATGATCATCACAATAAAGATTCACCTTTTAATTCATATTCTATTGAATGCTTGCCTTAAAATGCAGTAGAAGACCTTTACAATTAATTAGAATTAATCTAGGGATGAAGAAAGTTTTGAGGGGGAATGATTTTGGGAGCGTGGGGGAAAAGGTTATGATGGCGCGGAGAGTGTAGGCGAAGTACTCTCAATCTTCCTGTGATAGGATATCTCTCTCTCTCTCTCTCTCTCTCTCTCCATTAATGAATGTATATATACTTGTGTTTTGATTACATGTCTCCCACTCCAAACACTTAGTGGGCTAGCATGCATCAGCCTTGCTTATTCTAAGGGGGGACCAGTCTTAATTTGCTCAGTTATTATATGTATAGTTGCAATATTTAATTTATACATATAGCTCAAGAATCTTTTTCAAAGGAATAATTTGGCCCTCACCCTCTCATGATCTATACACATTAATTATTTGTGATTCATCACCCGACATTAATCTTTTCTCTAATCTTAAGTTTGCAAGTACAATTTGAAGTCGTGAAAAATGTTAGAATGCAAGTCATTAATTAGTTATATAATTAATCAACTACAAATGGTAACCCTCTCACGTACTTGATGTGGAACACTCGATGTAGGCAAGTGTTTTACGTAATGACAAAGAGTAAAACTAATTTTAAGTACAATTAATTTCCGTACACTCATCTCCACATCACAAGAAAATAGTTCAAACTCATAATTATTTTCAAAATGCATCGAACAATATAATTTGTAATTATCAAGAACTAATTAATCAACTATATATAATTATAATGATCTTATTATTATTAGACTCTCTTGGATTTCTAATTGATCATAATGACATATAAAACTGTCACCTTTTACACCAACAAGAAGCCCCAATTTCAAATCATTAACCAAAAAAAAAAAAAGGTAAAATTAATAAATCATCATGTGGTTCAGATTTTACAACATGATGATATATCAATGGAAGTTGAGGCTAGCAGTGTAAGTCATTCCAGCACCCCAATTAGAAGGGGCAACATTGTAAACAATAATGGTTTCATGGGAAGTGTAGGAGGTTAGCTTGAAAGAAAGTGCTTGCCCTCCTAGGGCTTGAAATGCCTGATAAGAAGCACCCCAGTTATGGCTCATGCTTATCCACCCTGTCTTGCTTCCCTTCACCCACATTTGAGCAATGTCTCCGCCTCCGCCCACATTCATCACATACACGAGCAGCCAGTACCCGTTCCCCTGGACATTGAATCGGAGACCGCCCCTTCGCACACAGGGCACCCTGCATGTAGCCAACCAATAAAATATCGGTCAACACTATAATTTTAACTTGATCCAAATTGAAATCCGATCCAATTAGGGCTCATTTGGTTCGTAAGATAAAAATATATATCCGTTGAAAACATGCATGTTTTCGACGGATAGATACTTTTATCTTTCGAACCAAATGAGCCCTTAAACTATTCAATTATTGACAATTTGAATCTGGTCAAATTGTTACACACGAATTTTATTATCCATGTGCGTATTACATAAACAATATCAACTCTTAACATAATAATCATGTGTGTGTATATATACATTTTTAAAACACTATTGGTATAAAAATTTTGTATAATAGATTATTTTTTTTTGCATAATGTACAGATTTAAAAATAGTGCTTTAAAATGTAACCTGCGAAACATGACGGGTACAATGCCGGCCTTCCACTGAGCAATCTTCATGAAAGCAGGCTTGGCCATGTCGAAGTGGGTCCGGGGCGGGTTGCACCAGCCACCGTGATTGGAGTCCTGGGACCAGTTGGGGGGGCAGAGATTGGTGGCGGTGATGGTGGCGAAGGGCGACCCTTTATAGCAATAGGGCGAATTGACGCACTTGATCTGGAAGCATTGCCCGCACGAGTAGCCGTTGTTGAATATTACGGAGCTCAACGCTGCTGTGTCCGTGCCGTAACCCGTGCTGAACGGATTTCCATATCCACATGCTCCCCCTGCACTCCATATATATTTATTTTTGAGATATATATATATATGATGCTCACATGTTTATTTAAATGAAATTCAAAAACTCTACTTATATAGTTACTGGACAATTTGCACTTATGATTTAAGGAAATTTAATTTGTGCTCAATTCATATGTTCTCAACTTCTTTTTATGTTATTTTTTGTATACTTAAGTCTCATCAATTAAAATAAATTGTACTTTTAATTTTATCATGAGAATTTATGCTCAACAGATTGATCCTATGTTAATCCATAGTTTTGACGAAAAATTCTTACGGGACCATTTTTATTAAAAAATGACCAAATTCATAAGTAAAAAATTTCGTGACATCAATAGTGCAATTTACTCTATATTGATTTGCTGTTTTAGCAATATTAATTAAATGGAGGTAGCAAAAATATATATTGATATATTGAAGTGTAATCATGGGTAATTAATTAGAATGCATAGAGATCGAAGTACATATTGAAAAATAAAGCGTGCATGGGACAACTTGCGCATTTGCCAAAAAACTTCTATGCATGCACAATTTTATGATTTTGATTTATATTAGTGGATTAGGATAAAATCCAGAAGGATATTATATAAGGGTTCATTTGGTTCGTAAGATAAAAATATATATCCGCCAAAAACATGCATATTTTTTGCGGATAGATATTTTTATCTTACAAACCAAATGAGCCCTAAATAGATTATTAATCCGTATATATATAAGTATTAGCTTGGATATTGAATATATATAATTAGTATTTTACTATTTTTAATATGCAATTTGCTTCAAACAAAATTGGTTGAAAATTTATCGAGGTGTTACTCTTTGTATTTTCGGCACCCAAAAAGATTTGAAGTGGACGGACTTCGAAAATCATCAAATAATCATCTATACACATGTTATATATTCCTCAACACTTTGGTAATTTTTTTTTTTTTTTTGAAAGGAACACTTTGGTAATTAATCATATAAAAATGTGTATATTTAAATATATAACATCGAACCTATAGTAGCAGAAGCCGATTCATCGCCATAAAATGTGGCATAGGCAAGTTTCCACGGCAAGGGTCGAAACACCGGCGCGGAAGAGTATCCGGCAGCCATGGCCGTGCCGGAGACGGCCATCACCAAGAAGAAGAAGCGGAGACACCACGGATGAAGCAAATAAGCCATTTTCTTTTTCCCCTAGATTGATCGATCCTTAATGTACAAATATTGCAATGACTAATTGATTAGTAAATGTGATGCTTAGGGTTGTAGAATTTATAATGTACACTACGTGACCTTCACAAACATACATTTTTAGGTCAAAACATTAAAAAGTACAAATTAAAAGGTTGGTTTGTACAACAAAGTCTCACACATTAATTTATGTCCTAAATTGTATGAAAACGTGCTGGCGACTCTTGTTGTTTCTGCTATAAATGTTGAATTTCTTTTTAATTGATTAGTTAGGTATATATTCAATGCATGGAATTTATCTAGAATTATAAATTATGGGGGTGGCAAATGGGTCAACCCGCAAAAAAATTTGCCCCCGGACTTGACAAAAGTCCAAAAGGATTTCATATAATTGTGCCATCTTTTATCATTTAAAATTGAACCTAACAAAAAAATTCAACTTCCGATTACTGTTAGTCATATATATAATTGATGAGATTAAAATTTTGAAATTAAAGACTCCTAAATTACTAATTGTGATGTCATAATATTTCTAAACTATTTCTTATATTAAAAAAATCTTAAATTATACTCCCTCCGTCTTTCTATAAGTTGCTCCTGTTGTCATTTTCGTTCGTCTTTCTATAAGTTGTTCATTGTTTTTTTACCTTTTTTGGAAACTACTATTCACTTCTTTATTATTATTTTCAATATTTTTTACACTATTTTCATTACTTTTTCACTTTTCTCCATCACATCACTCATACTTTTTCACTTTTTCTATCACATCACTTATACTTTTTCACTTTTTCCATCACATCACTTATATTTTTTCACTTTTACCTTAATTTGTGTGCCCAAAAGCAACGAGCAACTTATAGAAATACGGAGGGAGTATAAGTTTTGCTTTACGAGCAGACTCCTAGTAATGGAAAGTAACCCACGGGTTCTGTTGTTTTTATTTAATGTTTTCCGTTAAAATATGATGACTCTGTCAATTTAATATAACAAAAGTAACATAGTCCGATCAATTCAATTTGGCTAAAAAATTAAAAAATAAAGGGTGGTAAAATCATAAAGTAAAAAAAAAAAAAGTTTTCCTCAAACAAAAATATATCACAAAACTCGTATGCAATATTGCACAAAACCCAACCCGTGCAATATCCCCAAATGAAAATTTGCGGATCCAATAAAATTTTTAAGGAAAATTCTCGCCACTTCCAAAATGTATACCACATGAACATATTTGTGCTACTGTAAGACAAAATGTGTGCTACTACATCTTAAAAAGTTATTTTTTTTGTACTTTTAAAATAACTATAAGAATAATATGTATTTTTACAAGAACAAATATGTGTTTCTTAATTTATTTTTCATTTTATTAATAGTTTTATGTTGATAATATGTTGGTAATGTAATAATACCTTACATGTGTTACTATCTAGTCACTCCCAAAATCTATATGTTGAGCAATTTATATAATCGGGAGATTAATGTGGCTAATTTACGTAGGAAATTACTCAAACAATAATCTTAAGGTGTCAATTAGAATTATAATATGAAATATAGTTGGAAAAGTAGAGAGAGAAATATTGTAATGGGTTCTTTGTATTAGGAATTTTT
>JAPKLY010000334.1:0-96128 GCA_026898435.1 Prunella vulgaris | reverse complement strand
TATATATTCTCTTCGTCTCTTAATATTTAATAGGGATGTCAATGGGACGGGTTCAAACTCGTACTCGCCATGAACCCGCCCCGTATGGGCGCGGTAAAAACCCGGTCAAACGGGTTGTGGGGCGAGTTTGAACCTGTTTGACCTAAAACCCGTCGAATCTGGGATGGATCCTGGTATTAGGTGGATCTGCCCCGAATCCGCCCCGCATATAATATATGTATATATATTAAATGAATACATTATATTATATATATATATGTATGTATAAATAAACATATGAAAATTAGGCTATTAGTTAATATATTTATTAAAATATTAGATCAGATATGCTCATAAAAGTCACGAACAGAAGTTGAACAATGGTTCATTAATTGATTTTATCATTTTAATTTTCAATGAATATTATATGTATGATTTTAAATATTTTTTTAATATGTTGAAACTTGAAATGGACTATTTCGTGTAGTGTTTGTTTAAATCATTCAAATGCATATTGATGTTATATTTAAAATTTAAGATATTTTTTTTGTAATGTATTTTATATGTATAATAAATATAGGCGGGTAGGGAAGGGTCCAACTCCAAATAAAGGTGGGGCCGGGCGAGTCCTGGGTCCGAAAAATTCCTATCGGGGCGGGTCTTGGGACAGGTCAAACCCGTCTCAAACCCGCTCCGTTGCCATCCCTAATTAGTTGAACATTTTTCTTCTTCGTCTGTTCTACAATTGTTTGCATGCTGGCACAACCACACTACTCACACAAACATAAAACAAGTTTAAATAAAATAGCATATAAACCTGCTTTAATTTTTTCTTTAAACAGGACTTCATCATAAACCTAACCATCTATTCACATTCACAAAAGAGGTTACAAATAAAAATGTTATACGAGTCGAACAAGCCCGAGTAGTGCAGGCACGGTTTGGCTCGTTAAGCTTATCAAGCTCGACTCGTTAAGAAAAACTAGCTAGAAATCGAGTTCGCTCGAAATTAAGCTCGATTCGACTCGTTTAGCTTCAAATTTACAAGCAAAGCTCGACTTATCCTGAAAATTTTTATTTAATTAATATTATATCAACAACTATATAATTCTATATTTACATTCGCTTACTTCAATAAAGATAAGAATATCACCAAAGCATCAGTATAAGTGTTTTGAAAATTAGAGTTGTATTATTATATAAAATATTATAATTTTATACCCTAAATTATATAATATTTATAAAATAATTCTTATTTTTCGAGCTTACCGAGTCGAGTCGAGTCGAGCCGAGCTCATTAAGCGAACGAGTATTTTTTGTAACTCGGCTCGGGGTTGTTTAATACATCGAGACGAGCCTTAACGAGCCGAACCAAACTCACGAGCAACTCATTTCGTTTAGCAGCTCTAGTTACAAACCAAACCAGCAACTACACAACCTTCAAACCAACGCATTAGCACATATATACTAATTTATAATAGAATATAGTTTTAGTCTAAACCAACACAATATACAACAACATGAGTAAAACAAATTATGATTTTGCCCGCATGTCATTCATTATCTATGTACACAACAACTCCAAAAGCCAGCAAGAACGCCACGGTGTCTAATTTAATCACTAAGATATACGTCATCAGAATTACCTATAATACATAAATTGGATGAGATTTATAAATCTAGTTCCCATTCAAACCCTAGCCTCCTCCATTATGCCCGAAACCTCATCACGGCTAATTAGGAAGCTATTGCCAATGATTCTCGATAGTAGAAGAAAGTCCAAATTATCGCCGATCCCCGCCAACCAATCCTTACGATAATCCCTCTGTGCATATAACAAAGATCTCTCTCTCTCTCTCTCTCTCTCTCTCTACGTCATTTCAATCTCCAAGAAAAAAGGATACGAGGGCAAACAAGAAACTCAATTGAGAACTGAGGGTATTTTTCTATATGGGCTTGAAGATCAAAGTCAAAAAAATATAGAATGTGATTTAAGAATTTGAGTAGGCAAATCCAATAGCTCAGGAAAGAGGGGGGAGAAGTGTGAAAAAAAAAAAGGGAGAGAAGCTGTGCATACTAATTGTTGAGTTTAAAATATTGGTAAAAATTGTTGGGTTTTCAATGTTGATGAGATTATTACTATTATTTAGACCAAACAGTCAAACACACACACTCTCTCTCTCTCTGTGCGTGCCGTTTCATCTCTCTCTCTCTCTCTGAGTGCCGTTTCAATTTCAAGAAAAATGGACACTGGGACAAACAAGAAACTTAATTGAGAACTGAGAGTATTTTTATATGGGCTTGACGATCAAGGTCAAGAAAATGTAAAATGTGTTTGTATATACATGATAAATAAATATTTTTCTGATTTAATTTTCTGTTTTGGTTTAAGAATTGAGTAGGCAAACCAAAGAGCTCAAGAAAGAGGGGGAGAAAGAAGTGTGAAAAGTAGGGGGAGAATTTGTGTATACTAATTGTTGAATTTGAAATATTGGTATACTTAGTAAATTTAAAAAATGTTAATGAAGAATGAGTTTTTTAGATTAAATTAATTTATGTAAAGCATTATTCTCATTGCGTGCAGACTGACTAAAATATTTATATCTGTATGCATATTAAATATTCAGACAATAAATAAGGCCTAAAAATTGTGCAAAATATTTTATATTTTGTGAAAAAAATATTATGCATGTGTTCAAATTAACTAAATTCAAAAATTAAAAATCTAAAAATTAAAATAATGGCCCGAAAATACGGAAGGCCCGGAAATGGGAAAGGCCCCAAAATAAGGACACAAAAAGTAAAATGGCCCTAAAAGACATAATTGAGAGAGAGAAAAATTAGTGTTTGATCATCTATACAAATAGCCCAAATAAAAAGACATGATTGAGGAAGAAAAAAATAAGAGAAATTTTTATTGTTTCTATGGGGAAGAGAATACACATCAAAAGATCAAACATACAAACACTTGCATGCAAATTTACACAGATAAAATTCACCTCACACCAAACAAGCAATCAAATCCTACTACCATTATCAACCGGATTGTGCACACGAAAACATGAAGCAAAGCACGATTAAGCAGTAACGGGCAGTATCTTACACGAAAACAAGCAATGAAAACAACATCAAATGCAAATTTACCAAAAGTTTGTCATTCAATCTTTTAGAGCAGTAATTAATCTGCTGAAGAGCTTGAACCTGTATATAAATATACATATGAACATAAAATATTATACAACACATAGGCTAGAACCAACCATTCCATCCATACGGTGTCCACAGAAAACTATTATCTACTTACTCACATTTACACTAGTTATCCATTCCCTCTATCTCCACCGAATTCACATCAGCTCCAGCATTATTGCGTATTTTACGGGGAAAAATCCTGCAAAGACAACGGATAAAGGAATTCAGGTTACAACAGAGTAATAATGTGTCTGCAAAAGTATTTTAATGTGTTTGCCTGTTTGATGCATACATTTCTGTTAAGGACTACCCTAACCATAAGGGCATGGTGGTATAACTTCATTCATTGCATCTCCAACCCTTTTGAGTCCAAAATCATCAGTTTGCCACTATATTTGAGGCAAATAGTAAAATTATATCCAACCATTCAACTCAAATTTTGTCTCAACTGAATAATCCTAATTTTATCTTTTTATGGAGTATTTAATAAAGACAGCATATTGATTGCAATGATAGAGAACACCAAAATCCAACCATATCTCTATGATTTTCCATAATGTTAATGTCTAAAGTAGAAAATTATAACATAATAATATGGATTTATTAAAAGAAGCTATCATAAAAAATAAAAAATAAATAAAAAACTGTTGCTACAAAGAAATTTAAAAAATTAAAATAAGTTAAAAACTAAACAAAAATACACAAATTGTTTTAAGATTAAATTTTTAAAAAAAAAAAAAAACAGATTTGGTTCCTGAATTGGCAAATTTTGCATCCTCCTATTCAGAGATGGCAATTTGAGTTTACATTTGAGGATGAGATGGAACGCAAAGGGGGCAATTTGAGTTAAAAGTTTCCCCCTTGGAGATGGTCATTTAGCTGAAATGTTTATAATTCTGAACAGATTGATTACCTTGTCTCATGCCTCACTTCCTTCAGGAAGTGTAATCAATCGTGACTTAGAATCGTACACCATATCCGTACCACAGCTGTAAATCATGTCATGGTAGTCAAATTTATGAAAAGAGAAAAAACGTGAAGTCGGGGCAGATAGAAAGGCCATAATTTCCAACTTACTTGGAACATTTTACATTGTTCACAGAGCCCCCACTAGATATTGACAATATGGTGCCAAAGAATGAAGTGTTTTCTGTGCCACAGTTTGGACAGGGTCCCTGAAATATCAAAGTGATCCAGTTAACTTGAAGCCTCTGATAATTGACTCAAAATTAGATTCTGATTCAAGAATTCAGGACAATCATACCACTACGATCAAAAAGTCTTTCACAATGAAATTTGTAAATGTGAAAGACAGCCATAGTATCAATGGCAAAGCTGCAAACCACGTGAAGAGGAAACTGAATGGCTCAGGAAGCTGCAAAGACATACTTTTTGAGTTAATTTAGGAGAATATTATAGAACAGCAGATGGTGGTATCAGTTGAATTATGTGAACTTTTAGGGATGCTTGGTTCAAATTCTTCAATAGGAATAGTAATGAGAATTTTATTTCACTCTAGGCCCACTTATTGAAAAGAATATGTTGGGGGAGGGTTGTCCCAATGGCGATTACAATGTTAATGTTTTGCTCTAATTTTAAAATATGTGTGGAAAAAATTGGTTGTTGGCTGAGTAATTGCTAGGAATATAAGCTAGAGAGCCCTAACTTAACCCAAAACCATGGTCAAAGGTCAAGGATTGACTCCCACTTATATACCCATCCACAATTTCTTGTGGATCCGATGTGGGATCGTAACAGTAATAGTGGAATGATTCAGGAGAACTGGTTACAGGAGGGGAGGTAGTTAATTAAAATGGGCTAATGATTAACTTATTTTGAGTCTTAATATATCGTATAAAATTAGAGAAAGGCGAATTGACCACCACAATTACCCCATTGTCATTCTCACTACCATTTCCATTGAGGAATTTTGAACTAAACACACTAGTATTATTTCAAGGATGGATCATGCAGTGTCTTATGAGTGCAGAGAAACAACCAAGAGATTCTTAGAATGTTTGATTCAGATAAGTAGTTTGTTTCTAAGTCTTACAATAAACTCAATATCATAATCCAGGGACTGATATTTTGTTACCTCTAGAAGATAGGTGATTTCAAATCCAGTCAAATCATCAAGAAAGAAGAACCTAAAAAGAAAACAGAGAAGCTCTTGTTAGGCCAACTATTGTATGCCCGCGTCTGAATTAAAATGTGAGGGGCATAATGTGGATTTAATACAATCCCATAAGATTTTGCAAAATATTAAGTCGAGTACTGTATGATCTCCCAACAAAAATACCATTGAATGTCAAAACACAGTCTCACTTACAATCCTAATGCAACAACTGCAGCTGGAACATTCAGAAGAAACATCCTGAGATAGTCGACATTAAGATCACTGTAAACCTGCCGATTTAACATAAATGAGATTCATAAAGAGATAGTATGTGATAATATACTGGAGAAAGAGATAGAAAGAAGGTCCATGATCTTGTGTTGTTTTAACATTGTAAACATAAGACCTTTGAGTTCAAATTCTTCTTTAGTCAATTTCATGGACAAAATGAAATCATGTTACATACAACTTTTATCATCTAATGTCAGGTAAGACATTGACTTTCCAAAATATATTTAGTTTCAGAAGAGGAAAAATCGTCAAAAGAAGTTTCCGTGAAATCCAATATTTCTTTTCCTACTTTTGCTAGCACGAATAAGTTGCCAAATTTTAATCCTTCATGTTCTCAAATATCTTCCCAAGGGAAACATCAAATAATAAAAACTTCAAATGAAAAAGAGTTTTAAGTCAGTTTTACGATTTAGTCATGAGCAAAGTGGAGTTGCTTTTATATTTTGTTCCTATTGAGTTGGGTATTATCATCAGCGCCAGTTTCTGCCCCAGTGTAAGATATAATGCAAGGAATAATTAATTTTGTTTCCTTAATTTAACTTATTATATTGGTCTATTAGAAAATAGTACAAACAAACATTTTCAAGAAAATGAAGTATCTGATGAAAGCACAAACCTTTCTACTACGAAGACTGCATCGAGGCCCCTCAATAACAATTTCACTCCCGTCCATCTACAAGATACTAAAAGAATTAACAAACAGAAGAAAGGGGAAGAAGCAACAATTGAAGGTAAATAAAAATTAAAGCTATATGTAAAATAATAAACAAGATTGACCATGATTTATTTATATTTTCCTTCCAAGACATAAATTAAGAAAATAATTCATTCATTTATTAACAAGCAGTTGTCCTTCAGGAAAATTTTATGAATACCATAAAGAGTTTCCATCTAAGTAAGTTTTTCTCTGCAGTGTTAGTCTTATACCAATTGTAGTATACCTTAAGTTTTTGTTTCAGTTGATCAAACTCTTCATCTGTCAAAATTGGATTCCCAGAGACATAAGCCATTGAAGCTTCCAAAAACCTCTGTTCATCGCCACCTAACCAAACATAAAAAATTACAGAAACAGCAAATTTATCACTAAAAATCTGAAATCCAGACAAAAAAAAAAAGGAGCAGCATCAGAGGCACATGACAAAATCTGTACGGAGGAAGTCCATTACTTAGCATTACAACACTGCTTCCCTCCCACATGAGTTCTTCCTTCAGGTTATCAAATTCCTCATTTGACATGATAGACTTTCCTTCATAATAGAATGCCTGTGACCAAGCAACGACAAAAAACATCAAATATTATAAACAATATGAAACTGCTTAATTTTCTAGCCAGAAAATGAAGATAACTTTTTACAATATCTGGAAATAGGTGTTGAGAGAAAACAAAGAATGTATCAACAAAAATGAGTATAAATATGTATCCATTACAGAGCGTAGACCTAATCACCTAGCTAAAGGAAACAAAGGATTCTTTGTTATTACTTGAAGTGCTTGAAGAAACTCCTGCTCCATCTCTCCAATAGACTTTTTCTGTTTCTGATCTATGCTGCAATAGGGTAAGACATTGCTATCAACAATATCACCTTCTTGCACCTGGTCTGAAAAAAAACATGGTATCATGTTAGCACCAAAACTGTCTTTTTACAAGCATAGGCATGCTGGCCTGGTTCATACAAGGCTAAGACAGTTGTACATGCTTCTATTTCAACGTTAAGAAACTTATTGATCAAATAAAGCTTCATCAGAAATTAGAGAGGAAAATGGGCCTTAATTTTTTTAAAATTAATTTAAGAGTACAGCATGAAGTCTCAGTTTCCATTGATCATGTTTGCTAACAATCTGAGCTACTTATGAACAAACCAATTCCCATAATAGTATAGCACTAAATTCCAAGATTTGGTAATGATCACAATATCTTGTAATGCCTTCTAAGAAAGCTGTATATAAGGAAAGAGCTTATGGAGTTCAGCTTCAATGATTCATACAGGAACTAATTTTCTTGATACTCTACTTCAATCATTTCTCAAAAGCCCATAATCATAAAGGATCAACAATATCATATATGGTTTTCAAAGTAAATTTTGTTTTACTTCCCTTCATGCTCTATCGATTTCATCCACACACCAAAAAACTCCCTCGAAAAAAAACTATACACATTCATGCTGATTGCTAGACATAAAATCCCACAATTCTACTCTCCTTGAGGTGCCAAAGGACTTCAGACTCTGGAAATATCACTAATCAGCATTTACATAGATAAAGAGGCGCAGAGAGAAAACCTTGCTGATCACTGGCGGCCTTAGTAGAAATCAGGTAAAGTCTTCGGCGGAGACACAATTTGTTGGCACCAAAGTGAAGTGAGTGAGCAGGGGAAGGCAGAGAAGAGGCGGAAAAGAAGGGTTTCCTGAATTGGGCAGCGGAGAATCTGGGTTTTGGTAGAGTAAAGCCAATTTTGGATGCCATTTACGGCGGAAGGATGTGAATGGGAGGCGGCTTTTGGTAAATTGATGCATTTGAAAGAGGGGAGAGATGGAAGATAAGGCAATTGAGAATGTGTGGAGGGGAATTGCTCCACTGTCCACTCTTGTCTTGAGAGCTCTACAGAAATCTGTCGCAGTGTTTGCCGTGATCATCAAACATCTCGGCCTGACACGTGGAAGAGGACCTGCTACACGTGCATGTTTTTATAATTTTTTTTTTTTAAGGAATATAAATCTTATCTTAATATTATATAAAGACGAAGTTCTGAAATCAATCGATTTCCAAATTCCTCTATTTTTATTAATTTTGGAATTAAGTATTAATCTCGATCTTATAATTTAAATATTTTAATCTTAACCGTATATTTTGATATTTTATAAATATATATATATATATATATATATATCTTATATAAATCTTATAAATATATTCATAATATCAAATTCTATATCCAATTTTTTAATCTCAACCGTTCATTTTAATTTCTATATTTCTATAAATACCGGAAGTTATTTTACATCGTAAGTTATTTATAATTATAAAACCAAAGATGTTATAGATCATAATATTGTATATGCGTTGTGCATATTTTTTAAGTACTTAATTTATTTACCGCAATATTGTGTATGTGTAAATCATTGATATACATATATGTTAGATTCAAGAAACCACACACACACACACACACACACACACATATATATATATATATATATTATAACTCATTAATACACGTATATATAAATTCAATAAATCTTAACAAAATAAATCTTATAAAATATTATGTTCTTGATTATTTTAATAATATATATTTTGATATATTCTTGATTTTCTTTTAACATACTTATATAATAATAAAAATTTATATTATAAAATATTATGTTCTTGATTTTTTTTATTCATATATTTTGATATGTTTGTGATTTTCTTTTAATATACTTATATAATAAGAAAATTTTATAATTCAAATCTAACATAATTAGGTGGATATTAGCACATTCATATTTTAAATATTGTGTAATATAGCCTCAAATTAATGAATTATATAAGTATAGATGTATTATCAAATAAATCTATATATAAATATACAAGAAATTAAAATTTATTGATTCACATAATATAATCTATATTAAAAATATATTTTTTAATAATCCTGCGTAATACGCGGGTTTACGTAGTGTATATATATATATAGGCAAAATATAAATTTAGAATCATTGATTTATTAATATTATTATAATATTTTATATTTTGATTTAAGTTTAGATGTGCAGTGATGAACGTATATACTGATGATATTAATGAATGTACGTAATTATATAATTTTATATTATAAATAAATTACAGAATTTGTTATAAATTTAAAATAAATTTTATATTTCTTTAGTGATTTTAGCATCACCGTTAAAATAACTAGTATAAAAAGATAAAATTGAGGTTTATTTGTGCTTACGTATTAAAGTAAAGAGAAATATTTTTATCACACATTAATTCAGACAAGGGAATTTTTTTTTAATATAATTTAAAATGTCTAAGTGTTGCAACGGTCAATACACTTTAATTTTATATTTAACTCTAATTAGATTCCTAACGAGTGAAATATGAGAGTCGTTTAGACTCATAATAGTTTAGGGTTGTTGCGCAAGAGGACATCTGTGGATTGTAAGAAAATTTTTATACAACGATGTTTTTCTTGTAGGCCATGATTTTCTCTGATATTAGAGTTTTTCACATTAAATTCATGTGTGTTGATTATGGTTTTGATATCTTCATTTATTTCTCTTTTACCTCTTGAGAATCAATTTCTCAAGATATTAGAGCCCAAGTTAAGTCTTTTGATATTTTGAGTATGCTTTGTGGTTGTAGTATTGTCTAATCTTCCATGTAAGAAAAGAAATTATAAGAAAGGTCTGGAGGTTTCTTCTGAGGCGGCGGTCTGGTAAGAAGATGAGAGACCTTATGTCAAGGACATCGAGTTCAATAAAATTTGACATGAAGAAATATGGAAGAATTAGTGGATTGATACAATTTGAGTCACACAAGGTATTCTTGATCAAGGTGAAGTTGATCAAAGTGGAGCAATTGTACAAGGTGTTATTGGTCAAGATGGAATTGATCAAGGTGGAACGATGGTGGAAAATAGTTCTAGGGCTAACACTGATATCCTCTGGTTAAGAAGACATGAACATCATTATTGCATGTCTAATTGTCATGGATAAGGATGTGATGGTATTAGCAGAACCACACGTGCATTGGCTTGGCATGAATGCAAGGTGTATGGTGAAAAATGTCAATGGCTGAAGGATTTCTAGGAAGACCAAGAGCTAGAAGTTACAACATAAATTCAACATGTATTTTTTCGACATGTGTCAAAGAAAGTTCTTAGAAATATTAATTCTAAATGTTCTACTCATATAGTGGACTAGATGTTCTCTAGTTTGAGAATGATGATTCTGGTATCGAGGATCATGATTATTTGCGAAAACAATAAAATTTCTTTTATTTTACCAAAGTGGAAATTGTTAGACTCGAATTTTGTCAAAATAAAAGAAATATATATTGTAGCTCATCGATTGCAAACAAAAGGATAATGATTTCTAGTGCTATTTAAGAAGTCTCAGCATTTTTGTTCACAAGTCAATACATTTTAGTCTTATATTTGACTTTAGTTAAATTCTTTTCGAGTAAAATGATATCTCTATTAATTTTTCATATATCTATTGGGAATCAATTTCTCAACATATTTCTCTATTTCAAAATAATTTATCAAATTTATTTCATTTCAAATTTTCTATGGTCTCTTGAAAATTTATTAAATAGATAATCTGCTTATTACTATATCATAGTGTTCCATTTTTTAAAAACAATATCACCCAAAGTTTTCAAAATTTTGTGTATCAGTGTGGACCCACACTGATGGAAACCTAAAGGGGAAAAGGGTGAAAAATTAACCTTGATAAAGTATTATGTGAGAATGACAGAAAGAACTATAATTAAAAATTTTGAAGACGAAGAATAACGTGTTAGAAATTCTCAGAAACTCATTCAGATGTTTGCTGTATTGAGTTGAGAACCTTCAATTTTTATTTATTTTTCAATTTGTTTAGTAAAGTCAACATCTTTTGGCATTGCTAATTTGAGACGTTTGTTGCATAGAAAAAGCAATAGAGTTTCATGTGAATATTATCACTCTACAGAAGGAAAAAGTGGAAATAGCAAAACTAAAGTGAAAATTGTGGAGTGTTTTTTTTCGCTAATAACTTATAAGGCTATGTTTACTTTGTGCGTTAAAGGTGTATTGTTTAAATAACACATGTTTATAATATATTTACTTTACAAGTTTATATTTCAGTGTAATACTGGGGATCCGGGTTATTGTTGTCTTATTTGATAAAAATAAGCCCGTGAGGGAGGGAGGGTGGGTTAAAGTTATCCTTTACTATTCACATACCTGCTGGGTTATTTAAGGTTAACCATGAGTTGGAATGTAAACGCAGCCTAAGTGATTATGGATTAAAATTAATATTTTGATTTTATATAAAAATTCCAAAAATAAAAAGTGTCGCGTTTGACAGGTTTTTCATGCTTTATTTACCCTTTGTCCTATATGTACCAGGTGTATTGTGCAACTCAAAATTAATTTTTAAAAAATTACACAAAATACTAGTGAAAAATCACACATGCTATCATTGAAAAATGTATTTTTAATGATGTGACTTTTTAGTAATAAATGGTTTTAACTTTTTAAAAATGCACTTGAGTTACACGTTGTACTTAGTGCACAAGAGACTTAATCAATTGATTATAAACATAGAATTCCATTTTTAGCTATTTATTTTAGGTGAAAAAATAAGTTTCCAAATACAGAAAAACTAATTTTGTTTATATATATATATTGAGTGAATAAAAGAAAGTAGAAGCACCATTGTGTTGCAAACTGAGTGAATATACACACTACAGCAAAAGTTGCACCAATACACATTATTCAATCGTATCACTATCATAACTTATTCGTACATATTATGTAACAGCTAGGTGTCATCAATCAAGTTTCATGTCAATGGTCACTTTCCAAAGTTATTTTACCACACCTTGTTGTTTCTGGAATATGACCAAAACCATGCACACTGCAAGATGATCATACCATCTCCTCATCAAGCCCGAATTCGGCCCGTAAAGGCTTATTCAAGAAGAAAGCTTCTATATTGCTTAAGATCAGCTCTTCAAGGGCTGCCATTGACTCTGGAGTTAGGACAGCATGATGTGGAGATAACACAACATTGTCCAATGTCCACAGCTCCTTCGGAACATGAGGCTCGTGTTCGAACACATCCAGACCCGCCCCACCAATCTCGCCTCTCACCAACGACCCAACCAACTCCTTCTCATCAATAAGGGCACCGCGCCCCACATTTATGATTATGCCCTTCTTTCCTAGACGTTCCATTACATCCTTGGCGATGAAATGGTACGTCTCGTTTGTCAGAGCACAACAGAGGATCAAAACATCGGCGTTTGATGCAAGATCAACAACACTAGCATAGTAAGTGTAGGAAATGCTTGGCTTCGCTCTTCTCGAGGTGTAGGCAATGCTGCATCCAAATGCCTCGAACCTCTTCGCGACCCTCGACCCGATGCTTCCAAGTCCCACTATCCCTACTCGTTTTTCACTCACCTGAGGTAGAGGGTTTTTGTTTCAAAATTCATCAATGAGAATTAACACCATGAGCAATATACCTTCACTGGTCATACTTTGCATGGCACAATTGGCATTCAAATAAAGTTAAGCATTACCACATTATGATTAACTACCCCGGCCCCTCGTTTTATAAATAAAGTCTCAATCATTTCACAGTTATCAATCAACAAACAATGTTGTGCTCTTGATTTCAAAATTAGAGCATAAGACCAACACTATAACCACTATCTAGGCAACCCTTTCTCTAACATATTTTTTTGCATTAAAGGGATGTTTTGTTTCATGGATTAGAGTGGATTAAGTCCCTAATCCTAAATAAAATTGTGTTTGATTTCTAGGATTTGAGCTCAATATTTGAATTCAACATAATTCTACAAGAAATGGATAACTTGATCCCACATTTTAAGAAAACAATTATAAATATCAAACACATACTATTTTAAAATGAAGATTACAATCAATACAATCCATTCAAATTTTATCTTACTTAATCTATCATATCTAGAAAATCAAACACCTTCTAAGAATACAGATGAAAAACAAATTATCGTTACTATTCATATTAAAGAAATTGAAGCAATTCCTCTGTAAGTGACAATGTACCATGTGCAAAGTTATGGTCATTTAGTATAGAAACACAAAATTAGAACTTTTGACCCGGTCTTTTCTGAATTAAAGATTTAAAATTTTATTTTCACATCTTATACTTCATCCATCCATCCACATCTAAAAAATTTCTAAACATTACTCTGCTCAATATATGTTTCTCCAATTCATTCATTATTAATATCATAACATTTTTTACATTCATCCATTCTCTTTCCTATTTTTTCTCTTACATAACACTTTAAAATAATAAATAATTAGTCATTATTTGATATTAACATGACATAAATTAAAATTTTACACTATCAAAATTTCAAAATAAATATATACTTTTATTATCCATAAATTTTTTGTCATTCGATTATATTAAAGCCATGAATTCGTGTGATCACCAAAATCCCCAAACAAACGTGGGCTAAATTTGAAAAGGAATCCCAAAATTCTGTTGGTCATGTGGAATTATGCAAAAAAACATTATTGAAACTAATTGCATTTTTTCCTAGACAAATTGACCAAGCTTCCAATCAGTTAAATTACTTTTTCAACGGGATATCCCAACAGTCGAATTTCTCAAAAATTGAATTGACACTTACGTACCTTTGAGCCCATAGTGTACTCTGTCTGTACGGGCCAAGACCCGGCCCGAACAAACCGATCGGCAGCGGAAATCCGTCTGAAAACGTCAATTGCGAGGCCGATTGCGTAATCCGCCACGTCATCGGAGAAGACTTCCCCTGCCGTGGTGAAGCGGATGCCACGGCGGCGGAAGGCGGCGAGGTCAAAGTGGTTGATGCCTGCGCTGGAGCCAACCACGCACTCGACGGCGGGGTATCTGTCGAGGTCGTCGGAGGTCACGGGGCTGGGCCCCGCGCAGAACATGAGGCGGGCCGACTTCGAGAGGGCCGAGAATGAGGGGTTGGGCGGCTCCTCGTGCTGGTCCAGCACCGTGTATTTCGAACGGAGACGCGCGAGAAGGGAGATATTGAATGTCGGAGAGCGGTGCAGGATAAGAAGCGGCGGCGCTTCCTGGTGGTTATCGCCGCCTGCCGCCATTTGCTCCGTGGGAATATTGGATATTGATATGTTAAGTGGGACGGCCAATTTTAATTAATGAATTTTTGGTACCTTGCGCCATAGGCAATAGCGATTGAATCTGCACATCTATCTACAATAATGTCTTGTTTGGTAGGCATTATAAAAGAAAAAAGAAAAAACTCACATGGGCCCTGCAAAACAATTTTATATTTGATTTAGAAATTAATGGGTCTATGATATTTGATAATATAGATACGAAAAGTTTCCTGAGGATTGAAAGATTAAAATAGCTAAGTATCATAGTCATATTTTCAACACAGAAAATCTGATATCTGATAGAGAAAGTGAAAGCAAACTATTGTTGCTAATTGGAGGAGGAAGAAGAAATTGACAATGGCCGCTGTTCAAAGCTACTGCAATCAAATGCCCCATTATCGCCGACCACCAGTTTAGAGCAGATCTATAACTCCATTAATTTGTTTCTTAGGTAATCTCAAGGAAGAAAGACAAGAGTTCTAAAACTAAGGCCCAATTCCAAGTTTTACAAAGTAATATTTACAAATATTTGTTTATCTACGGTTGAATTCCAGCAATTCAATGAAAAAGACAAAAAATTCAAGTATTGTTTGTAAAAAAGAATCAGCTGGTTCCCAAAAAAGTAACATTCAACATCTTTACATAATGATATATGGATGTTCTGCAACAGTTTTTTTTTATATCAGAAAAACAATTTATTAATGCCCGTTTAGTAGGCATGATAGAAAAACAGGCCAAAAAAGCATCTGGAAACCATTTTCTTATTTCATCAAGAAAATAACGGTTTCTAATGTTTAATAGACATGATGGAAAAAAATTTCTGATGTTTGGTAGAAAAAAATAGTTACACTATTTCAAACCCGAGGAAGCGATCGTGGGGCCCGCTGTCAGAGGTGGATGAGGGGTGGGTCACTGGAGAAATTCTGAAGGGGTGGCTTCAAGGAAGGCGGTCTTGAGCAGGGTGCGGCCGAGCACCGTCGGCGATGTCGCGCGATTGAGATAATATATCGTGAAAGATATCGGAGGGGGAGGGTTAAATTTCTTTTATGGGTTGGTAGTTGCTCCATAGGTCTAATTGTATAAAACAACAGGAAAAATACGGGCAGTCGTGAAAAGGGTCGGGCAATTAGAAAACGTTTCCGTCTTACCAAACATTGGAAAATGATAGAAATTGTTTCTTTATCTGGGCTTTTCAGCCCTACCAAACGAGTCCTAATGAGAAACTCACGTGATATAGAAACATCACACAAGTAAGATTTACAATAGTTACTTACATATTAAGACCAAACTATGTTTCCCCAACATCAACACCAATATCAATAGTAATCCAAATGTTGAAACCAATAGATAAAGAAATCATCCTCCTAGGATTTTCAATGGGTTTGTGATTCAATCGTTAAAGGAGAAAATGAGAAGTGAAGAATTAAAGATCAAATACCAACTCCAGAGACGACGCTTTATTTCTTCGACAATCTTTTTTGAATTCCATTGAGCAACAGGTTTTTTTGTGCAAAGATTTTCACGACTCAACCCAACTAATAGGAGTTGAATTGTCTCTACAAACAAATCTAACAAAAAATTAATTTAGTGCTAGAATTTGCGACCTCCATCGTCTGGCGGAGTGCACCTCCAACTACCAAGGTTTATCCCATCCTTTTTTTCCCAAATACAGATCCCACTGGGATCGACGTCAATCTAGTCAGGTCGTCCTCGTACCGCCAAGGTCGATGCCATTTCCACCGTTAAGTCACGCTCTCACTGTTGAGGTCGATCCTTGCCCGCCCAAATTATAGAGTCGCCGCAACCACCACCTGTAATCATACCTGAAGTCGTTGCCCAGTTCGAATTCCATGACCATTCACCAATTCACTTAAAAAAATAGATTAGCATGTTGTCGAACCTGATTAATACGTCAAAATTCGTTGCTCCCCACCACCATTAAAAGTAATCCGTTCGTAATTGAGGTGGAGGAATAACGAACTTTTGATCACATATTTTATTATGCCCACTCTTTTGTACTCTATTTTTAATTATAATTTAGTAGTTGCCACCAGAAACACCTTCTCTCATAATTATTCCATAATTAATAAAAAAAATACAAATTAATTCCATGTTCCATGTGGGATCGATTCTTACTTGCCATTGCTACTAGTTAGTAGAGTAAGACTTAAGGATTATATTTAACGTGTCTTGACAACATGGTCTGTATATATAATAATCGTGGTGGTCATGGATCGATTTAGGTTAAAATTTACATATTCTAATCGGGTCGCACTTGTTCAAGTGGTTTTTTGAAAGTTTTCGCACTTAGACAGAAATTGAAATCTCGCTCTCATATATGCTACTAAATGGGTATACATGTGATAGTGTAACGACAAAATATGTGTTACATGTACTTGCAAAATAAATATTCTTACTTATAATAAACATAATGACAAATATGCATAATATGTATTTCTTAATCTAGGTACTTTTATATTCTTTTCGTGAACATGTCTTTCTCCATATAATAGCACTTATTAGAGTTTGTTGAAGAATTGGGTTTTGAGGTTTCGTAATGAGATATGGAGGTTATGGGAGAGGTAGTTTTATACGGTAGATTAGGATCGAGTTATGAGAGAAGAGGAAGAAGCGAAATAAGGAGTGGAGTTGAGAGATAGAAAGCAATATCGAAGTGGTGGGGTGAGGTGTATAAGATCTACCAAGGCATGATTAGAGGGGGTGGGAAGCAAGTTAAAGAGAGTGATTGAGGACGAAACGAATATTTTTTTCTGGGAGGAATAGTGGGTGGAGGGAGTGCTGTTATGTGAGAAATTTAATAGGCTATATAAATTAAGTGACTAAAAACTAAGAGAGTGAGAGAAATGGGGGATTGGGAGGAGTCGGGATGGGTTTGGAAAGTATTTTGGTCCAGGCCAATTCTAAATGGAGAATTTGATGTTCTTAACCAACTAATGTTGCAGATTAACAGGGTTTGAGTACTCAAAGACAAAGCGGACTATTGAAATCAGATTCACTCCAGCAATGATGTTTACCGAGTTAGAAAGGCGTACAACATACTAATTTCTCAAGGTCAAAATCATTCTCAAACAACGATTGGAAGGAAAGATGAAAAAGAGCATTCAAGAGACTCTGGAGATGTCACGCGCCAAGGTGATCACAAGCAATCATGTGGAAGATAATTCGAGGACGACTACCAACATGACAACCTCATCTTTCGTGGTTTATAAACAATGATGGGAGACCTCAAGTGCATACTTTGCAAGTCGGCTGATGAAAATATTTCACACATTTTCTTCTTATGTCCAATTGTTAGTGATTTATGGTCAAGGTGTTTCACATGGCTACAAACAGCAGCGGGTATTCATGCAAATACAATGAGAAATTTCTTACAATTTAGCTCTCTTGTGTCGATGGGAAAAGATACTAGATTGTGGATACCATTTGGGCATGCATGATGTGGAGCATATTGAATCTAAGGAATGAATTGCTATTTCATAAAGGTTTAAAACGAAATATTGGGGAGGATGTAGTCGTGGCTCTTGGTCAAATAGGAAAAGGTACATACTTTATCTTTTTCAAATTGGTCGATGTGCCCGTGGTGTTGATGTAATAAGTTAATCTGAATGTTCAAGGAAGTAATCAACTTAATCACAGGTGACGTGTCCCAGGAGTATTAAACCTAAGACAAGAAGATCATAATAATGAAGCCAAGATGCAGCTGGAACAAGTGAAAACCAACAAAGAAGATGAAAGAATCACATGAAGAACAAGAGATAGGCGAGCAGCAGTACAAAATGAAATGAGGCGAGCAGCTCAGCTGGTCGCCCAACCAGCTGATCACCTGCTCGCCCAAAGCAGCTCAGCTGTTCGCCCAAAGTAACTCAATTGTTCGTCCAAAGCAGCTCAATTGTTCGTCCAAAGCAGCTCAGCTGCTCGCCCAAAGCAGCTCAGTTGTTCGTCCAACCAGCTGGTCACCTGCTCGCCTAGGTCAGCTCACCTGCTCGCCAGCCTTGAAGTTGATCGCCAAAACTCCATTTTATCATTTTTGGCCAATTTCTTGTTGTAATTATCATTTTTAACACATAAGGGACACATGTAAGCATCCTGTAAAGCGTGGCAACACCCTTGCCACCACCTGCTTGTGTTTTTGCCTATAAATAGGCCATTTTTCAGAAATAAAATAAAATCAAGTTTTCGCTGCCATAACGAAGTTCTGTCGAAATCTTTCCAGAATTTGTGCTTTGCAAGTTCCAGTAAGCTTGATTCAACGTAATGTTAGTGAAACCATGTTAAAAGCCACATGAAAATTGTTTTGCGAAGATTTCATTAACATTTTAGCGCTAGAGGAAGGGCCTGAACCTCCGGTTGTTGGATTTTGTTGAATTCTGAGTGCAAACTACAAAATTTACATTCTGGATGAAGATTCACAACCTGCTCGCTTGAATATTTGAAGAAACACAAGTTGTTCGCTTGAAGGTTTGAAGGAAACCTACCTGTTCGTCCTTCGATCAAGAAATAACACTAGCTGGTCGCCTATTTTTCACCTGGTCGCCTGTTTTTCCACCTGGTCGTCTGTTTTCACCTGGTCGCCTGTTTTTCCACCTGGCCCCCTGTTTTTCACCTGGTCGCCTATTTTTCACCTGCTCACCTGCTATTTCACCTGTTCTGCTGTTTAGTGGAAAGGAGCTGACATTACGTAAAATGTCGAGGGAAGTTTCTCAACCAAGGGTCACATCGCACGAAATGAACAACAATCATCAGAACAGGAGAATATCAATGCCTGAACAATCAACGGCAGTTCAGGACACAGCCAATAATCTACCACAAATGGAACATACAAGAGTCCCGCTTACTCAAGTGGGACAGAATTACATGCAAGGGTTATCTGAACTGCTTCCCTTCCTACAGAGTCCTGAAGACATCTCTTGTATGACGGCCCTTTGCAGGGTATTGAAGCAACAACAGCAACAGGGAGCCACCGGTCCTTCCGGGATTCGACCTGAACCGAAACCCATTCTTGAACGGGTTGTTCAGCGTCAAGAAGACGAGAGGAATGAGGGAAACATATGATAACAGGTCGGTTAGGCCCACAGCCACAGCCCACAGGGCAGACGGACATGGAGTGTGGTAGACGAATCAAGCCATAGCAGTCCACGGAGCAGACAACCAGAGCGACAGGATGACAGGTCACATGGACAACCCATATCGGTGTCCCGTCATCCAACTCGTGTACAAGAAGCAGATCCAAAAAGACAGCAGACAATTCGTGAATGACTACGATGGCTGGCGTTAGAGCGATTAGGACCTGAAGGTGTGCAAAAAGCAACAAGGGTTCCAGCTAGGTCTTATCAGAGCGACCGAGCGTCTATCTCCGCTCGCCATGTGCGAGAGGAACTACCTCTACGTCCTCGTACTGAGACCTCGGATGGAATCCTATTGTCAATGAAGAAAGCCATCAAGGACCTTCAGGCCAAAATAGCTCTACGCCCAGAGGGCGAGTCATCTTTACAGATCTCGCTATCACCACTGTCACCCACAATCTTAACAACACCCATTCAACCGAAGATTCAGTACCCGGCAATGAATCTGTACGAGGGAAGCTCTGACCCGAAGGTGCACGTCTCCAAATATACGGATTATATGATCTCAATGAGTGCGTCTGATGCCACCCAATGCAGAAATTTTCCTCTTTCACTTGGAGACCATGCACATCGGTAGTTTACAGTGATGCCCCCAGCATCAATAACTTCTTTCGCGCAGCTGAGCCGAGAATTTTTAGCACACTTTTCGGGAGCGGCATCGTGCTTCACTCAGAAGCACAGACTAGCAAATCTGGTACGGGAAGCGGAGGAATCAGATCAGAAATTCCTTGAACGTTTTGACAAAATCCTTCTCGAAGGAGAGCCAGTGAGTGAAGACACGAAGGTAATTGCCGCAATGGCAGGGTTGAAGAAGGGATCTGACTTGTGGAAGGAAATGCATCTCGCGTGCCCGAAGACTTATGGAGAGTTCCGAAATAAGGCCGGAATATTCGTGGCAATGCAAGAGGCATTGAGAAAGTCACTAAGTGGAAGAACAGAAGGTGGAATCACGGAAACTCCAAAGGCATTTGCCAGGAGAGGTGGAAGCAGTTACAGAACCCCAGGGAATGTTATGCCTTTTGAAGGCAAAGGTTTGAAAGGCAAGCTCAATCGAATCCTAGCGATTTCCATTGACCAGGTGTATAATGCGGTCAATGAGAAGGGAATGTTACCAGCACCCAGGAAGATCAAGGTGAATCCAAGCAAGGTGGCTTCGGACAGATTTTGCGCCTACCATCAGACAATGGGACATTACACTAGCCAGTGTAAAGATTTACTCAGAAAATTGTGGAAATTTTATGAGGAAGGCAAATTGTCCGAGTTAGTGAAAAAAGCCCCAGGAAAGAGACCGCGGGAGCTCAATGATAGAACGGTGGAAGACAGTAGCGAAGACAGTGAAGAGAGGCTGAGGCCGAATCGGCCGAATTGGCAAGCACCACCCCCTCAGCCAGGACCGATGAGGGAAATTTTTGTGATCGAACCAGAGGTAGGCCATGCAGGTGGATGTACAGATGGGAGGCCACCTCCGTCAAAGAGGCAGAAGTAGGCGGAACTTCACGCCATTGACCAGCTACAAGAGACTAGTGTGGGACCCTCGGCTAGGCCTACTACAGAATTAACGTTCTCGCAGAAGGACTTGGAGGGTATTATGACCCCACATAACGACTCCCTGGTCATAAGCGCAAAGATAATGAACGCCAAAGTTCACAGACTACTGGTCGACACCGGAACCTACACGAACATACTTTTCAAGAACACTCTCGACCAAATAGGGGACTTCGGATCCTACATTGAAGACTATAATCATAAAATTATAGGATTCGGGGAGGCTGTTACTATACCCCTTGGCACAATACGTTTGTCTGTGGAACTTGTATCGGTCGATGATCCCGATAGGAGGCTGACCAGGCAGATAGATTTCCTTATAGTAGACCAGCCATCCTCCTACAACGGGTTCCTCGGCCGACCCTTTTTGCATGAATTTAAAGCTGCATGTTCAACGTACTACTATTGCCTGAAATTCCCAACACCGAATGCCGCTGGTACAATAAAAGGCGATCAAAAGAAAGCCCGCGAATGCCTACTTCAAGTAAAGCCGTCGGATTCGCAAATACACGTCCTTGAGAGTTCTCCCGTATGAACTGAACTGGGACCCAAGAAGTTGGTCACTTCGCAAGACGAAGTAGTATCAATGGAGGTCGAACATTCAGAAATCGTACCAAGGGCAGAACCAAATCAAGACATAACAATCTTGGCAGAAATAGTGCCTGAGAGGCACTTCACTGGTGAACAACCAAATGAATGCCCACTCAGCCAAAATTCCGAACCCAGATTGCCAACGCTGGCCGAAACAGCGTCTGAAAGGCACTTCAACGGTGAAAAATCGGACGAATGCCTTCTCAGCCAAGATTTCGAACCCAGGTTGGACTGCAAACCGATGGAGATTGAAGATGAGCTAAAACATTGATGGGCTAATTTCGATCCCAGATGGAAGGAAAAGCGAAAACGCGCCACACCAATGGAAGAATTGACTATTGTTAAAGCTTTTTCGGACAAAGAGGATCTCGAGCTTTACATCCAGACGATCAAGAAGACACTGCATTTTATACCAACAAGAACCTTTATTGTTGGGATAGAATGCTATTTGACTTGATTAACGTCGGGGCCACATATCAAAGACTGGTGAACAAGATGTTCGACGAGCATATCGGTCACTCAATCGAAGTCTACGTGGACGATATTGTTGTAAAGAGCGTACACAAGGAAGATCACCTCAAACATCTTGCTCAAACATTCGAGATACTCCGCGCCTGCAACATAAAACTCAACCCCAAGAAAGGCAGCTTTGGAATTCATTCGGGAAAATTCTTGGGACATCTAGTGAGTCAGCGCGGAGTCGAAGTGAACCCGACGAAAGTCAAATCCATTATTGACATGAAGCCACATGATTCAGTCCGTAAGATTCAACACCTGACTAGATGTCTAGCAGCCCTGAATCCCTTCATTTCACGATTTGGAGATAAGTGCAGGCCAATTTTTGAGGCCATGAAGAGGAAGAATGATGATTTTGTGTGGACAGACGTCTGTCAGAGAGCGTTTGATCAAATCAAAGAGTATCTGAGCGACACACAAATTCTATCCAAGCCAGTGCCTGGCGAGAAACTGTACCTCTACCTTGCAGCATCAGAGGTAGCAATAAGTTCAGTACTTGTGCGTGCGGAAGGCCAGTTCCATTCCCCAATCTACTATGTAAGTCAAGCTCTACACGAAACAGAAATACGATATTCTCCAACTGAAAAGCTTGCATATGCCTTAGTCATGAGCACCAGAAAGTTGCGGCCGTACTTCTACGATCATCAAATAGAAGTACTCACTACATTCCCGCTGAGACAAATTCTCCATCGTCCAGATACAACGGGAAGGATGCTGAAATGGTCCCTGAAAATCAGTCAGTTCAGTGTTATCTACTCAACACGAACGGTAATCAAAGGACAAGCTCTGGCCGACTTTATTGTGGAATTGACTTACCCACTGAAATTGACAAGGGACTACGAACATCTGTGGCACTTGTACGTGGACGGGTTATCAACAAGTACGGCGTCGGGGGCAGGAGTGGTGTTAATAAGCCCCGACCGTCAGGTGTTTACATTAGCCATCCGATTTGCTTTCCTGGCAACGAACAACGAAGCGCTGATAGCTGGGCTCAGACTTGCGTTGGCTATTGGGGTCAAAAGACTACAAATTTTCGGCGACTCTGAATTGATTGTCTCACAAGTCCGAGGAGAGTTCGAGGCTAAAGACGAACAGATGATACTATATCAAAAGATAGTAGCTCATCTATTGAACATGTTTCAACAAGTCTATATCGAACATATACCTTAACTAGAAAACACACAAGCCGACGCTCTGACCAGATTAGTGTCAAGTCAGGAGGCAACAGACATATCAAAAGTCATCATCACAAAACTTGATAATCCTTTGACCTTCGATTATAAAATGAATCAAACATCGAATGGGGGGCAGGAGGTGGACAAGTTGGATAATGACGACTGGAGAGCTAGTATAATAAAATATTTGACTAGCGGAGAGCAGCCTGAGGATCCCTGGACAGCAGCTCGTTACATGATAATTGACGGCCAATTATGCAAGAGAGGATTTTCATCACCCCTACTCAAATGTATATCACAGAAACAGGGATTGGAAATTCTCGAGGAAATCCTGTGATACTTGGAAAATTAAAAAGTATTACTCGACGCCCTATTATCCGCAGTCAAACGGTCAGGTTAAAGCAATCAAACAAGATCATCAAGCAAACATTGAAGCTCTGTTTGACGGAAAAGAAGGGAAGCTGGTCGAAAGAACTCCTGGAAGTGTTGTGTTCGTACTGAACGTCATTCAGAACAAGCATTGGAGAAACCCTATTCTCAATGGCTTACAGAATCGAAGCAATGGTGCCGGTCGAGCTACAAAATCCCACATGGCGAGTTTGTATGTACAACGAGGAAGAGAATGATAAAGCTATCGCGATCGAGAAAGACTTCCTCGAAGAAAGGCGAATCGCTGCAGAGCTGCGCAACGCGACATACAAACAATACGCTACCAGGTATTACAATTCGCAAGTCAGAAAGAGAAGTTTCCAGAAAGGTGATTTGGTGCTGCGAAAAATCCTATCCACTCCACCTGGAACATCCGGACCTGGATGGGAAGGACCATTTCGTGTTTCGCGAAGTTGGTCAAAAGGAACTTGCGACTTGGAAGACCTGGATGGGACACCTTCTTCATACACATGGCATGCTGCTCATTTGAAGAAATTTTATCAGTAATGGATGTATGATGTATACTTGGTTACACCAATGGCGAATGGAATGTGAAAGAAAAACTTTTTTCGGTAAGGGATGACCAGGAAGGATTGCAGTCCTACTTGAAATTGCCTGAAAGTGGCTTTCTTAGTCAAATGCACCCTTTGCCGGGCACACTCCTCATACAGCGACATAAAAGGTGTCAGAGACCATAAATGTCCTAAACGAGAGCGAATCATCTTACACTTCTTGAGCGGATAAGTTACAGTGTCAGACACCTAACACATCCCAATAAAGAATTGAGCATGATTGACCATCATAAGTCCACCCTAATTGGGCCGACAGTGTTTAAAAAATATTCATCCTAATGGACGCAGTGCGCGCTCCACAGGATGGCACATTAAACACTCCATAATAGCTCGGGATAGAAATGTAAAATCCAACAGCAGCGTAGTGAATGCTCCAAATGGATAGTAAAGCATAAAATCCCAACTGAGCACCCCGATGTAAGAGTGCGGATCGTTACAACCTAAAAGGTTATTACGCGAATACTGAAAAGTAGAATGCAAAAACGAGCACCACAAAAAGAACAGGCAATATAAATAGGTAGGCAGGACGATCATTCCATTCCTTAAAAAGGTTCGGCATACAACCAAACAAAGTCAAATAAATCCTATGATAAACCAAAAAGAAAAGCGAGTAAAGAAAGCATAAAAAAATAGCAAAACCGATGTCTAAAACATATAAGGCATCGGGTAAACAAAAGAAGCCCTAATCAGCAGTAGGGGCATCGCCAGCAGCAGCATCGGTGGGTTGAACTTCAGGGGGTGTAGTTTCGGCACCCGGAGAAGTCTGGATGTAAGACATCGCGACCGCATCCTCCCGCCTCTGACGATCTTCATCTGAGGAAGCTTCAATAGTCTCAACAGCTCCTGAAGCAGATGCGGGAGCCTCAGTAGTGTCTTCATCCGAATCGTCCGAGACGACCTGACCTGAGGGATCAATAATAGCATAATCTTCTCCAAAGACCCCCAGATCAATCCCGAACTCCACCAGATCAGTTATAGAAAGAAGCTGTGACTTGCTCGGCGGGTTAGCTCTGACATAATCCAGAAACTCCTTCTTCATCAGATCAGAGATCTTTTGGCCTCTTTCCTTAGCTCGGTGGATGATTCGAATACACTCACTGTAGGAGCAGATGTCTCCAAAATTCGATGCGTCATGCACCTGCTCTCCCAAATTCTCCTCAGTATACAAACACTCTACATTAATCTGAAGCTTGGCTTTCTCCCTCTCAAGCTCGAGGATTTTGGTCCATCTTTACAGCATTATCCTGACGCTCTTGAGCAAACTCTGCTTTGAGGGTCGCCTGCTTTAGCTCTTCTTCTTGGGTCTGGATCACCTTCAGTTGCCCCTCATTCGTCTCACGGAGCTGACGATTCGTTCTTCCCAGCGCTATTGCCTGATCCATGATTCGTTGATATACGATAGTGGAATAACTAACAAACTTACTACCCAGAAGTATGTTGTCACTCAACATCTGCTCGTGGATAACCTTGTCATTCGTCGCACTCCAAGACTGTGAGGCGAATTTAGAAGCCCTCTGCACCTCTATATCTTTAATGTCCCCGAAATGCCTAGGGACACGAGAGCATGCAACCTGGTGGAGGGCGTCGCAACGAAATGAGTGATCGCCCGAATGGTACCTGAAAGGAGACAAAGTTATATAAGTGAACTTCGGAACGAATGATACACAGAGGACGTGAATTACGTCTCAATTCCCCATATTCTTCCGGATTATTGATCCTACCTCTAAAGCCGGTATAAGATGTGGAAGCGCGCCAATTACCACCGATGAAAAAGAATTGCTCTTTCCATCGCTTCACTTTATTGGGAATGCCTTTCACAATCTTCATTTCCGCTCGGGCTTTCATGTAATAATAGTCGTTCCCTTCCTTCGTACATTCCGAGATCATCATCGAGTAATGGATTTCCGGAATTGTCAACCGGTTGGGATAACCCTCTAATCCCATCACGTCAAATAACTTATCAAATTTCTATGCCCGTTTGGCGTAATCTGAGTAATTGCTAAGTTAACATCCATAAAAAACTGGCCAATTACTGGATGCAACGGCAGTGGGAATCCAACATCAACTTTCATCGCAGTACACCCCGGTGGGGCCGATCAGCTCGCCCGCAATCACGAGGGACATGCATGTGGATATCAAGTGGAATCCGATACTCATCCCGAATAGTCGTCAAGTCATCTTCTAACAACAGGCTTTGATGACGAGATGCTTCATATCTCGTCTCAACATACGGAATTGGACAGAGTTGAGGTCGGATAGATCGGTCCCGATACTGACCAGTATAAACGAGCCAATTGAAGTCTTGAGCAACCCCCTCCGGTATTCTCTCTTCAAGTACTTGCGTCGGAGGTTGATAAGTTTGAGCCAACTCTCTCCAAATATCGGCTTGGCTCGGCCCATCTCCTCATTCGAAATCTTCTCCAAGATTGAAGTCGGTAGCACCCTCACGAGGATTCACCGCCTCAGGAATATCAGCGGTCTGATCTCGAGCTTCTGAGACCTCTCGGACGGTACAAACTTCTTCAGCATCAGGCTTAGAAGACTCCTAGCTTATCCCAAATACATCACAAGAAACCGAATGGACAGCGGACTCGGTCTCCTCGTCATCTGTTTCTTCATCAATTACCAATAATCTTCTCTTGGCCGAATTAGAACGAACCATTTGACCACGACGAGCAACTTGAGCACGATGAGCGGCTCGCAAATCCCTCTCAGAAGGTTGGCGGCAAGTAACTCACTTGCTCACCCCAAGACCTGCTCGCTCCCTCACATCATGGGCTGTTCGTCTGTTCGTGATCCATGAAGCTGATCACCAATTTCAGCCATTTCAATACACGACGATCTAATCAAGGATACTCAACACCATTTGGGCATGGATATTCGAAAGCACACTCTGGTATCTTTTTTTTCCTACGACAGGTTTATCCACAAGGGTGGTTTACGACTATGTTTTTAATGAGGCCATGGGGGTCTTTCACTATATCCGTCATCCAAATGGTCACAGGTCAAGTCAAGACTGAAATTACTTCCCAAACAACAAAGGATTCTTATAAAATCCAGATAGCTTGATAGTTGTTATCCACTCGATGGTTCCAACAAACATCAAGCTAGGGGCAACTGTTGATGTAATAAGTTAATCTGAATGTTCAAGTAAATAATCAACTTAATCCCAGGTGATGTGTCCCAGGAGAATTAAACCCAAGACAAGAAGATCATAATAATGAAGCCAAGATGCAGCTGGAACAAGTGAAAACCAACAAAGAAGATGAAAGAATCACATGAAGAACAAGAGATAGGCGAGCAGCAGTACAAAATGAAAGGAGACGAGCAGCTCAGCTGGTCGCCCAACCAGCTGATCACCTGCTCGCCCAAAGCAGCTCAGCTGTTCACCCAAAGCAGCTCAGCTGCTCGCCCAAAGCAGCTCAGTTGTTCGCCCAAAGCAGCTCAACTGCTCGCCCAAAGCAGCTCAACTGTTCGTCCAACCAGCTGGTCACCTGCTCGCCCAGGGCAACTTACCTGTTCGCCCAACCAGCTAGTCACCTGCTTGCCCAGGTCAGCTTACCTGCTCGCCAACCTTGAAGTTGATCGCCAGAACTCCATTTTATCATTTTTGGCCAATTTCTTGTTGTAATGATCTCTTTTAACACATAAGGGACACGTGTAAGCATCCTGTAAAGCGTGGCAACACCCTTGCCACCACCTGCTTGTGTTTTTGCCTATAAATAAACCATTTTTCAGAAATAAAATCAAGTTTTCGCTGCCATAACGAAGTTCTGTCGAAATCTTTCCAGAATTTGTGCTTTGCAAGTTCCAGTAAGCTTGATTCAACGTAATGTTAGTGAAATCATGTTAAAAGCCACATGAAAAATTGTTTTGCGAAGATTTCATTAACACGTGGTCCGCCTTTTAGTTTTAAGTTGTTCATTGTTGTTTGTTCAGTTGGGGGTGTGGTGTATCATGTATTAATGATGTAACTTGTACAATATTGGTGACACATCTATTAAATTCCCACCCACCTTTTGGTGTGAATAAATTCTTGTCTTTTTTTTTAAATAACACTTAATAGAGTAACAGAATTTTTAATAACTTACATGTGATATTGCCTACCATATGAAAAAATATTTATTTATGTAAAAATTGATAAATATTCATATAAAAATAATATTTATTCTAACAGTAACACACATTTTGCCCATAAAGCTAGACCCTAAAATTTGCCTTCTTACGTGATTTTTTTTTTTGAAAAGTTTGCCCTATCCTATAGAATCCTTATGCTGCATTTTGTTTTGAGATTCACTTGGATAAATTTAGGACTTTTCAACCAGTATAATTCGAATTAGAGATTTAAAATCATGTTTTCACTTATTCATTCTCTCTTTTCTACTTACTCGTACATAAGATATTAAAATAACACAAGATCCATAACTAATAAATATTAATTTGACATAATCAAGATCTCACCCTACCAAAATTTTAAAACAAACACTTTTATTATTTGTAAAAAAACTTATATCTAATACTTTTAAAGTCTTGACTACATAGGACCACCTAAATCCTATAATAAACGTAGCCTTAGTTTTTTAATTTGGGCATGTGTTTGTCATAAATAGGGGTTGACAAAAAACCAAAAAATTGGAATTTCGATCCGATTTGATAAATTTTCATTAATTTGCTTCGATTAATTTGGTAAGAAATTTCAGTTCAATTTAACATAATTTTTTTTCTAGTTTGGTTCGATTATTCTCTCTTATAACTGGGAATACCAAAATATATTTATATATTATATATGTATAAATAAAATGAATATTATTATTTATTGAGTAAGTCTCTTGTGCACCAGTTACACCGTGCAACTCAAGTTCATTTTTAAAAAGTTGCACAATTCATTACTGAAAAGTTACACAAATTATTATTGAAAAGTTACACCATTAAAGATACACTTTTCAGTAATAACATGTGTAACTTTTCAGTAGTATTTTGTGTAACTTTTCAGTAGTATTTTGTGTAACTTTTAAAAAATGAACTTGATTTGCACGGTGTAACTGGTGCATACAAGACTAAGCCTTATTTATTTTGGTTTTACTACTAAATTACTTTTCTTTCTAAATCTAATTACATTTTGTGAAGGGAGATTTATGTGAAATTATTTTTTACTATCCACCACTAAATTTCTCCAACTTAATTTCAACCACAAAAGTTGATATTTTATTTACATGAATGTCATTATTATACTATTCACCAATAATTTGATTTGTATTTTACAAACAACTTAATCTATTATTTTATAATTTAATTCATTATTAATTTATCATAATTTGGATTTATTTCTCCCCCCTATTTTATCACAACTTAATATTATACTAACAATTTGGATTTTTCTACATAAAGTTTATAAAATATTTAATATTTAAACAGTGAATGTTATACTTAATGAAAAATACAATAAAAATATATTCATATCACAAGAAAAAATATGCATACCACAAAATTCCCTTGCCAAAAGAATGCATAAAATTCAAGAGTAAAGTTGAAAAAAAAAGGTCTAAACAACGAAATATTCATAAGTACAAAAGATAAAGTAAAAGTTCTAATGTTTGTACTTATAGTTCAATTCAAATGATTGTCAAGTTCAATTATAAATTTGTTCCAGTGGTATGCATTGTTCAGTGATAGATTTTAAAATGGATTACATCAAATTCCACAATGCTCAGCAAAATGTGTTATAGAATATTCATAAGTGCGAAAAAATTAAATAAAATTTTAAATGCCCATACTTAGAGTTCAAATCAAAGGATTGTCAAGTTCAATTACAAATTATCTACAAATTCAAATTTAAGATTCCAAACACATTAAAAATTATGTGCACAAATTAAAATAGGGCAAACACAGAAAACCTCAAATGATATTGAATTTGACACAAGTTCAACAACCATCTATCTATCAAAAGCATACAGCCCGTACCTTATCATATTATCCCAAAATTCTTACACCAGAGATTAGAAGAAGCCACGCAACCGCTCTTACACATAAAATCCATAGAAAATCGAAATCCATAGTTCATCGTCCACACACCAAGTCATTGGACTTGAAGCTCAACCGCCAACCATAATAATCAACACATCGATTGAATCGAGAATTGGACCCAAGGCCGCTGCAATCGTGAGCCACCTCCTATTTAAAATTCGAACCCACAGCCTAAATGACACCACCTGAAAGTTGAAGCCTGTCATCTAAAATTGAAACCCAAGGCCGCCAATTGGAAGCAATAATCTGCAACAGCTTAAAAATCCACCGCTAAAGTTGTCATTCCTATTGAAATAAGCCAAATCATCGCAATTTTTGTGTAGGGTAAGAGAGAAGAAATTGGAGTTGGAAGGGTTGACGATTTTTGAAGAAGATTTAAGTAATGGAATACATAGGCTCACGGTTTATTAATAGTGGAAAGAGGGAGAGATCGAGGGATGATTTATGAGACAATTATTTGATGAGAAAAAAAAGTGAAATAAGTTTATAGTAATCAAGGGAAAAATAGAAAAACCTAAAGTTAGTGCACTTTAGGGACAATTTATTTTGTGGGATTTATATGTGATTACTATTAGTTTATTACAAACATGATTATATTTGATTTTCGTGTGAATAATAGTAATAGCCATGTTCAATTGATAATATTGAGTAGGTTTCCTGTGAACTTGAGTTCATATGAACTTGTGTTACTGTTATATGTAATTATTATCATTATTATAAAAAAATTTAATTTTTTAATAGTGATAGTGTATATACATAACAATAATAGTAAATATACATAAAAATATAGTGTATACACATGACAGTTGAACTCGAGTTCATATTTATATGTATTTGATATTAATGCTAAAAATAGGTCGAAAAATACTTGAAAAATAGGTCATGCACTAAATCATGAAAAATATTAAAAAAATCAACTATAACAAAAAAAAAACTGAATTATTTTCCAGTTCGATTTAAATCAATTTAAAAAAAATTCGATCGATTTGATCTTTTTGAAATTCGATTATTTAGATTAAGTTAAAAAATAGCCTCTGTTGTCATAAAGAAAAGAAAAAAAAAGAAGTGAAAATAAACTTTGCATATATGAATTTCTTGCGCAAAAAAGCTAGGGCAGAGATCTTATCAAAACCTTTTCACTCTCTACATTTGCTCGTCTCTCTCCCCAAATCCTGCTCCATTATCTTTCTACGAAGGTAAGTTTCTTGCTTGCTTTTCTTGATTTTTCCTTCTCCTCATTCTCAAAATTGTTATGCTCTCATTCTGGCGCATAGATGTAAGTGCATTCGGATTATGCACAAACCATGAGGAACTTCCTATTTTGATAGTGTACGTGTCAATTTGATGGCACTTCATTTAATTTATTTCCATCTATGCACATTTTTGTTTTCGCCAGCCTTATAGTGAGGGGGAGCACGTTTTCTTTTCCTTTGTATTGGTTTTTAACCCCTACAGAAGTTAGTCAATGCTTTAATCTTTCTGCAACAGGGCAGGGGTTATGTTTTGAATTCTTCCTCCTGAGAAGTTAAGTTAAGGGTTTTTTTATTTTGAGTATTTTTTCAATACAAGATTTCAGTTTCTCTCATTAAGTAGATGGTTAATTCCTCTATTTTGATATGGTTTGTTGGCGATTTTAATTTATAATTACGATTTTTTAAGGATAAAAGAATGTTAATGGAAAGTGGTGATGCACATAGATGAGATAGCTTGGATTTTCTTGAACCCGAACATGGAGATGTTATTAAACTAATATAGTTTTGAGATTATCTTGGGAAATGCAATCTTTCCTTTTCTTTTCTGACAATAAGAGAAAAAGAACAATTGAAGGGATTCTGGAGGTAGATAATAGATGAGAGCAAAGTGACTTGTGAATTTAACTACGTTATTGTGTGGAAAAACAATGAAGGGTTTTGAGAAATACACAAAAACCAAGGGTTTAGCTTTGTATTTAATCATATAAAATTAACCGTCCTTGGATCAATTACCAGAGAAAAGAGAGTAAAGCTGTATTTAAAGTGCTTAGTTCTATGTATCTGGATTTTGATTAGGTTTTGCTTCTGTACTTCAAGGATCATAGTTGATGACTTTACATACTTAAATAGGTTATGTGAATGATAAACTTCTGTAAAAGCAGTAGAGGATCATTATTTTCTGTGCTTTTAAATATCTTTTTAATAATATGTGGTTGCAATGAGATATTCAATCTTTCGTTGATTCTATAGAACTTCATATGGGAATAATGGAAGTATGTACCTCCAAGGCTACATTTGTGATTTAGAAGTCTAGATACAAAAACGTATGAGCTTGTGAAACTACATTGCTACTGTGATGGAGTATATAATATTTTTTGTTTTCCTTATAGCTTGGAGTACTGTTGTTATATCTTCACAAAATGTATTGTGCCATGCATTTGCAATTGTATTCACATCTATGGTCATCAAATGAATGAATTATGGTTTTTATTATTCATGTCTGCTGGTGCTGATTTACAAATCACTATGTTTTGGATAAATGGTAAGACTCTTTCCTAACACTACATGAGTTTTATACTCGAACAGTGAAGATATGTGCAGGATGTGCTCCTTTAGGATCTTCTGGAACTGTATAAGGATCCATATTTTGTAATTATGTTTCTTGTTTTACCTGTCTCATCTTATTATTTTGTTTGAGTGATGGAATAGTACAACATTGTACTATGACCTTCAAGTTCTCTTAGCTGAAATATGTTCGCCTTTCTGAGTCTCTTAACTAAATCTGTCATTTTGTCGTATACTCGTCCACCACAAATTTCTCACTTACCTTATTGAGATGTCCACTAAACCTTCACCCTCTAATCATCAGTTAATTACTCATATTGCCTTGGACCTTACTCACAAACAATTAATTTATTCATAAATCGACCCCCACAATACTATACTTTATCCCCTCTTAAAAAGAATGGGACTACCTTTTGTGGAGAGGAGTAATTTTACTCCACGATGTGTGATTTTTTTAAAATTCAATAAGAGTCAACTGGGTTACAATCTTACAATGTTAATATTTAACATTATCCTATTGTTGTTCTCAGAGGTCACTCCTATTTTCTATTCTTATCTGGCTCTCGACCTAGTTTCTTGACGCAGAAGCTGTGTGCTAGTAATTATTAAAACGTTGCGTATTTGTTCAATTTTTATGTTTGTATTCTTTCTTTTTTTCTTTCATAGGCACCAGTTTTGGAGATGTTTACTAAACTTCGCCTCTGTTCTGCATCTGCAGAGTTAGGAGGTTACAGAGGCATGCCGTCTGAAACTTCAAAAGAAATTGTCCCTGTGATTGATCTATCAGTGACTGAATGCAAAAAGAACTTGCATGAATCAGGTAAGAATTTTGTCTTTTTTCAACAACTTGTGCTCTCAATTACTGTTTATTTATGATAAAATTCTGTTTCTGTGAATTTTGAGCTGTGTACTTCAAAGATGAGGTTGTATTAGATAACTTTTCTGTTGGTATCATTTAATTTTTTTTTTTTTTTTGTGTGGGTAGGGGGTAATACCTTTCCTCTTCAGGCTCATTCTCAATAAAAGAATTTAGAGTAGTTTAGGCTTTTGACAGTAGAGTTCTACCAGAAATTAAGCAAGCTGGAGTTACTCGTAAGACCTGTTTCTCCATTGGCTGCATAAATATTTCAAATAAAATGGTATAAAATTTCTATTGGAGTGTATGTTACATCATCATGGGAGGGTCTACACGCAGCCATGTAACTGAGTGAAAAAGTCTAGGTATAAAAAGAAAATTGAGTTGGTTCTGTTATTATTCTCATCTGCAAAGCTGGAAATTAGTCATATCCCAAGCTTCATGCCTTGTTATGGATTGCTCACCACCATTTTTTGTGCTGTCAAATGGATATCAACACTGGTCTTGGCTTTTGATGATTGTGTCTTGCATATACCATAGTGTCTTCATCAAGATGATTTAAAACTCATCATTGAATGTGTAAATATTCATGTTTAATGGCATTGGTACTTGGTTCTTACTTAAGTTATAGGGAATGCAATTAACTAAATGTGGTTTTGAGGAATCTCTAATTGTAAATATTCTAGTGTTAAAATGTTCTTTATATGCTTAGAATAAGTTAACTTCATATCTATTAGGCTAGTAAAGATGATCTCACTGCTTATTTTGGTGGTGTTGTTCACCATAATCATTCTTCTTAGAAAAGAGAGTTTCTTACTTTGTATTTGATTCCTAATATGCCCTTAAGAGATTGATCTCTATATTTAGTTCTCAATGAAAGCGAGACTAACACTTCAATTGATATTGATAACATTAGTCATTAAGGCAGCTTGCAAAAACTTACTAAAGACAGTAACAAATTTTATACAGAATTTTGGAGGACCTTTTGTGGTGCATTTACCTAATTGTAGTTTTTTTTGGGTAGATAACACCAATTTATTTGGACATTTCTCACCTCACCTTTTATTTGCTAATCCAACTTTGTCCTTGTTTAACAATTTTCCATTTCCACATTTTTAGTCAAAAAAATACACCAATTTTGGTTTTTGTCTTTTTCAACAAGAAATAAAATCATGAAATATCTTCCTAAAACTGGTTGCTCCATGTCAACGAATCCACATCCATTTATAGCAATTAAAAAAAATTCAACTGCCTTCTTCATATCTCCCTCCACAGTGCCACCCCGCAAGGACTGAATCACCCATCTGCATCAAAATACAGCTGCTCCTCATTCTTGTGTTCTCCTCCCTGTTATTTTTGGCAAATTCACAGTTCTCCCCTGCCAAAAAGTCTTCACAGTTCAACAATTCTTTATCTTGCCTAGTTGCCTTCTTGATGCTTTAGTATAGCGCTTGGAATCTAATTTTTGTTTATCCACATGGATGTAGGACGTAGCAATTCCCAACTTGGTTGTAGTTGTTGAGTAATTTTAGTTGGGCTGAGAAAGTTGTGTTGCTCCGGAATATGAAGTCAGCTCCTCGACTTCACTCCACAAGCTAAAAGTTAAGGTTGCATGATTTTCTTTCTGATGGTTTACATGATGAGTTCTGACTAGTTGAAGAAACATGGCTTTCACTAAGGACAGACCTGAAATGTTATTGGAAGAATTCCACCTCATCTAAAAGTCCGAACTTGTAGAGAGGTATTGACTCAATTCATTTATTTAATTTCCCTAACACTCCCCCTAACTCATCGACTGGATTCTCAACTTTCCTTCTTCGAGGAGGAGGTCCAATGAGTGGAGTTGCTTTTAGCGGGAGCCTAAGTTCTGATACCATGAAAGAATTCCACCTCATCTAAAATTCCAAACTTGTAGAGACTAGAAAGGTATTGAATCAATTCATTTATTTAATTTTCCTAACAATTATGAAATTCAGTTTATTGGACACTCCAAATAGATAATTTTCCAAATAAAAACTTCTATTCGAAACATTGCCTGCTTCTAATGTTAGCAACTTCTTCACACAGAATTCCATGCAATTACTATTTGAGATTTTTTCTTTTTTGGATTGGAATTGTGTTGTGTAGTAATGCATTTAAAGCCTGAATGTAATTCATAATTGTAGTTCCATTTGTGTAGTTTATAACTGATTGTACAAGAACAAAATTTCTTCTTTCGGGTAGGTGGATTGGTGGGGTAAATTAAGGGATGTATACATTGGACCGACCCGTGAATACCCACCTTGTGAGCTTTGGCACAGGTCGGACCTGTTCACAAACAGGGCATGCCTGGATATTGATGACGCACTGCCTCAACCCGGCTGGTGTACATATTATTTATATATATTACATTGTTTTGAAAGGCGAGAGGCACCAAAACACGCCAAGGGTCTACTAGCGCTCGAGGCGCGCCCGAGACGTGCCTCATACTTTTGGCAGAAAATATAAGTTTATGATCCATACACAAATCTTCCAAATATCACATCATACTACCAAAAACTCAATAAATAAACATTATAACACAAGGTAAACATAAAATTAACACCAAAGAACTGAAGATAGACCGCTCGAGTTCATTCTTCACACACAAAAACCATGAAATGTTTAAAAAAAGCCATTAATAATTTAAAGTTTCATCAATTAACCATTAAGGTAACTATTCCTTAATCCTTATCAACATCAAATCAAAACCCTCCTCGTCAAACATCTCAGCATCATCAATTTATTCTTCTTCCTCTTCCTCTTCATCAAATTCCTCCTCCTCATCTTCATCTCTATGTCTACGAGTTGAGTCTTTTTCCCCCATGTCTTTCTCCACTTGTTTGCTTATACCTTTAGAAAGTAACCTTGCACTTCAACTACCCACATTTTTTCCCTTCCCCTTGTTCACTTGTTTTCCTCTAGTTTGGTATACGAGGTCATTAAAACCAAGAGCATCACCAACTATACTCCAATTTAATTTTTTACAATCATGTACAAAGTCTTCGTCTTCATCAAAATTATTATCCCCCAACCGCTCATTGCTTTCATCAATTTCTTATAAAGAAATTGGGTCAACTCGATCACGAGAATTGTAACGACGCTTCAATGAACGATGTATTTCACAATTTTGGGTTTTTTTTTATGATTTATTATCTATTTTATATGTGTATATTATTTCCTAAAAGTATTACAGGGTTAAAAAGTGTTAATAATATTTAGAAAAATGACCTAAAAGTGTTAAATTATTTTTAAAAATTTTACTAGTGAAAATAAGTCGAGGCACACCGGAGGTGCACCCTTTGCCCCCTAAAAAAGGTGATCACCTGAGCATCAATGCCCCAAATTACATAGAAGAGGCACCAAGCCCATAGTCTCTCGCCTTTAGCGCCGAGCGTGATTTCAAAACTATGTCTATTACTATTAAAGAAAGTTGCTGAATATCAATAGTTTTGAAGGGCGCACCTCAGGCGCTTGGGCTATAGGGTATGAACCTTTCGGGAATTTTTTGAGGCGAATTCAAAGGTGCATGCCTTTTTGCACCTTTCGCGCCTCGATGAGGCGACCAAGGCGCCCCTCTTGATCAAAACATTTTTCACATCAACTTTTGCACATTTCTGGGTCATATTTTTTAGAAATTTCTGACACTTTTACTCCATCTGCTCTCCTACATGTTTCGTTTAAAGTTGTTAAGGGCTAACTTAAAACATTTAAACTAGGTTAGAAGAAAAAACAAACCAAGTTCACTTGACTTGGAGTGTGGTTGGTTATTCTCTTGGAGTTGATGAGCCTTCATATTGAACTACAAGGAAAAGATCATCATCAGGTGTAGGTAGTTCAATTGCTAAGCCACCTAAAGGTAAAACAAACAAGTACAAGGGGAAAACTAAACGACCCATCATTCAAACATAGAGATGTGATGAAGACAAAGATAAGGAAGAAGTATACATTGATGATGATGATGAAGAGCAATTTGGTAATGATAAGGACTTTGATTTGGATGAGAATGTGGATTAGTCAACTACACCAATGAGAATATTAACTGCTTTTTTTTTTTTTAACATTTAATGGTTTTTGTGTGATAATGAAGTCTAACTTCACAACTCTAGTACTAATTTTGTGTTTACATTATTATCTAATGTTTATTTATTGATTTTTTGTTAATATTATGTGATACTAAACTCTATTTTTGTAGGTTAGTATGTGTGAAATATGTTATAACCTTGTATGAATATAAAATAATTAGGCAAAAAAGGACGAGAGGCATGCCTAAGGCGTGTGCCTTGAGCATTAGGAACCCTCTTGTGCATTTGTGCGACTTGTGCCTTTCAAAACTATGTGAATATCTATAATATATATGTGTAACATTACATTTTTACCATTTGTTACCAAATGTAGTAAATTTGCTTAACTAATGTATACCATCACAAAAAAACAAGTAGAAGGATAAAATTAGAATATGATATTTATTATCATAGATTAGTGCAAAATGACTATTATTTTAAATAAAATTTCTTCTGTAGAAAGACAATTGAAATAGGATGGAGTTATTTATTTAATTTTAATAATTTTACCATAGAAAACCATCACTTTATAGACTAAAACTAAGGGCCCAGTAAGGGCCCTTATTCCCCCTTGTTTGAATTTAAATTAGACTATTCACTATTGTCTATAGAGAGTTAGAAACTTAGAATTAGGGGAGAGAGAGAGTTTTCTCATTTGTGCCCTAGCTCACTCCTTGCGCCGCCGCTCGACTTCCCGTCGCCATCTTCTCGCCTTTAATTGCCAGTAAAGCTTACATCTCAGTTTTTATTTTTATAATCGCTTCATGCTATGATTTCTCAATTACTCTTTGCCTTTTTTGAAACTTATTCTTGCCATTTTCGTGGCCTGTTCATTGATTACAAATCGTGAGTAAGATTACTGTTTAATTTATTCTTATCAGGGTTATTTAGACTTTCAAAGTTCAAAATGCAATCGGCTGAATGTTGGTCTGTATGGCTAGAGAAGAATGATAGAATTTATTAAGGATACCTGTGAATCTTTAGAGGATGTATTCTTTTTTTTTTGGGGGGGGGGCAGGGGGGGGGGGTGGGGTTGTTCAGAGCTAGTCTTTGGGTCCCTAGTCGAGGTCTTTGTCTTTCGGATTTGATGAGAGATTAGAGGTTTGCTTTAAAGTAATGGTGTTATAGGATGCTTTGTATTTTTGAGGGACTTCTCATCCCTCTTTTTTATATGAGAGAGAAAAAAAAAATAAAAAAAAAATAAAGAAGTAATGCTTGAAAACAATTTTTGTGATGAAGAGTTACCACTGCTTTATTTTTACATTTTCTAAGACAGTTTTGTTGTATTAATTGCTAATAATATCTGTGCTGATTTTTATGAATCAGCTATGTAATTGAAAGTTTAGTGGTCACAGCCTTGTAGGATAGTGTTTCTAAGGGAGCACTTGGTACGAAAAATCTTCAATGGTAATGGGAATTGAGATATATATGTAGTAATTATAGTAGGTAATGAGAACAAATGAGGTACACCACAATGTCTTTCCTCCTAAATAAGGTAATCACTACCCCCATTTGATTACCCCCTTCTCATCTTATAATCATCCTCCTCAATCAATCCCCCATACAACAACCAACATCTTTCTTTTTTGTCTACTTTTTCGAAAATTAGAGCACAACATTAATGATGTAATCACTATGAACACAATCACTCATTCAACATATGTAAGGGTAAAGAAGGAAAATGAAATTTCATTCTCATTACCATTGAAGAATTTGAAACAAGCGCCCCCTAAGTTTCATACACTTCAATGGTCTATTGTTTATGAGAATGTTTAATAGAAAAATGGGTTGAAGTCTCTCGTGGTCAGAGAGTGATATTTGAGTTCATTCCTCAGAAATCATAACTTGTACTCCCGCCGTCTTGTAAAAGTATGCACCTTGTGCTGAATACGAGAATATAGAAAAAGTAGATAAAGTAAGGGTATTGTGGGGTCTACTTATGAATAAAATAATTGCTTGTGAGAGTGATAATAAATTGACGATTTCCATAAAAGGTATATGCATACTTTTAGTGGACGGACGATTAAGGATAGTGTGCATACTTTTAGTGGATGGAGGGATATAATTTTAGATGAATCTGGAAAATAGGATGTAATAGCACTGAAGGTTAAATACATGGAAAAAAAGGGATTAGCAGGTCACAGGTTAACATTTCAGACCCCACATGGGGCACAAAGCAGGCCGGCTGACTACCTCCCCCAACCCGGCCTGTTAATGTTGAAGTAAAAAAATGGAACATTCTTAATTTGGGGATGCTACATTGTTCTTGTTGTTAACATCTCCAATCAAGTCTAATTTGTAATTCATGAGTTACAAGTCCCCTTCCTGAATGTGAATATTTGGAATGCTTTTGTAGTGAGTCCAAGAGGTAGGTCAAATGAGGAAACAAGTCACTCAGCAGCAGAAGAGCAAGTGCATTCTTGTGGGCAGCTGGGAACACCAAGTGAAATAAAGAAGGATAGATTGAATAATACACGATACTTTATTATCAAGAGCTTGAATCATGAAAATATTCAAATGTCAATAAAGCAGGGAATTTGGGCCACTCAAGTAATGAATGAGCCCATTCTTGAAGAAGCCTTTCAAGTAACAATTTTTTATTTCCTTATAAATTTCATTTATTCATGTAATATGATTCTGGGACACTTGTTCGACCTTTTCTGTATAATAGACAGGCATGAGTTTAGATGACTGTTCTGTTTAGATTGATTTCCACCTAACAATTGGCAAGGAAATTACAACAAATAATATAATTTAAGTGATTATGCAGAATTCTGGCAAGGTAATTCTTATATTTAGTGTCAACATGAGTGGATACTTCCAAGGATATGCTCAAATGATGTCTTCTGTTGGGTGGAGAAGGGATAATATATGGAGCCAAGGAAGTGGTAAAAATAATCCATGGGGACGCAGTTTTAAAGTAAAATGGCTACGCCTACATGACCTATCTTTCCAGAGGACTCTTCATCTAAAAAATCCATGGAATGATTTCAAACCTGTAAAAATTAGCAGAGACTGCCAGGTATTTACTATCCCAGATTTGAAGAGCCTTCTGACGTATGGTTATTGTACATGAATATATAAATAGATTTTGTTTGTTAGGAGTTGCCGGAGGATATTGGGGAAGCTCTTTGTGAGCTTCTTGATGAGGGGGTTGATATGAACATTAACATGAATAGGTATATATCTCAATCAATTATCTTTATGTAAAGCACAACTATATTTATTGGTTTCCTATTTGTTTCTTGAGTAGGTCTCTTCTAAACCTGGGTTCATGTGAACTCTCATTTTCAAGCATCACCCTTTAGCATAGTATCACAATAAAATTTTGTTTGATATAATGTGTTATTATTCTCAAAATCTCTAGACAGTGACACTTGCATGCTAAACAGTGATACTTTGAAGCAAAAAGTTCATGTGAACCTTGATGCATAGACGTTTTGTGTTGTTTCATTTGCAATTTTTATACATGGGGCATTTTTGTAATGTAAATTATCTGATGAAGGGATGATATTTCTGGAGATGGTTTTTATGCAAGATCTTACATGGAGCCATTTCATTCTGTACAAGATGACGAATTTAATGTGCCTCCAATGCATATGGCTCCTCTACTTTATTCTTCTTTACTATATCAACAGCAAGCTGAAGCAAGCAGATTCCAGTTACCTCCCCAGAATATCTCAAATAGTCATGGGACATTAAAAGTGAAACAGTCGAGACGTAGTCAAATAAATGGAAGCTCAGCTAAAAGGATTGATAGTTCTTCTAAAGTTGACGATTGGGGCTTGTCAGCAGAGAGGAGTCCTGTCATGGGCAATTTCACTGAAGATGATATACTGGAAATGGTATGAGTACATCATCTTAATCCTTACTGCTGAATTATTAATATTTTATTTAGAAACCTGTGTCTGGTTTTATTATTTTGCTGCTTAGTGAAGTGTGCCTATGCTGGAGTATGAGTCCACTGAACAAGTTAAGCAGTGAGCTTATCAGTTTCTTTTTCTTGCATGTTCTTTTGGAATGTTACACAATTCTTCTCTATGGATCAGGTGTTCGTCTGCCTCTCATCTTGCTTTTTACTTGCAAAGTGCTCTGGGTTTTGGTTTTTCTTCAAGTTTCGGAAAATATTTATTTGTCAAAAGGTCCTTTTTTCCCATTTTTTAGTTTTTGGTCCGTCATTTTCTAATTATTGATTTTCTTCTTTTGTCCTTGACACTCATAATTCAGGCTATGAAATTGAGGCACAAATTAGGATCTTGTGTTGATAGCTTATGGTGTTCGGATAGTTATACTAAAATTTATCATTGTATGTCTGGTGGATTATAGACTGTTGCTATTGAATGATGCATTTTTTAAATAAAGTGCAAAATATTTACTGATTATATTAGCATCCAACTTAAAATAAATCATATAATAAAGGATTAACTTGATCAAGGATACACAAAAGAATAGCTGAGGCTTCTTGAGATATACCACAATACGAGCTAGTTACTGACGTTCAACATGATATGTTGCATATAAATTTACATGTTTCTTTTTACTATGGAGAGGTATTACTTATATTGCCTGTGCATGTATATTGAATGGTCTTTTTGACCCTTTTCAGTTCAAGTAGAAAAAGTTTGATTCATGAAAGATATCTCATGACCTCTTGGCATTTTTTCCACCTAATGATGACCTTTTAATTTTACACAATGCCATACACCACATTTTTATTTCTATGCAATTTGATACATGGGGCTCTTTCTGGTGTCTTGTGTCAGTCGGAAGTGCTGACATGGAATATGACTTGTATAAAATTTAAGGTCATGATTAAACTACAAAAATGCCAAACGGTCATGGATTTATGTGAAATTTACCCTTTTTTTTCCTTTTTCCTTAAAGAATATGACGTTGCCAAGGGACCACCAGTTTTTATTCTGATTATTACCCAAATGCTGTCTTCGACTGGAAACATTTGAGTGTTATGAAAAATTAAGTCCAGGACACAGCCACACCACATGGAGATATGCAGTCTACGATTCCAGATGCATGGGATTTATTTCATTTGTTTGTGAATATCATACAATTTTAATAAGCCTCTAAATTTAGAGCTTTAATCCTCATGTCTTGTGTTTATTTCACTATAAAAAATAGGTATGTTCACAAAAGGTACTGAACAAGTTAATTGGTAGACATAGAAATGATTGTTTGCTTGTGTAAATAAATCCAAACTGCACTGCCGCATATGATAGTGCAAAAAGGTTTCAGTATCTATTTTTCTTAATTTCGGCTAGACAATTGTTACTTATTCTCTGATGTACTCTTCAAGCCTCTTTCTATTTTACCACTATCTTGTGAAATTTTGGTGATAGTCCTGTTCATGAATTTTATGCCATCTTTTCCTATTTTATGTAGTTTATTTCTTTGATGGATATCAAGTTTTATTTTATTTGTTTATATGATTGAATTTTATGCTAAACCATTTAGTAATGATTGTCATTATGATGGTAGCATTTTCATTTCTTTTGCAGACATATGAGGAATACCTGGAAGCTCATACTCAAGGCAGCAGAAGATTACACCTCAATGTTAGTATATTCGATACTTGTGATAGTTAATGTCCTGTAAATATTAGGGTTATGTTCCGTAAAATTAAATTTATCCTCCTTATTTAGAAACCTCATATTGTTCTTTATTTTGATATTTGAGGTTAGTATTTAAGAATTTCTTTCCCGGGATAGGACGGCCTTATAATTTCTTATATTCTTTTGTTATCATCTTTAGTCCATCACATTTGTTTATTGGTCAAATACTTTTTTGGTGATTAAAGTACAGCTTGTTTTGTTAAGTTTCGAGTGAGCGTCTTACATGAGATGATGTGGTGTGAACATTAAAGCTTGAAAGATACATTATTTCTCTGCCGAACCCTTGTTTAATCATGCAATGCCTTAAGGATATGCTGTTGTAGCTTATGTAAGAGCTTATTATTGAAACCATTATCTCTGATTTTCATTGAAGTTCCTATCTTTCAGCTGGAGTCAAGTCAGCACTTCATTTAGATTTAGATATTCTTGTGAACTCTAATTTGCAGGTACTTACTCTTAAGTTTCTGGTATCACATTAAGATAATAGGAAGCAGTTGCTAAGAATGGATTTACATCTTTTGAAAATATGGTCTTTTTACATTTGAGGATTACTGCTGGAGAAGAAGTAATTCTTTTGTACCAGCAAACAGAACTGCTCATACTGTGCTTTGAATTCATGGTCAATTCGTGCAGTATCTCGAGAATCTAGCTATGAGCTATTTATTCTAGAGACATATGTTTGTTTCGGGCTGTAGGAGGATTAGAAAAATCTTGATTGATTGGGAAAATCCTGGAATAATAAAAAGTTAAATTTGATTTTGTGTATGTTTTAGTTGATAAGATGTAGTAGGGTAAGCTTGAGAAGAATATAGTGAAAAAGTAGGGTACAGTGGGATTATTGTTAATGGAAAAAAAGTATGATAAGGAATGTAAGACAATGTAAGTATTATAGGTTTAGGATTATGATGGATTTTGAATCTAGCTTGCATAAACCTGCATACAAACTTGCATTATTAGAATTTTGGAAGAATAATAAAACGAACGTACCTTGGATCTTATGCCTACTTTCGTATCATATATGACATTCCTATATTCAACCGACTCTTGGAGGAGATTTTTGTTGGAATCTAATTGAGGTTGATGTTTATTTCACAGGCTGCCGGAAGCTTGCAGAAGTCATCATCAAGTAAAGAACGTTCTGATGATTCGTGAGTAAAATCGCATCCCATTTGCTCTAACAAATTATCTTAAACGAAGGATGAGACTAACTTGATTGTTATATTAAACAGGCAATCGGGGAGCAGTTCAAAGAAAAGGAGTTATCGCCAATCAATTGAATGAAGCTCTTCAAGGCTTTTAGTTAACGTGGTGATCAAATTGTATTATACATGAGCCGATGATGTTTCATCTCACCGCGAAGCGGTCTTTCTGAACTTTTGCACATTCGAGTAGTGGAACTGGGGAGTTAATTCTTAGCTCTTGTTGTATTGGTATAGACTTGATGAAATGTCCATTTTACTCTCCTCATTTTGGGTGATAATGAACCTGTACATAATATGTACTTTTATCTTCTCTGGCTTTTCTCCTTGCTAAAATTATCAACTTGGTACAGCAATTGATATTTTGCTTAAAAAAAGGAAATAATTTGGTTACATTTGTCTTTATTTCTCTCCCATATCATTGAATGCCATTTGCTTTAGACTAGCAGTATTTGTTATTTGTTTTTTTTTTTTTTTCCTATCTTAAAAAAAAGGTTATACTTGTTTATTTGATCGTTCAAATCGTATTCAACTGTTTAAATTGGTGGATGAATTTTGTTTAAAATATGTTTATAAGTTGCACTGTGGCCTATGGTAATTAAGTATGGTTCGTATCATATGTATAATTATTTTAGGAACATTTATATTTTAATTCATTAAAGTGATTATAACTCAAATGATTTGTATAAATTTTTATTTTTATTTTTTGCATAAAATGTTTGTTGGTGCAAATATTCTGAATATGTTGATGTGGGCAGATAATGTCATTTTTATGAATCACTATTTTATTAAACTATATTATTTTTATTTGTATTAATTATTTTATTAAAATATTTTACTTATTTTACCATAAATTGATAATTACAAATTAACTATGAATCAATATTAAAATAAAATTGTTCTAATGATTCGTTTGATTGAGTTATTTCGTCATTTGTGCACACAATTTTAGATAGATTACTGCGTGAGATTGCAATGTAAAAAGTTGCAACTTAATTTTCTTAAAGCCTAATTCGGCCAACCTATCAATGAAATTACACTTAAATTTTCTAATTATTTTTTGTTACATAAAAAATATTTTACAGACCTTGTTAAATTAATATTCAGACCAAAATTTCCTCAATTTTTTACACATGCTGGATGTGACATTTTAAAAGGATATTTTCATCAAATAATATAGAAAAAATTAAAATGGTTCACAAAATTGATACTAATTACAAATTGGTTCTGTAAAAAAAAATACTTCTGTAGAGAAAAAATATATACTTCGTATAGAAATTATGAACCAATTTATAAATATAGCTATTTTTTTTTAACTGACCCAATAATATATATAAAGTTCAACACTTTCTCTTCGCCTATTCTGTAACTAATTTACGAGTTCAAGACCTAGAATAGAGTTATATATATATTTCTTTCTTCAAACCTTAAAATTCTTGAATTAGAGAAAAAGATGTAAACGAGTCAATTGTAGAATGGGTGAAGAAAGAAGGTTTGCGGTTCACATACATGATTTGTCGAAAATACCTTAAAAATCATGTGTTGCGAACATGGAAAAAGACAAGAAGGGAATTGACTTAAAAAGTAGTTTTATGGTTTCTTGAAAAAAAATAAAAAATTTGTAAAGTTGCAATAAAAAATAATTCGAAGCTTGAAATCAAATTTTGCTGATAGTTTGATGAGTTTTGTAGTATAACTAGATCTTTATTAAACTTGAATTCATTAACTTGTTTCAACTATTATTTTCTAATTTATTTGCTAATTTTAACTTGCTTTGAACTTTAGTTGTTTACTTTGACAATTCTCACCACAAATTACTTAGGGCTCATTTGGTTCGTAAGATAGAAGTATCTATCCGTAAAAAATATGCATGTTTTCGACGGATAGATACTTTTATCTTACGAACCAAATGAGCCCTTACATTATAATTTTTTTTTTACATTTATATTGGGATATGATATTTCAACCCAATATTTGTAATAAGTTAATTTGTTTTCGTTCTCCCCCTAAAAAAAGGGAATAAAATAAATGTAATAATTTTACATAAGTGCAAGCAAAATTATTGCAATTATGTATTTATATTGAATCAATGTACGTATTGCACTTGAAAATAGTCAAACATATTCTTGAGGGGACAATGATAACTTGCTCCCTCCCCATATATATTAGGTATATAATTCAACAAAAATCATAAAACTCCTCTAACCCAAATGAACTTTTTTCTTTAAAGAATTGAGTTCTTCACTTTTAGTTAGTTATTTACAATTGTGCTTCGAAAAAATGCTGGATAACAGCTCTGGCTAAAATTCAGGCGACAACTTTTTAAAGTCACATCATCCTAAAGTACCATTTTTTTTCATTCTAGACGATTTTGAATTTTTTTGAAAACTTTCATCAACTAAAGACGAGGGATTGTCTTATTCTTTTTTTTTGGTGCATAAAGAACAAATTATACGTCGGTGCGATAGTATAAGGTATACATGTACATGTTTATCAAACTTTTCGTTGTGTGTATTTTTTTTAGTATTGACGTTGGTGTATTGAAGTATGTTTTAATAAAATTAGGTATAAAATCGTGTATGACGAGGGATAAGAGAGATATGAGGAGGTGTGCAAGAAAAAAATTCAAAGTAGGACGTTCTTAGAGGCGAAAATATCAGGTCCAAAGATGTTTTGAGAACAGGTTAGCAATTTTTAATTTTTATATACAGAACAAAGATATTGAACTTCAATTCTATTAAACAACAAAATTTTTGTTTGCGGTGGGTGGTGATATCTTAAGTTTCATGGATATGGGCATCATGATGGCTAATTTTGAGCATATGAACATATAATCATACATTTGATTTGTGGGTGTGTAACATGGTGATAGTATATTTTTGTATATGTGTATTCATCTTATAGATACAAGGTGGTTTTTGTTGTGCACTGAATGTTTTGCATTATTGAGTTAGAATTTTTTAAATATCTCTTGGTATGTTAAAAAAAATGTATTAAAGTTCAAAACAAAGTTGCATTTACTCAGAACACTATGTTTTGAAAGACGTCTTTTTGACTGGGGGAGGAAGGTTTAAATTGAGGGGTGCATTGCTTCTGGATGAGACTTAAATTGATCTAAGTTTTGTTAAGTGATAGCATATTTCTGCATATGTGTTCTTTTGTTGTGTTCTTCTTACAAAAACTAATTGTGTATATGAATTGCATAGAATAAGAATTTGAAATTTGAATCAAAATTGTTGAATGATTTGACATGATCAAAGAATGAAAAATAAAAATATATGTAGTGTAAAACTGTGAGTATGGTATCTAGTAGTGTGGGGGTTATGAGGTGTGGTATTGAGTCAAGGTAACCATAGTATAGTGTATATGGGCTAAAAAAAAAATTTCCCTAGAATAAAAATCCTAAATGTTATGTGTTAGGAGGTAATTTCTCAAAATTTAACTTGAAACACTAGTTGAAAAAAATAAACTAGAGAAAATATATTTTCTAAAAATATTGCATTTTACCTTAACATTAATTTTTTTTTAAAAAATTATAAACTGATTTACATTCTAAGGGCTAGTTTACTTAGTTGAATTAGAAGAGTTTGATATTTTATCTCATTCATTTTACATTTGGTTCATGTGACACCATATTTGATAAAAATCTATCATACATTATCACATGAAAATTTTCTTTGGACTAATTGTCCTATAAAAATAGATTATTATTTATCAATTAATCATAATCTAATATTTTTAATAATATTTTAATATTAAAAACTTATACTCTCCATTCCAAAACACATTGCAGGAACCTTCAAATACATAATTTTAAAAAAAATCTATTATAAATATATTTTTATGAAAATTATATGTTTAATAAATAATTTTTACTTTTAAACATATAATTTTTTTTTTTAAACGAATCAAAATAAAACATGTGCAGTATTATAAAATTATCTCTTGGAGAACGTGTATGCCAAAGTTTTCCAATTGTGTTTTTTGGAAACATTAGAATCTTACAAGAGAAGGTTCCACTCCAACTCCAAGGGCTGCTGCAAAAGTTTGACGATATTAATATTCAAAGAAGAAATTATAAAAAAATAAAGGATTAGGTGAATAATTTAAAAAGTTGGATCGGTTGATTCTCAGAGCTCAAACTTTGAATTGAAGCTCGGCAGCAATTTATGAAGGAAGAAGCCGTGTCGAATTTCTCTGCTTTCCGATCATCTTTTCACCCCACAAATTAGGCGGCCTTCCCCAATTTCGGAACCCTAATTCCTCACTCAATTTATTTGTACATATACACGATTCACGGGGCGAACTGTAAAGGGACGATGGCGGCGGCGATCGAGGGTGAGGATAAGGTATTGGCCACCGCACAGCGGATTGTGCAGTCTCTCGGCAACAACTCCGACACCGACGACATGCTGTTGATTTTCTCTGCCTTCGATAATCGTCTCTCCGCTCTCTCTTCCTTCGTTACCACTGATGATAATCCCTCCGCCGCCGCGGTTGAATCATCCTCCGCGGTTTCCAGACTCGACGCTGCTGAGCAGGTCATTTTGAATGACGCCGATTCGTCTTCTTTTTCCGATGATTACTTGGCCGCAGTTGACCAGATGATTCAGTTGACCGAGGAATTGAGCCTCGGTTCCTTTGACGCCGGTGATGATGTCGCGGACCGTGCGGAGAACGCGCTGCAACTGGCAATGATTCGCTTGGAGGATGAGTTTCGTCACGTGCTGATCCGGAACACCGTCCCGCTTGACTCCGAACGCCTCCACCGCTCATCAATGTCTTCCTCCGCTGCTGCTATTGCCATTGCTGCGACTGAGTATTTTAATGATGAATCGAGTGAGAGTCTAGAAGATGTAAGCAGTGGGCGCTACGGTCATAGTCATGGTAGGGGTGTGAGCTTTGGAGGAGACGACATGTCACTTGAATTGATTCACCCGGATGCTGTAATTGACCTGAGAGAGATTGCCGATAGAATGATCCGATCTGGGTATGAAAAGGAATGTTGCCAGGTCTATTGTAGTGTTCGGCGTGATGTTCTAGATGAGTGTTTGTCGATTCTTGGAGTGGAGAAACTGAGTATTGAGGAGGTACAGAGGATTGATTGGCGTTCTTTGGATGATAAGATGAAGAAGTGGATTCAAGCTGTTAAAGTGGTTGTTCGAGGTCTTCTGTCGAGCGAGAAACATTTATGTGAGCATATCTTTGCTGGGTCTGATTCGATCAAGGAGGTTTGCTTTATTGAGACATCAAAAGGTTGTGTGATGCAATTGTTGAATTTTGGTGAGGCGGTGGCTATTGGGAAGAGGTCCGTTGAGAAATTGTTTAGGATTCTTGATATGTATGATGCGTTGGTTCAAGTTTTACCTGATCTACAGGCACTATTTATGGATGAAGACACTGGTGATATGGTTTGTGATGAGGCCAATGGAGTTTTGAATGGGTTGGGTAAAGCTGCAATTGCTACTTTTGTTGAGTTTGAAAGTGCGGTTCAGGGAGAAGCTTCTAGAAAGCCTTTACAAAATGGTGAGATTCATCCTCTTGCTCGCTATGTGATGAACTACACAAAGTTGCTTGTGGATTATACTGATACTCTCAATTCACTTTTGGAGGATGTGGAGGTTGAGTCTCCTCAACCAGATAGGCAGAATACTGATAATTCGGAGTCGGAAAGCATGTCCGCAATTGCTAGGAGGTTGTTGGCATTGATTATATCATTGGAGTCAAATATTGAGGAGAAGTCTAAAGTGTATGAGGATACTGCAATGCAGTATATATTCTTGATGAACAATATACTGTATGTCGTGCAGAAGGTTAAGGATTCAGAGCTTCGAAATCTTTTGGGTGATAACTGGATTAGGAAGCGACGTGGATTGATCCGGCAATATGCTACGCAGTACCTTAGGGCGTCATGGACCAAGGTCTTGTCATGTTTGAAGGACGAAGGGATTGGTGGGAGCTCAAGCAATCCATCAAAGGTTGCTTTGAAGGAGAGGTTTAAGAATTTCAATGCTTGTTTTGAAGAAATTTATAGGATTCAAACAGCTTGGAAAGTCCCAGATCCTCAGCTTCGTGAAGAACTTAGGATATCCATTTCTGAAAAGGTCCTTCCAGCTTATCGCTCCTTCATGGGAAGGTTTGGGAGTCACCTGGAAAGTGGGAGACATGCAGGGAAATATGTAAAATATACTCCAGATGAGTTAGAGAATTATTTATTGGATCTATTTGAAGGAACACCCCTTGTTCTGCACCATCTGAGAAGAAAAAGTGCATAAAGCGTGGGACTTTGGTTACAGGTATGCTTCTGTTTTCACGGAATAGTGCAAACGACCTTGAGTTTCGTGATGATGCAATATTCTTCATTGGTTAGATGTGTTGAAAGGAATTTTTTGTGAAAAACCCATCGCATACCATGCGATTTTCTTTATTGTATTAATATTTTTGTTGATATTCACTTCTTTTTATATATGTGTTTTTGATTCAACAAAAGAACTTGCGTTTATCATTCATTTTGAAGATGGTTAATATCTGAATTTGAATGTTATATTCATTGCTTGATTATGTATTAAGAAGATTCTTCATCTGAAACCATTGTTGTAAATAATACGCATAATATTACTGATAAAAGACAAGACCATTGGAACTTTATTAATATTATATCATAATACATGGCTGCTACTGGTCAGTTATAGATAATTGAGTTCAACATTTGCTTTGGAGATATTTAGGATTTATTGTATATTTATATATATACGCGGACACACACACACACACACTCATACATGTAGACATACATAGGCACATTGAAAGTGTGAGATCAATCATATATGCCATTCCCACTCTATCCCTCTGCCCTCCATACTGCCATGATTTGCAATGATCTTTTTTCTGTGAAATTGTCATAATCAGCTCGTAGTTGGGTTTTGGGGGTTGGACAGGAAGAACAGGGATTGCCCACAGAGTAAAGCCCAGACTTTTAAACAACTTTTCTTATTGGATAACTCAATCACAAGATTGTGTATAAAAAAAAAAAAAGTTTATGATGGCTCATCAGTTGGAAAATAACCCTTGTATCAGATGGCAAAAAAAAAAAAATTTAGTGTACAACATGTAAAATTTCAAAGGTTATAATAACATTGCAAAACTGTCAAAATATCATGATTCATATTATAATTTACCCTTTTTCTTTGTATTAAAACTTGTCGAACAGACCACCTGTTTTGAGTAATCAGGTCTAATATACAATTCCAAATATTTATAAATACAGGGTTTTCTTTATTTGTGAATATCTTACAACTTCAAAAAGTCCAGCTGAGTTAAGAGTTCTAATCTTCATGTCTTGTGTTTACTTCACTAGTGAGAAATAGGTATGTACCGTAAAGTTTCTTTAGTCTAACAATTTGACATACATGTTGGATTATTGGTCAAATACTCTTTGTGGATTAAACTATATCAATTATTATCTTGCTGAGTATCTGGTGAGGTGCCATACATGAGACGGTGTGGAATGAAATTGGAGCTTGAAACATGCCATGGATTTATGATAAGCTGTTGTAGCTTATGTAAGTGCTTATAATTGATTAACCAATTCTTTCTGATTTTCATTTCAAGTTCCTGTCTTTCATCTGAAGCTGAGTTAACACTTGATTTAGATATTCTTGAGAACTGTATTTGGTGATATTGCAATTGCTGACTTAGGGTATGTTTGATTTGTGATTTAGTGGACTTTGGAATCTATTAGATATTAAATCCTGAAAAATTATAGTGATGTATGTTTTATTTAAGATTTAAGTTGGCCTAGAGGTCTCCTATTAAATTTGTTCATAGTATGAAATTTATTCTATTAAATGTATTTACTGAAACAATTGTAAACTGCAAGTACCATAATATTTTACCATGTGATATCAGTTTTTTAAGTTTAATAGTATCAGTGAGTACATCTAATGTTAGTAATTTCATACTATGGAATTTGTTCATAGAAGCCTTTGTAAGTAGGATATGATTTTACTTTGTGTAAAGTTGATGTGTAAGAGCCTGTCGTTGTGTGATTATAATATTGTTGATTTTATTTGTAAAAATTGAATGATTCTGTAATGATTAGTATGCTTTATTGAAAATGAGAAAAAATGTGAAAAAGGATATATATATATATATATATATATATATATATATTTGTGCATCCAACTGCCAATTGGAGGGAGTAATGATGTTGATACTTATATCACATTATCATGGATGAGACTGGATGTTAAACAGAGTTGATTCTGAGTTGTATTGATGAGAAGTATTAGTTAGTTGGTGAAATGACCCTTTACTCTCCTCATTATGAACCTGTACATAGCTATACACATGTATATTTTATGCTCTGCCTCTACCTACATTCTCTTTATCCTTGCAAATTTTGTATAGAAAATGCTCATTATTATTTTTGTTCGAATAAAAACAGAATAAAAAATTGTTGATTTAGTGCTCATTTTGATTCTGCAATGAGATAATTCATCAGAAGCCATTAGAAATACTAGCAGAAATAGTTGGTATCCTGTAAATTAATTTACCCAAAAATGATTTATAACTAATATTTGTTAAAGTTAATATTTTATAATAAATCAAATTATTATAAAGAATTACTATTTTTTTTTAAAATGAATTATTAATATAAAATATATCTAAATAATATATTACAAAACATTTAAAATTTATGAATGCAACATAATTATTAATTCAAAGTTGCAGTATAACCGCTATAGGGCTCCTATCAGACTGCTCTGACCTCCACACCAAGTAACCTTCAACAGCTGCACTATTAGCAGCGGATGCCACTCGCCTGAATGTCACCGTTTACTGCATTTCCTGGTTCACCTTCGTCGGCTGAACACCAACATCAATGCCCGGTTGTGACGCTGTCTCGACTTTGTAAGATGAGTCGGCCTCACCAACATTTGTCACTGTCCTTTGTACACCTGCGTGGTCGATTGGCTCCCGAATGTGAGAGAGAACAATGGATAGTTTAGCTGCACCTCCGGTATGGTCGACTCCACTGTGCAATTCACCTTGTGTTGTACAGATGTCCCTACTTGTCTGTTCGTGTAGTTTAACCCGCACAGGTAAGGGATGTAATCTTCGGGTTGGATTCACGTGGCCTGAACCGGTGGCGAAGATGTTGTCTGGTAGAAAGCTTTCGTCCTCGATAACGTCTGCAGTGGTCATGATTGCCGCCGGAGACCACTCGGGATGCGTGCTCTTGAGCAGCGCTGCTATGCCGCTGAGGTGAGGGCATGACATAGAGGTACCAGAAATTATGTTGAATGTGTGTTTTGTGTTAGTGGTGTTGTTTTCGACTGAGGCGGGCCATTCCGCGAGGATGTTTACTCAGGGGCCTAAAATATCCGGCTTTAGGATTCCGTTGAAGACATTTGAGTAGGATGCGTGCTTCTCCCCCATTCCAACTTTCTCTAGTTGTGTCCGGGAGGAGTGTTTCGTACCAGCCCCGAAAATCTTCTGATTCATCAGGTGAACAATATAAGTTTCAAAAGTTGCTTTCCTTGACAACATAAGCTGCAAATATAGTCCACCTGCAAATTAGGATTGTGATAAAAGACATGATCTACAACAAATGTAAATAGCTCCTTTTGTTGGATTCTCTGGTTTGTGATTAGTGTGGAGTCATAAACTGATTCTTATACTATTGTCGATCAAGGGCATCTACGGTCATCTCTCTCTTATAGTCAGTTATAAAAGAAAATCATTTAGTATTATGTAGCTCTCATTGTTATCTTTTTTTTTCCTAAATTTATAATTTCTTTTTGAATATTGGCGTGGAAAAAGTATTTGAGATTTTGAGTGGATTGCCATTTCTGTGGAAACTTAAGTATCGGGTCATGTGGGTCTTCCATTCGAAGGCCTAGGTTTGGCATTGGCAGTGGGGTGGGAATCTGGGATCGGGATCCCTCCCAAATTTGGCGGGTAATCCCCAAAAAAAATGGAGATAGAAATGGGAACGGAGATTAATTTTTTGCCCCAAAGGCGGGGCGGGGCAGAGATGGGAATTGTATTCCCTATCCCGCAGGACCCCGCTCCGTTCTCCACGGGGCACTGTCCATTTTTTTATGAATATATAAATAAATATATATATATATATATATATATATATATATAATGCATAGAGTATAAGTAATAAATTAATAAAATAATTAATATATATTTTAGATTTTAAATTTGTATTTTGAATTTTATATTTGTATTTTATATTATATACATAAGTTAAATTTATATATTTTTTTTTAAACATTCTTTAAAACTTTATTTTGAATTTTAACTATTTATTTTAAAAATATTAATGCATTTTATATTTTTGTGTGGCTTATAACAATCGTTTTGTCACTAATCAGAACTCCGAGGAGTCGAGGTGATCGAAGCTCCAAGCAAAAACATCTCATTTTCGTTTAATTTAACTTCAAATCATTAAATTAAGAGAAAAAAACATATTATTTCTTCTTTAATTTTGATAAGAGAATAAATATTATTCTTTATTTCAAGAACATGGATTGAGAGTATGAAAATTTGTTAACAAAAAAGAAAAAACTACAAATAAGTTCACAAAAGTGACTATATATATGTAATGGGTGCGACTATTCATATCCCAAATTTCTCTAAACATACCCCAATTATTAAATATATTTAATTTAAAATAAAAAATTAATTTAAATTACTAAACATACCCCATTATTTATTAATATTTTTTTTTAAATTTTGATCTAGTCTTCATCTCTCTCACGTCCTAACTGCTATATTCATGGAGTCCAATCATCTTTGAAACTATTCTACCGTTCTACGATCAATTTAATCTCATTTTTTATGTTTTGTTAGTGACATCAAACTAAATTAAATTATATATTTTCCATGACGATACAGAAATGTTGGAAATTATGTAATTTTTTATGGGGAAAATGATGATTTTCAGGCGGAAAAAAGTAAAGCTCCGTGAGATCTGAAGGAGCATGAAGAAGAAGACATGACGTTCGTCTAAGTGAATTCTTTTAAAATTTTATTCGGTTGCAACAGATAAAATGACGACGCAATGTTTTAGTTCTCATTTCTTAAAAAATGGCGACGCACTGTAGATCATTAACATGAATTGAGAAAGAAGAAGAATATGTCAAAAAAATTTAATAAAAAATGGGGTATGTTTAGTAATTTAAATTAATTTTTTATTTTAAATTGAATATATTTAATAATTAGGGTATGTTTAGAGGAATTTGGGGTATGCATTTTTTTTTTTGGTAAAGGAAAATTTCATTCAACCAAAGGTATAAGATATACCCAACCCGTTTACAAAGAATTACACATTAACAACTTAGAACTATTCATGGATTAGCCAACCAATCATTAAAAGAAAATTTATAAAATTCTAAACTCCTAACAGAGAACCAATTCCACAGTCTAAACTTAATATCCTCCACAACTTTATATATTGCAAACTCAACACCATTGAAAATCATCTAATTTCTTCTTTTCCATAATCTCCATGCCATACAAAGCCAAACAGTAGTAGCAATCTTTTTCCCAACCTTACCCCTCAAATTACGACTTTGAGCAATAAGATTAGAGAAAGCACATGAGTGTAAAACAGTGGAGATCCCAAACCAATTATAGCATTTCATCCATACCTTGTAAGAGATGTGACATTCAAAGAAAAAATGTCTTGCATTTTCTTCATGATTTCCGCATAAAGTACACCTTGGATCGACATTCAAACCAAGAATGTTTCTTCTCATCAGATTTGATTTTGTCGGTAATCTATCCCAAAGCATTCTCCAAGCATGAGCGATGACTTTCAAAGGAGCAAAACTTTTCCAAATTAATTTAAAACCAAGCTCCTTCTCTTGATCAATCGTCCCGGTTTGTTGTTGATTAATTAGAAGATCATATGCATCTTTCGTACAGAATTTACCCTTGGTCGATCCTGTCCATCTCCATGAATCATTGCCACCTTGCCTCACTTGAAACCTGTTGATCAAGGAAATTAATGTGTTATATAACTCCATATCACGCCCACGTAATTCCCTCCTCCATCTCAACTTCCACGACCAAACCCCCTCCTCCCAACTCCCTACTTCCCCTACCCGACAATTCACATTTAAGCTAAGTTGAAATAGACGAGAAAATTTCAGCTTTAGTGATTCTCTCCCAGCCCATTCTTCATCCCAAAACTTCGTGTCCATCCCATCTCCTATCACTCTCTCAAGTTTACTTTTGAACCAATCACCTTCCCCCCGAATGAACACTTTACCACCTCCCTCCACCAACCCGACCATCTATTCCTACCTCCTCTAGCTTCAAATACTGACCCAGATACCCTCCCATCTCCATACCTAGACTCTACTATCTTTACCCACAAGTTATTCTTTTCATTCAAGAATCTCCAAGCCCATTTGCTCAACAATGCTTTGTTGAACAATTCCAAATTCTTTCCCCCTTGATTTTTTGATTTGCAAATTGTTCTCCATTCAATCCATGCTACCTTGCTACTACACTCTCCCCCCCATAAAAATTTGCGTTGCAAACTCTCAATCTCACACAAAGCTTTTTTAGGGATTTTGTAGAAAGAAAGGTAGTATAAGGGTAGAGCTGATAGAACCGAGTTCAAGAGGGTAATTCTGCCACCCAATGATATATTATTATCTTTCCAACGCCTTAAACGATTTCTGATTTTTTGAATCACCTCTCTCCATTCCTCAACTTTATTAATATTCATACCGACTTTAATTCCAAGGTATGAGAATGGAAAACTTCCCGTGCGACATCCCAATATCTCCGCTAGATCTCCAAGTCTTCTGCTATCAACATTAACTCCAAATAGACAACATTTTTCAAAATTAACCTTGAGCCCCGAGACAAGTTCCAAATTTCTTAAAACACGCTTTATGGTCCAGGGATTCTCCAAAGATGCATCTCCCATGATGATGGTATCATCGACAAATTGTAAATGGGATACTCTCACTTTGTTTTGACCGATTGATGATCCCCGAAATAATCCTGTTGATAGAATTTACTAATCGATGTTTGTTTATTTGGCTTTACAACGGATTAATTCTACCAAACAATAATCTTGTGATTTTATGTTCTTAGGGAGGGAGAGAGTTTAGAGAGAGAAATATTGCAGTAGGGATTGTATTAATTGTGTGAAATGTGAGAATTGTCCAATAATTACAAGAGAGGTCTTATTTATAGGTGTGCGAGTGTGAGACGGCACCTTACGAGCCTACGTGGCTTTAGGTGTTGACGAGGGTTCCTTACCCTCGTCTTGGTCTCTCACACTGCTTCCCATGTCATGCCTCGTCCTACCACCATGCCTTAGACTAGATGGGCCTCATTAAAAACATCGCCGTAAACCACCCTTGTGGATAAACCGGACGGAGGGAAAAAGAGCGAGCCATCGGGGTCCTATCGACTAACAGGCGAGCTCCTAGGCGAGCTCGGAGGTGGGCTTCAGTGGTTTGGGCGAGCTCTGGGGCGAGCTCCAGTGCCTTGCGTGGCTTACGAGCGTCGTTCGATGATGGACCTCGGTGAGGTCTTCATGGGGATAGGGGCGAGCTCGGGGTGAGCTCCAGAGTCTCCACGGGGATAGGGGCGAGCTCCTTTGGGCGAGTTGCGCAGGTGAGTTGCCCCCAAGTGGGCGAGCTCCACACTTCCATGGATCTGGGTGAGCCTTGGCGACCTGCCAAACCTCGGTGATTATACACATGCTAATTGTGTTAGTTCGCCAGACCAACATTTGCCCCCCAGCTCGCATGCACCATGACCTCGTCAAATGTGCAGGCGAGCTGGAGAACTTGAAACCCGGCGAACTACCTTTGGGTGATTGCCGAGCTAACAGGCGAGCTAGGTCAAGGCGGTTGTTTCTAGCCGACGTGGTGTGGGAATCCAGGGGTCTTGCACGCCTTTTGAGACCTCGGTTCCCACCCACAATCATGTGTTCTTTCAAATTTCTTGCAAACAAGTCCCTGTACTTCGTGAATATCGCACCTCGCCCCGACGTCTATAAATAGGGGGAGGTGGATTCATTTCCTCACTTTCTGCATTTCGAATTCCCAGAGCTTTCCCGGCGACCGATTTTTCTTGTGTTCGACGGATTTTCGAAGGCTCTTCAAGGTAGGATTCGATCTTTCTTCCCTTTTCTTCTATCTTTTACTTGATTTTTCTTTCGTTTTTTTGGGATTATTTGAACTTTGGACCGCGGACTGTGTCGAGAACCCGTTTGGACTTCCTTGACTTTGGATTGTTGGACCGTGCTGAAAACCTCTTGGAAAATTATCGACACACTCCTCGAGTAGAACCCTCTCGGACCGGAACCCTGAGAAATGGCTAATAATTGAGGATGAGCCACCTCGAGTTTCGTACGTGGAATTCGGCTCCATCTTCGAGGTGACCTCGGCAGCTCGCTGGGTCTCCGGCGAGCTGCGAAGCGATCTGCGTCCCGATCCAGAGGAAGGAGCCTCTAGCGCCGTATACCGCGAGGTGTGGGAGGAAGGTGGCGAGGTCGCACAAGAGGAAAGAGTTGCCAGTGGCAACGAAGGACCAGAGGAGGTCGATGAGGACATCGCCGAGGTCTTGAGGAGGGTGGCGACCTGGAGGAAGTTACGCTCGAATGGTTCCGTCGTATTAGTTTCCCGGAACCCCAGCTGGTTGAGCACCAGGTTCCCGCCCAGGCTGTTTATCCATTTGACTGGAATGAGTATGTCGCCGAGTATGTGGCGAGCTTTCCCTGCCCGGACCGGATACCCCCTACCGACCCCGCCAACTTGGAAGAAGTTGCCCCGTCAGAATACAAGGCTGGCGAGGTGGTGAGCCTCGTTGATGAATGCGACCTGCCCATCATACGCAGGGAGTATTGTATCCCGCTGGACATCTTCATGTATGTCCCAACGACCCAACGAAGAATGAGCCGGCCAACGCGCCTCCTGAGGGGATGACCGCATTAAACGTTGATGTCCTAAGGGTCGGGCTTACGCTGCCATTACACCCGATCATCGGCCAATACCTTACCGACAATAACCTGGCCATCACCCAGCTTACCCCGAATGCATGGAGCAACCTTCTTGCCGCCCTGTCTGTCTTTGGACTGGAGGGCTATGAAAATGCGACGACCTCGGTGGACCTGGGCGAGCTCTTCGCCGTGACTAAGCGGGCACAGGACGGCGTGGGGTATTATTATCTGAAAGCTCGCCCAAGGAAGAAATTTCTCGGGGACTTACCAAATAAAGTCCGTGACTGGAAAAAGCAGTTTTTCTTCATCAGTGGAGACTGGCAAGCTTCCAGCACGTACCATGGACGGGGTGACCGTATTCCCACTCCGGAGGGATACAGGGAAGCCAGCAGTAGGTCACCTATTTCGGTGTGCGTGGGTTGAATTAGATATACTAATTCTAATTTTCTCTCTTTTTGCAGTCCCGAAGCGCCACAAATCCAGCAGGGGCAGGCCCAAGGTATCGGCGCAGTTCGACGTGGTGCGCGTCATCTGTTGCTTGAGAAGTGAGAAGGACAGATAGGTCGCCCACCTGTGCGCGTACCATTGCCTGCGGCTCGCTGGCTCCTTACACTGCCGCACCACCTCGATATCCAAGGTCCCGAGCTCCCAGGTTTAACTCTTTGAAGCTCACCTATGGGGGGGTGTAGCTCGCCCATCATGCTGACATTTGCGGTTTTTGTGCAGGTGGTAGCTTTGTCGCCATCCCAATCGCTGAGGTCCCCGAGTCCTACCAGATCATTAAAGAGCACTTTGGAATGGGCCCACCTCGCCCCAACCTACTTGCCCCGCCGTCCGTGCTCGCGTTGGAGGCGAGCAAGGAGGCTGAGCTCGCCTCCAAGAAGGGCGAGGTAGGGGGGTCGGGGACCCAGAGGGAAAAAGCCAAAGCTCCCGAGAAGTCCAAGGCTACGGAGGTCGCTCGGACCGGCCGGGGGTAGGGGCGAGCTGTCGCCCCCTCCGAGCGAGGTCGCGGGAAGAAGGGATCCCAAAGGGGAGAAGGATCCCGAGTTGGCGAGGAGGATCCCCCAGCTCGCAAGAGGACTAGGTACACGGGCCTGGTCGACGAGGACTCCGACCGAGTCGAGAGGGTCTCGGTGAGGTCCGGACAGGGGGGATCTGCTCAATCTGCTGCCCCGCTGGCGGCCACGCCTATTCGGAGCTCGCCCCCCTCGCCGTCTCCATTCGGGGTGCAAACCAATGATGACACGCTCCTTGGTTAGGACCCTGACCGAGCTCAGTAAGTAGTTCGCCTAGCTGACCTTCATTGCTCATTGTTTTCTATTTTTCTAACATTTTCTATCTGTTTTGGTCTCGCAGTTATGCCCCAATCGCCTTCCCGAACCGCCACGAGGCCCTGCATGCCTTCGAGCGATCTCGCTCCCTCATGTCGATGCAGAATCTCCCTCCTGGCGTAGCCAGAAATGCTGTGAGTGAGATGCCAAGGCATTGGACGACCCCGTTGGTGGCGAGTATCAATAGCCAGGACCTGAAGGAGAACCTCCTCCTCTCGGCTCATCATGCGAGTAGATTGATGCTCGCCAATCAGAAGGCTCTCGAGCAGGTCGCTGAGTTGGAGGCAGGTCACTCCGACAGGAATAAAGGAATGCTGGCGTTGGCGGACACTGCTGACAAGGCGAAAAAGCAGGCATAGCTCGCCGAGGAAAGGGCCGAGGCATCACTGGCAGCCGAGCGGAGTGCCCTTCAGCAGCTCGAGGATGTTCAACACCGGCTCGCCAGGCTCGAGCAGGAGGCAGAGGCGAGGATAAAGACTAAGGAAGAGGAGCTCGCTGCCCAGGAGGTCGGCAGCCATGGGATTACGAAGAAGGACCTCGCACTGCAGCGGGGTTTGGTGAAGAGCTCTAACGCTGAGTGCGAGAGGCTAAGGGGCGAGCTGGAGGCGAAGGCTAATGAGGTTGCCAAGCTATGGAGTGTTGCTTCCTCCTCGCCGGATCTGGCGGCCGTGAAGGCTGAGGCCTCTGACAGAGGATGCGTCTAATGTTATGCCGAGGTCTTGCGAACTCTTTGGTGGGCTCGGGCCCATAAGGACGACGAGGTTGAGGCCGTGGTGGGCGACTTCAAAGCCTGCCTGGACCGGGTTCCCTTTCCTGATGGTGCCGAGCTGGACATCGGTGACCTCCCTGAGCTCGGCATCCCCCTCGACTTTATGCCAGCACGATTCCAAATTATCAAAATAGTTGAGGTGCCGGAGCTGAACATTGGCGTGGAGGAGGTCGCTGGCGAGGAGGAGCAGGTTCCCCTTACTGTTGTGCAGCTCCAAGAAGCCTGCGGGGATGCTGTGCTGAACCTCAGTGAGTTCGACACCACCGGGCTCATTGGCAATATCACTACAGAGGTCGAGCTCGCTCTCCCATCCAACCAGGTGGCCCCTGGCTCCAGCTAGGTGCCTGCTGATGCCCCTCCCGCTGCTCCAGATGCTTAAGCTTTTTCTTGCTTTCTTAGATTAGCTCTTTTATTTTTCAACTTGTAGTAGGTCGCCAGGCTCTATAGCTCGCCTAGAAGGAGCTCTATTTTTGTAGTCTTTTACTTTTTGTTTAAGTAGATTTAGCTCGCCGGGCACGTGCAGCTCGCCCAGAAGGAGTTTTTTGCAGTTCAAAGATGGCCAGATGGTCGGCCTTTGTGGCCAGCATCGCTACTCATACTTAGGATTTTTTCAAGTATATTTTTGACTTGAAAATTTCTTAAGTATCTTTTGAATATAAGTCGAGCATTTTTGTCCAACTTTTGTCGTTTACGTCCTTGCGCTTTTACGTTATAATTTTTTAAATAGCTCGTTGTTGTTTATTTTCCCGGTACATAATTGTTTGTCTTATTCTACTTTGAGAAGCGAATCATTTGTTTTACGTCACTTACGACTACGAATTGTACCTCTGTTTATGCCACTAGGGCCGCGAATTGTTCGTCTTAGACCACTTAGGGCGGCGAACTGCACTTCGATTGATTCACGTTGGGCCATTGGGTTTCATGAACCTTGCCTTAGATGTTTTTTTTTGTCTTTTTCACGAATTTTTCTAAGTTATGGCAGTAGGTGCTTAGCAACCCTTTAAAAAGGGTACCTTCGCGACCTTGGGCACTTTGGCCTTTGCCTTCGAGCTATTTAATTACAACGCTTGGGACCTTGGTCCTCGCGCATTGCGGATTTATGAGTACGTGGGCGAGCTGGGCTTGGCGAGCTCCCTGGAGCAGTGGGTGACCTGGTGCAGCTCGCCTGGTTGGAGAGCTGCACAGGTCCAAACACTTGGAATTTTTCTGACTTTTTATAGCAGCGTAATTTACATTGGTTGCCATCGACATTTCTGATGCAAACCTTCGACTAGTCTATTACAGGATCCTGGTCTATTGGTAGAACTTTTTTAGATGTGCCGCGCTCCATGTGTATGACGAAGTTTTACCTTCCGCGTCTTCTAGGTCATAAGTACCGTTTGGCCAGGCTGCGGTGACCCGGAACGGCCCTTCCCAGTTTGAACCGAATACACCCGGTGGGGCCATCAATTTCTTTTTTAACACCAGGTCTCCGACTTTGAATTTTCGGTCTCGGACCTGTGAGTTGTAATACTTTTCTGCTCTGCGCTTGTAGGTGGCGTTCTTCATTTCTGACGAAGCTCTGGTTTCTTCGATAAGATCCTTCTCTACTGCCAGGGCTTCATCATTCTTCTCTTCATCATACCCCATCACCTTCCAAGTCTTGTTCTGGACTTCAACCTGGACTACTGCTTCAGTCCCGAAGGCTAGGGCAAAGGGGTCTCCCCGGTGCTGGCCCTATAAGAAGTTCTATAAGACCATAGGACCTCCGGGAGTTCGTCTGCCCAGCTCCCTTTCTTTTCTTCGAGGCGGAGCTTCAATATGTGTTTCAGAATCTTGTTCACCACCTCGACCTGGCCGTTCGACTGGGGATGATATGGAGTTGAGTAGTGCTTCTTGATGTTCCATGAACTGCAGAAGTCCCTCAACTTCTGTCCGTCGAACTGCCTTCCATTATCAGTGATGATCGACTGCGAAAGCCCGAATCTGCAGATCAGGTTCTTCCATATGAAGCTGATCATCCTCTCTTGGGTTATTGTTGTGAGAGTTTCGGCCTCAGCCCACTTAGTGTAGTAGTCTACTGCTACAACAACGAACTTTACACCGCCTCTACCAGGTGGAAATGGGCCGATCAAGTCGATTCCCCATTTCGCGAAAGGTCACGGGCTAAAAACTGACTTCAATTGGTTAGCTGGGGAGTGGATGTTCGGTGCAAAAAGTTGGCACTTTCTGCACCTTCGAGCGAAGCTGATGACATCTTTGCGAAGAGTGGGCCAGCAGTAGCCCTGCCTGATCGTCTTGTATGCCAATGCTTGCCCCCCAGCGTGACTCCCACAAATCCCTTCGTGAATTATTTCTAACACTTTGGACCCCTGCTTCTTAGTTAGGCACTTGAGTAGGGGTAGAGAGAATCTACGTTTATAGAGTTGGCCATCCAGCAGCGTATATCTGGCAGCTTGCTTTGCTAGCCGGCTGGCTTCCCAGGTGTCTACGGGGGTTGTTCCGTCTGTCAAATATTTTTGGATTGGGGTGCACCAATCTTCACCATCTTCGCTATCCTCCTGCCCCCCACTCGAGGTTTGATTTACCTTGTAATCGGACGTCGAGGGGTTTTTTAGTGTGGTGATCACAACCTCCATGAATTTGGCTTCGCCGTTGCTAGTAGCTAGCCGGGCTAGAGCATCTGCTTGTGTGTTTTCTAGCCGCGGTATCTGATTGATGTAAACCTACGTAAACATCGAAATCAGATGCGCGGCTATCTTCTGGTAGGTCATCATCTGCTGGTCCTTTGCCTCGTATTCCCCCCGGACTTGGGATATTATTAGCTGGGAATCTCCGAAAACTTGAAGATTGGTTGCCCCCACAGCTAATGATAGCCTAAATCCTGCTATCAACGCTTCATGCTCCGCCTCGTTGTTGGTTACTCGAAAGTCGAACCGGATTGCGGAGGTGAAGACTTATCTATCTGGGCTGATCAGGACCACGCCGGCGCCTGCTGCTACGCTGGTTGATGATCCGTCCACGTAGAGATGCCACAGAGCTATACGCCCCTTCGTCGGATCTTGTGGGAAAGTTATCTCGACGATGAAGTCGGCAAGTGCTTGTCCCTTAATCGCTGTTTGGGGTGCGTAGGTTATACCGTATTGGCTGATCTCTAGTGACCATTTCAGCAGGCGTCCGGCGGTGTCTGGGCACTGTAGTATTTGACGTAGTGGGAACGTTGTCAGTACCTCTACCGGGTGGTCAAAGAAGTAAGGCCTCAATTTCCTAACACTCATTACCAGTGCGTAAGCCAGCTTCTCTGTTGGGGTGTACCGCAACTCAGCTTCGTGTAGGACTTGGCTCACGTAGTACACTGGTAGGTGTGTTTTTGCCTCTTCTCGGACCAGGACGGAACTGATGGCCACCTCCGACGCGGCTAGGTACAGATACAACTTCTCTCTAGGTATCGGCTTTGACAGGATCTGCGTATCTGCCAAGTACGTTTTGATGTCCTCGAAGGCTCGTTGGCATTCACTTGTCCAAACGAAGTGGTTTTTGAGGTGGAGCTTGTTGGCTTTGGCCACCTCTTTGTACCTCCGTGTGTTTGCCTTAATTGCCTCGAAGAACGGACGATTTCGGTCGCTGGACCTGGAGATGAATCTGTTCAGGGCTGCCATGCACCCAGTCAGCCTCTGAATTTTCTGGACAGAATCGGGTATACCCATCTCGATTATGCATTGGACCTGTGTTGGGTTGACCTCAATTCCACGCTGGCTAACTAGGTGTCCCAGGAACTATCCAGAATGTACGCAAAAGCTGGTCTTCTTGGGGTTTAACTTCATGTTGTAGTGGCACAGTATGTCGAAGGTCTGTTTTAGGTGGTCCAGGTGGTCCTCATTTCTCATACTCTTGACAACTATGTCATCCACGTACACTTTCATGGATTCGCCAATGTGTTGGTCAAACATTTTGTTCACCAATCTTTGATAGGTGGCTCCGGCGTTGATGAGTCCGAATGGCATCCTTTCCCAGCAATACATATTCTTGTTGGTGTAGAACGCCGTATGTTCCTGGTCATCTGGGTGTAGAGCTATCTGGTGATAGCCCGCAAAAGCATCCATGAATGTCATCATCTCATGGCCTGCGGTGCTATCGACCAGCTGGTCGATGTGAGGTAGTGGGAAGTTATCCTTCGGGCATGCTTTGTTCAGGTCCGTGAAGTCAATGCAGAGTCTCCACGTCCCATTGTGTTTCTTTACCAAGACGGGGTTCGCGACCCACTGTGGACACAATGCTTCTTTGATGAGTTTGTTGTCTAACAACTTCTCCACCTCAACAGTTAGAGCTGCGTACTTGTCTGGTCCATACTTCCTCCGCTTTTGGCGTACGGGTCTCCTCGTCGGATCTATGTTAAGTTTATGGCAAGCATGTTCCAACGGGATCCCCGTCATGTCTTCGTGGGACCAGGCAAACACGTCCAGGTTGGTCATTAAGAACAGCTCCATCCTCGACCGGTACGGTTCAGGTAACTCAGAACCAATGAAAAGTTCTAAGTCCCTTTCCGGGTCCACCGGGAGTGCCGTCAATTCTTCCATAGGGGTGACTTTTCTCTTTTGACTTTTCCACCTCGGGTCACTGATGAACTCGTCCCACTTCTCTTGTAACATCTGCACAGGCTCATGACCTATGCGCGGTTCGAGGTCATCGGGTTGGCTTTCAGCTTGGGCGGGCTCATCAGCTGTGAGCATCTCCGGTGGTTTGTTAACTTGGGATGATGCGGTGACTTGGGGAGTTGGGTCAACGTCCATTGGCGCTGGTTCTTGACCTCCCGCAGGTCCCCCATCTTGGGCTTCATCAACCACCTCCATGGGAGCATGTTGCTGCTCCTGCGCAGGTACTGATCACTGCGTAGGTCTCAACACTTGGGTTTCTTCCAAGTTCTCTATTGGTGTCGGTTGTGTGTCTTGCACAGGTCCAGTGCCTTGGTTGATTTCTGACAAATCGTCTACATCCATCATCTCAGTTTCGACCGAGATGAAGTCTAGGATGTTTGGCCCGTCTGCAGGAATCTGTACGTCCTCTTCGAGGATGTGGACCTGTGTAACAGACTTCTTGACCCGACTGTCTTTGATTTGAAGTAAACACTCTCGGGCCTTTTTCTGGTCACCTTTTATAGTTCCGACACCTTTTGGAGTTGGGAATTTTAAACAGTAGTAGTAGGTCAAACACGCCACTTTAAATTCATTAATAAATGGGCGACCAAGGAACCCGTTGTAGGAGGACTGCTGGTCGACAACTAGGAAATCTATGAGCCTAGTCAGTCTCTTTTCGGGATCCTCAGCCGATACAAGCTGGACGCTCAACCTGACACTACCTAGGGGGACGGTTATAGCTTCTCCGAACCCCACTATCCTAGCATTTCTAGGTTCCAGATACGACTCAAAATCACCTAAGGCATCTATGGTGGATTTGAAGAGAATGTTGGTGAATGCGCCGGTGTCCACAAGTAGCCTGTGAACTCGGACGTTCATGATGTTGGCGGTTATCACCAACGAGTCGTTGTGGGGGCATCAGTAACCCCTCCAGGTCCGCTGAGGAAAATGTCAGCTCATCAGTAAGCTGTGAGACGGACCTGGGGCCGGAGCTGCCTTCCTGGACTTGGTTTATGGCCCGGATTTTGGCCTTCCTTTTTCTCCTGGATATGGAGGATCCCCCGTCCTGGAGACCTCCGGCGGCTCCGATCTCCTCCTCGAGAACTAAAAGTTCCCGGGTGGGTTCCATGTTTTGCTGAGGTTGGGGAGGTGCCCTCCGCCTGTTCTGGGGACCAGGTTGGTCCGCTTCCTCGTCCTCATCATCAGAGGTAGCCCTCCTCTCGAACCTTGGCCTCTTAGCTGGGGCCTTCTTCACGAACTCCGCCAGCTTACCATCCTCGTAGAATTTCCAGAGCTGTTTGAGGAGGTCTCGGCACTCGCTGGTGAAGTGGCCGATGGCTTGGTGGTAGGCGCAAAATTTATTAGGGTTGAGCTTCGTGCGGTCCTGGCGAATCCGCCTTGGCTCCTCCAGCATGGCCTTGCCCTTGACGGTGGTGAAGACGTGGTCAACAGAGACGGTGAGGACCTGATTGAACTTTTCTTTGAGCTCGTCTCCCTCTCCAAAGGCCTTTAAGTTCCGGGGAGCTTTGTAGGTGCCCCCGGACTTCTTTCCGTAGGGTTTCCTCTCTTCGTGGGCACCAACTTCTTTGAGCAGTGCTTCCTGCATAGCAGCCAATACCCCCGCCTTATGGCGGAATTCGGTGTAAGTGTTGGGACATGCGAGGTGCATCTCCTTCCAGAGGTCGGTGCCCCTCTTGAGTCCGGCCATTGCTGCGACTACCTTGGTGTCCTCGCTCACCGGCTCGCCTTCCAGCAGGATTTTGTCGAACCTTTCCAGGTACTGCTGGTCGGTCTCGCTCTCGCCTTGATGGATGTTGGTGAGTCGGTGCTTCTGGGTAAGGTAGGATCCGAACCCAGAGAAGTGGGCCAGGAATTCTCGCGAGAGTTGACCAAATGAGCAGATTGACCCCGGGGTGAGTGAAGAGAACCAGCGGTGAGCTCGATCCCCTAGGGTCAGCAGGAAGTTCCGGCACTGGGTGGAGTCGGTGGCGCCAACCGAAATCATGAAGTCCGCGTACTTGGCTAGGTGGACTTTTGGGTCCAATTCGCCCTCGTACGCGGACATCACCGGGAACTGAATTTTCTTCTGGACCGGTGCGCGGAGGATGACAGGTGCCAATGAAGACGTGGGGAGAGTCGTGGCGTCAGGTCCGCTAGACTTGGCTGCTACTTGAGCTTGTAGCATTTCGACAACCTTTTTCAGTGAGGCCAGCTCGTCATCACGGGTCACCTCCAGCGGAGGTTGCTCAAAGGTCGTGCGTCTCGCGGACGCACGTCCCCTAGGTGCCTCACTCTGGGGTGACCTCTCAGTGGCAGGCTGGAGTTGACGTCCGCCACGGGGGCCTAGCCGGTCAGTGGCGGGCCTCCTCAACCTTTCGTGGGCGGATCTGCGCGGTTGCTGATCGGAGTCTCCGTGAGACGCAGTTGGGGCCGCCGTACGCTCATTCTCCTCGTATCTCGGGCCCAGGCGGCCTTGGAGGACTTCTCTCCTCTGTGATTGGTGGGTGCCAGATGCCCCGGTGTAGGCCGACTCCCTTCCGGTGTAAGGAGCGGGATCCTCCTCCACCATCCTGGCCTTACCGGTTCTCTCCCTACGCTGGCGAGCTTGTGCCGAGCTCGCCTCCTGCTCAGTGGGGAGGGCGCTGTAATCCCCCCTGGTGTGGGTGCCCTGGGTGGGCCTGGTCTGCTCCCGAGCCTCGGTAGCTGGAGCTCGCCTGGGTACCAGGGCGAGCTCGTCCTGCTGCCTCTGCTGCAACCTTTGCAAGGTTGCGATAGTGCGTTGGAGCTCGTCGGGGTTGCTGGCCAGGTCCCTCAGGGCGGGGGCCAAGTCTTCCTGGGTCACCACAACTCGCGGAGGTCGCGGAGCTGCGGTGCTCTTCTGGGGAGGTGGTTGTGAGGTCTCCACCACCTGGCGTGAGGTTTCCGCCTCGGCCTGGTTTTGGTTACCTCCTTTGGACCTTCCGGCAGCTGCGGAGGTCTGTCCCTTGGCGGCTCGAGTGTTAGCCATTTTTAGATTTCGGAGGGGGTAACTCACTGAAGGTTGTCGAGGTGGAGGGAGGTTGCCGGTGTGGTGGTCGTCCACTTGGGTGGAGCTGTGCAAGTTTTTGTCTAGCCTCGCGTGTGACGAATTATCCAGAATTTGGTTTATTCGTGTACATGCGCGCGTTTGAAAACTTTTTCTGTGCAGAATTTGTAAATTCAAAAATCTGGATTTTTATCCGGAAATCTGGGTTTTTGTTCGAAGGAATGAATATGTGTATGTGTATCTTCAAGTGTTCTTGAGTTTTATCAAGAACACCTTCAAATCTTCAAACAAACCCTAATTTTTTGTTCTTGAAATTTTTTAATTGTTCAGATTCTGCCCTCCTTCTAGCGCCAAATTGTTGATAGAATTTACTAATCGATGTTTGTTTATGTGGCTTTACAACAGATTAATTCTACCAAACAATAATCTTGTGATTTTATGTTCTTAGGGAGGGAGAGAGTTTAGAGAGAGAAATATTGCAGTAGGGATTGTATTAATTGTGTGAAATGTGAGAATTGTCCAATAATTACAAGAGAGGTCTTATTTATAGGTGTGCGAGTGTGAGACGGCACCTTACGAGCCTACGTGGCTTCCGGTGTTGACGAGAGTTCCTTACCCTCGTCTTGGTCTCTCACACTGCTTCCCATGTCATGCCTCGTCCTACCACCATGCCTTAGACTAGATGAGCCTCATTAAAAACCTCGCCGTAAACCACCCTTGTGGATAAACCAGACGGAGGAAAAAAGAGCGCGCCATCGGGGTCCTATCGACTAACAGGCGAGCTCCTAGGCGAGCTCGGAGGTGGGCTTCAGTGTTTTGGTCGAGCTCTGGGGCGAGCTCCAGTGCCTTGCGTGGCTTACGAGCGTCGTGCGATGATGGACCTCGGCGAGGTCTTCATGGGGATAGGGGGCGAGCTCGGGGCGAGCTCCAGAGTCTCCACGGGGATAGGGGCGAGCTCCTTTGGGCGAGTTGGGCAGGTGAGTTGCCCCCAAGTGGGCGAGCTCCACACTTCCATGGATCTGGGTGAGCCTTGGAGACCTGCCAAACCTCGGTGATTATACACATGCTAATTGTGTTAGTTCGCCAGACCAACAAATCCTTCATCGCTAGCCTTCGTCATCATAATACTTAATCCTTCCGCCACAAGTAAAAACAAAAATGGTGAAAGCGGATCACCCTGTCTCAAACCACGTTCTAACTTGAATTCACCTGACGGGCTTCCGTTAACCAAAACTGAGGCTGAGGCTGACATGACACATTCCATCACCCATTTACGCCAAGTGGGATTAAAGTTGAGGCGCACCATAATTAAATTAAAAAAACCCCAATCTACCGAATCATATGCCTTAGCAAAATTAATCTTAAAGAACACTCTTTCTATTTTCCTTATCCTTGCCACATCAATTGCTTCATTAAGAACTGCTATTCCATCCAAAATTTGTCTGCTGCCTATGAATGCGCTCTGATTCTCTGAAATTATGGAATTAAGAACTCTGCCCAGCCTCCTTGCCAAAACTTTTGATATGACTTTGTAGACACCACTAATGAGAGAGATGGGTCAAAAGTCATTCATGCCGCTTGCCCCCTCTTTTTTGGGAATAAGGACTATAAAGGATGGATTAAGTCCTTTAACAATCCTCCCATGTTGCTGGAATTCTTCAAAAACTCTCAAGAAATCAGATTTCAAGAGTTGCCAAAATTCTTTCAAGAAGCTAAAATTAAAGCCATCAGGCCCCGGGCTTTTAGAGCTTTCACATGACCAAATAGCCTCTCTAATTTCCTCCTCAGTAAAAGGTGCAATCAGCATTTTGTTGTCCTGCTCAGAGATTTTTTTGACTGAAAAGTTCTGGGTTAATGACGGTCTGCTTCTATCTTCTTTTTGGAAATGAGCTTTGAAAAAATCTGAAATTCCTCTCTTTACTTCTATGACTTCCTCACACCAGCTTCCATTAATCTCAATTCCAGTGATTTCATTGGCTTTCCTCCTTTTATTTATCACTTTGTGAAAATAACTGGAATTCACGTCTCCTTCTCTAAGCCATTTACTTCGAGATTTTTGCATTAGTAGATTATCTCGCCACTTCAGATTCCTCAGTAATAGAGCTGTTGCTTCCTTTCTTTTTATAATCTCTTGGTCCTCAAGGCCAAACACTTCATCTATAATGTCCAGTTGATGAATTTCCTCTCTTTGTTTCTCAATTCTTGTTTCCAGATTGCCAAATATCTCTCTATTCCATGTTTTTAGATCCTCCTTGAGCCTCTTAAATTTCTCCTTGATTACATATCCCCCCATTCTTCAACCTTGTATGCTTGCCATTTGTTCTGCACGAATTCTTTAAAGCCTGGGTGAGAGAGCCATGCATCGATACTTCTAAAAGGTTTTGGCCCCCAGTTTTTTACTTTTATCTCGAGTATAATTGGACAATGATCCGAGATTGATCTCCGTAAACCTTTCTGATAAGAGTTAGGCCACTTTGACAACCAGCAATTATTCACCATAATTCTGTCTAGTCTACTTTTACACGTACCATCAGGACGATACCATGTAAAGTTCCTCCCATGTAATGGTAAATCCACCAAAGCACTTCTGCGAATGAATTCATCAAAAGCATTTACATCTCTAATACTCGACAACACCCCTCTTCCCTCCCTTTCAGACACTGAACGGACAGAATTAAAATCTCCTACTACGTAAATACACGACAACTGATTCTGTCTAATAACCAAAATAATTCTCTCCCATAATTCCAATTTATCAGCCAACGAACATGAGGCATACACATTCAAAATGCAGCAGTGTAATTTATCATGTCCCCACAGACCATTAACTATAAGAACTCCATCCATATACCAAGAATTTAAACATGTAAATACCTCGGTATTCCACAAGGAGATAATTCCTCCGGATCTGCCTATTGATGGTTTCCCTGCCCAACCAAAACTACCTGCTCCCCATATGCCTCTACAATCAATTTCATTTACCGACTCAAGCTTCGTCTCCTGGATACAATAAAAATCCACTCTGTGCATCTTGATTAACTCCCTGATCTCTTTCCTCTTCACCCTGCTCCCCACGCCTCTTATATTGTACGAGAGAATCTTCATTAAATACATTTTTCGTTTTTCTCCTTGTCTACCAGCGCTTGGTTGTTGTCCCTTATCTCGAGCTCGACTATTTTAGAGATTGTGTCCTCTTCTGACGTAGATGATACCAAGCCGATCTTTTTATCCACATCCCAGACTTTTTTTGCTTCTTCCAGTTTTTGTTTATTTAAATTGCCCCTTTCATCTTTTTTGCTTTTACCTCGCTTTAACTTTGTCCCTGTTTCTATCGGGATGCCATTCCTCCGACAAATACGCACCAATTCTCTGAGCTCGTCTTCTTTTTATCCTGGCGTTTCTTTGCCCTATTCTGTTTGGAAGATACAACATAGTCGCCAATAATTTGGGGCTTCAATCGATTTGATGCCTTCGAACTCACCAGATCAATACCGTAATTTTCATTCTTTGCAATTTGTGAATTGATTTCCTCATCGCAGTCAGGTTCACTCATATTTGCAAAATGATTCTGGGTCCAGTTTTGTTTCCCCTTTTGGTTTAGCGGTTCAAACCCTGGAGGAAAATCTTTATCGTATGACTCCCCAAAATTAATACCGCTCTTATTATATTTCTGGGTTTCTCGTTCAGGCCCAAACCCAGGAGGAAAATCGTCTGTACACTTTGGGCTTAAGTCTGGGCTTGCAGTATTTCTTTTATTTTCCAATCTTTGGGGTTCAAATCCTGGAGGAAATTCATCACTCTCCCCAATTAAGAGAAGATTCCTGGCCCACATTTGGCATTAAATACTCATGTTTATGCTCTTCTGATAAGTTTAATTTGTTTGTGACATTGTGAAACGGAATTACCAACTTCAATAAAATAATCATGATTCAAAATCTCTCCCATGCGGCCGTCATTTTTGCTCAACCCAAGGACTTTGTCTCTGTGAATTTTAATCGACGGTTCCTCTTCAACATCTCCGATCTCACCGGAATTCTGACCAACCTCAAGTGCCTCCGCCGGACCCGACGAACCTGACCATTGAGAATCGTTAACGTTATTCTTAATGTTCCAATGGTAACTCTTGGTGATTAATATATTCTATCTCCTCCATAATTTTGATCGGGTAAATCCTATCATCCACTCGAACCTGAATGATTTGATTCACCCCTCTTCCAAAAAAGGAACAGATACTAGCACTCTTGCCACGTCCAATCAAGATTTACTCTCTGTAGCCATGTCCATTTTTACCATCGAACCGAGATGCAGGCTCACCGTTGCGAAGAATCTCTGACACCAGGAACTCCTCCAATCCATTTTGTCCAAATAAGTCTTAATTTTATGGCTCACATCTGATCTGTTTCCTTCCAAGGCCGAAACCATTCATCCAAAAATCTTTTTGAATTGCTTCCCAGGCCACTGTTATTTTCAAGAACATCGCCTCAATTTCACAAGTGCTCCACATTCACTCTGAATCTCCTCATTATAATGATCCTCCCACGCACAACCTGTCCTTAAAATAAAGCATTCCTTAACCCACTTCGTTTCCTCCAGATTAGTATTAAACTGCACCACATGCTCCATCGTTTGCTTTCCTTTATCCTTAACTATGTACTAGCTTAGGATTTCTCTGCAACTCTCATCCCACTGAGAGCTGGGATTTTATATTGTTCTTTCTTTACCTCTCCAATTGTTCCATTGTTTCTATCAAATGCTTGCTACAAAAGCCTTGATCTTGAAACTTCCAATCCACACCTTATTCAATTTCTCCAGGATTTTAGCTTCATCAACATATATTCATTGCAAATCTCACAAAGCCAAAAGATTTTCCTCTTTTATATATCCTTCTTTCTCCGTTGGAAAATATCCTTCACCTCTCCAATTTCGCTAAACAACGATCTCATGCTACACTCTTCCGGGAAGTTGGTAAAGTAGAATCTCACCACTTTAATTTGTTCTGTCCTACTTCATGAACCTGTCCCAAAAGGCAGCATTATCACCAAAATGACCTCGGTGTTTCTCACTCTCTACCTGTATCCTACCTGAACTAAAGTTTGATTTCTGCCTCACGCTCGGGAAAAGGGTTTGATTTCCTAACGTCTACCCTCCTCACCCACTCGCCCTTTCTCTCTCTACCTCTCATCTCTCAATTTGTTTCGGGGCATGAATAGTCCACCATATGTAAATAGGAGAATTTGCATATTGGTTCAAAAATTGGTTTATAATATTTGCGCAAAGTATACTTTTTTTTTGCACAGTAAAAAAATTATTTTTCTACACAAAATTAATTTATAATTAATATCAATTTTGTGATTTTATAATTTTTTTTTAAAATATATTCTTTTCATAAGAACTACTAAAAGTCCATTCCATGCATAATCATTAGATGAGTTTTAAAGTGTATATATTAATATATACATATTTTCATCTGCTAGAATTTATTTTAAATCAGACTTGTTTCTTTAATAAAGAGATTAATTCACAAGAAGAAAAAAAGGAATACGACGTGATTCTTTTGCACTTTTTTCTCTAACTAATTTTCTTCCTCACATGATATTACTAATGAAGAAAAAAAGAAGAAAAAGGTGGCAAAATCTGCCACAAAAGCCTGCAGCTGCTGCAACTTTCCAAGCAGTGGGATTCATTTTTTAGGTATTTTATAATAAGAGAATTTTGGTATTTTTATTTGCAAATAAGGTTTTATAAGCAAGAATGTAGATATGAAAAATTGATAATCAGACATTTAAAAAAAAAAAAAAAAAGATCAAAAAAAAATTTTTGGGCCAATTGGGAAAAAAAATGCATAGAATTGTCAATTTTGTAAAAATCGGGTTGGAATTGGACCGCTAGCGCTTAGGCGACCACCAAACTCGATTTTTCATCATTGATTAATTGTGTGTATTTGACCATTATCTCTAAGAGAAACTATTCATATTAGATCTTGTGATAAGTTCATAATTATGACAAATCTAATTTATGCATATATGCAGATTAGTGTTGATGTTATGCAAAAAAAATAAAAATAAATTATATATATTCAGATTAGTGTTAATATGTAAGATTAAAATTGCAAAAAAAAAAGTGATGAAAGAGAAATGAACTACAAAAAATTTTCTAATCCAAAACCAGAAAAAATCAAAGGATAAATTATGTGAAAAAAGTAATAAAAATATAATTAAATTTAAATTCAAAAAAGAAAAATAAAAAAGAGAAAAAATGAAGCAAAATCTGCCACAAAAGTCTGCAGCTGTTGCAACTTTTTAGGTAGTGTAACCCACTTTTGGGGTACTTGTAACAAGGATTTTTGGTATTTTTATTTAGAAATAGTGTATTATATATAAGTGTGTGTTTTGCAATTTTTTCTAAACTATTCACATTAGATCTTGTGATAAGTACTTTATTATGACTCACCTAATTTAGATTTATCATAAATAATTTGACATTTTACTATTACAAGACACACATTGTGAATGAAAGCGCTTTGTGTGAAATAGACGACTGGGACATTTGAAATGGAGATCGATATGCAAGATTACAATTGTCAAAAAAAAGTTATGCAAAAGAAATTAACTAAAAAATATTTTCTAATCTAAAATAAGAAAAAATCAAAAAATAATTCTGTGAAAGAAAAAAGTAAACAAAAAAAAATATATAACTAAATTTAAATTAAAAAATTTTAAAAACAAAAGAGAAAAAAACAACAAAATCTGCCACAAAAGCTTGCAGATGCAGAACTTTTTCAGGCAGTAGGACCCACTTTTGGGGGTGTTTTGTAACAATAATTTTTGGTATTTTTATCTATAAATAATGTTTTACAAGTGTATGTGTGTTTTGCAGTTGAAATTATTCATATTAGATCTTGTGATAAGTACTTTATTACGACTCACCTAATTTAGATTTATTTTAAATAATTTGACATTTTACTATTACAAGAAACAAATTGTGTATGAAAAAGCTTTGTGTGAGATAGTCGATTGGAACATTTGAAATACAGATTGATATTAAAACTACGAAAAAAAGTTATGCAAAAAGAAATGGGCTACAATTTTTTTTTAATGTAAATCCGAAAAAATAAATTCTGTGAAAAAAAAAATATATTAAATTTAAATTAAAAAATAAAAAGAGAGAAAAAAGACATCAAAATGTACCATAAAAAGCCTACAGCTGGTGCAACTTTTCAGGCGGTGGATAGTGATAGTACAAATGTGTATTTTGCAATTATCTCTTAGAGAAACTACTCATATTAGAAAATATATTCTTTAATCTCATTATTGAGTCTGTATCACACAGAACTTTCTCATAGCCAATTTATGAAAAAGTTATAAAATGATACAAAATTGACATTATAGTTTTGTGTAGAAAATAAATATGCTTCTGTGTTGGAAAAAATTATATTTATGTGCAAATATTGTGAATCAATTTGTAAATATAATCACATTTTTTGAATCAATATGCAAATTTCCCATTTATATTTAACACCAATTTTGTGAATTATTTTGTAATTTTTTTAAAAAAAATATAACTTTTCATAAGAAATACTAAAAGTCCATTCCATATTTTTTCGGTGTATACATATTTTCACCTGCTAGAATTTATTTTAAATCATAGACTTGTTTCTTTAATAAAGAGATTAATTCACAAGAAGAAAAAAAGGAATACGTCATGATTCTTTTGCACTTTTTTCTCTAACTAATTTTCTTCCTCACATGATATTACTAATAAAGATTACATGCCTTATAAAACCATGAGTAGTCACACAAATATGCCAAGAGAAAAAAAAAATTAAAGTGTCTCTAAATCAACATATTTCTTAAATCCAATTAGATGAAGATCATCACAACAATATTCCTTCTCTTTGCGCTTCTTTTAATTACTGGTAAGACAGAGGCCCTTATGTATATTTTATGGATTTGTATCCTCTTTTGTACGTGATGACAAATACAGTACTAACATTTTAAAAAATGCATACGGAACAAAAATACAGTGATATGTTTCCTGCAAAAGATTGTCATGTAGAGGGGGAGATGCAAATCCACTTTTTTTTAGTCCCATTTTTCTTCTCCATTGTAGATTTATTGGTTGATTAATTTAAATTTTATTATAGGATTTTGATTGTTAATTTAAATTCATAACCATCGGTGGATGTAGTTATCAATTTGAAATCAATCAGCCTCATACTTGTTAAACTACTCTAGAGGATTCAATTTTTGATTTGTCAGCTCAATTTTGTATGCATCAGATTCACCACTCATACAATTGAACAGTTAAAATGATTTTCGTTGAAATTATTCAGTAAAAATAATTAATACCCTTTAAAAAGATAATTGAATTGTACGACACATTGATGAACACGAGACCTACTCTCGAATTTTTATATTTGTACTCTAGAGTAAGTCTCTTGTACACCGTATAATTCAAGTGTATTTTTAAAAAGTTATACTGGTCATTATTGAAATGTCACTTTTTAAAAATATATTTTTTAATAATAATATTATGGGTAATTTTTTAGTAATAATTAATGTAACTGTTCGAAAATACACTTGATTTGCATGGTGCTTTACAAGACTAAGGCTAGTACTACTATAATATTTATTTATACACGTATGCAGGTGAAGTTGGTGTGGAGGCAGCAGGTCGACGATGCACAGTAAAAAACACAGGAATCATGTGCCAAGGTGATGATATTTGCATCACCAAATGCCATCAACTGTATCCTGGTAGCACTACACAAGGAGTTTGTAATAGATCTACAAATATTCCATTTTTGTGTCAGTGCACTTATGATTGTTAAGCTCATGTGATGCTCTAAAAAAATATCAATAAGAGGTAATAATACAGGAAATGTGTTAATTGCCTTTTTCAATTATTGGAAAATTGCTTTTATAGTTCCATGAGAACATGGTTTTAACAATTTTGGCCCCATTGTTTTTTTTCATCAAATATCTTGTTGATCACCCGCCTTTTTACACGACTCATAAGTTTGGTTTAGAAACTAGGATTCAGGCCACCCGTTTGATGGACACAAAATCGATGAGAATAAAAGGCACAAAACATCCCTCACAATAGGATTGCACACAAACGCTACAAGCCTCTCTACTCTCTCTCACGATTCTATCGATCACACTTGAGAGGAGAAATAAAATAGTTTACATATTGTGGCTATCAACTACAATTAGAAATAGAGATATCAGATAAGTGAGATTAAGGTTTAACCAATAGACTAAAACCTAAGTGGGCTTAAGCCCAACAAATTCTCCACCTTTTTAGACATTCCCTTCAACATCTGAATCCACGGGTTTTCATAATCACCCTAATACACACACACACTATACATCCACAACACATTGTACATCCACAACACACTGCACAGACAACACACGTGTACACACAACACACACCGCACACCTACAAAAACAAAGCAGTAAGTTTAGTACTAGACATTAATAACAAATACAAGATAAGTTATCAAGAATGAACACATCTTCAAATAAATGAAGAACACATGACAAAACTAAACAACAAAAAAAATATGGAGCAAGAGACATTCCTAATCCACATAGTTGAAGTTCAATGTTCTCATGCAAGACCTAAAATTTTCACAGAGAGACACTTAGTACCCATATCAAAAGGATTGATTTCTGAATCTACCTTCTCAAGGTTCAAAATGCCTTTCTCAACTATATCACACACAAAATGGTATTTAACATCAATATGTTTAGTTTTATCATGGAATACATGATTCTTACACAATTGAATAGCAGATTGACTATCAGAAAATTCAACCACTTCACCTTCAAGGAAACCTCTCTTAGAAATTAGACCTTTTAACCAAATTGCCTCTTTTGCAGTCTCAGTTATTGCAATATATCTAGATTCAGTAGTAGACAAAACAATAATATTTTGCAATTGAGAATTCCAACTAATGCATGAACCACCCAAGTTAAACACATAAAAAATTATGGATTTTCTATTATCTCCATCATTAGCAAAATTAAAATTCACGTAACCAACCAACTTAACACAATTAAGCACATTTTGAAAATTTGAGACATACCTCCATCGTGCCCTTAAGATAACTAAGAAGCCATTTCAAGGTCTCTAAATGATCCTTACCTGAATTAGACATATATCTACTCAAGCAACTCACAGAATATGCAATATCAGGCCGAGTGCTTTCCATGAGATACATCACTGGTCCAATAACATTGGCATATGACACATCTTTCATATCATCAATTTCAGACTTAGTCGTGGGGGACAGAGTTTTACTTAGCACAAAATGGATAACAAGTGGCACATTAACAAATTTAGCATTAGACATGGAAAATTTACCCAAAACCTTATCCACATATGAAATTTAATTAAGCAGAAGAGTATGATTTTTCCTATCTCTTTTAATATGCATGCCTAAAATCTTTTTAGCATCACCAAGGTCCTTCATTTCAAATTTGTCACAAATATATTTTTGAACATGCTTAATAATTTTAAGACAAGGTATTAAGGTATCCCACATCGGTATTGAGTGTGGTCTTGGGTGGGCTTATAAGCCTGTGCAATCCTCTCACTTACAACCTGGTTTTAAGTGTAAAGTTAGACCTTCATACATGGTATCAGAGCCACCTCTCTACTCGATGTGTGGATCCACATGTGGAACCACGTGTCGAGTTTGATGGGCTTCTTACGTGAGGGAGGGTATTAAGGTATCCCACATCGGTATTGAGTGTGGTCTTGGGTGGGCTTATAAGCCTGGGCAATCCTCTCACTTACAACCTGGTTTTAAGTGTAGAGTTAGGCCTTCATACACAAGGACTAACGAGAAGTATATCATCCACATATAAGAGCAATAAGAAAGATACATAAACATTCTTAAAGTAAAGGCAATAATCAAAAGCATTTCTTTTAAGCTTCAAAGACATCATACATGCATCAAATTTCTTGTTCCATTGCCATGGAGATTGTTTTAAGTCATACAAATATTTATAAAGAAGATGCACATGCTCAGGATTTTTTGAATCAAGGAAGGCTTCTCATATAAATCTTATGCTTTTCATCCAAATCACCATGCAAGAAAGCAGTTTTCACATCAATTTGTTTTAACTCCCAATCAAAGTGAGCAACAAGAGCAAACATAATGTGCACAGTGGTGAATTTAACAACATGAGCAAAGATTTCAACATAATCTACCCTCTCTGTTTGAGTAAAACCCTTAGGCACTGACTAGAGATTTTTATTTGCACACAAATGCAATTTTCTATAAGTGTATATGATCGTGTAGTGATAAGCTGACCAAATTATATATATCGAACCCTAGGGAAACAACTGAGACAAGCTTAATCCTAAGATTTGTGTGAGTTTTGAAATTAAAACAATTAATGAAAATGCAAGTGTGGTTCCTAACTAATTACTAATTAAAACATAAAATAAACTAAATATGAAAAATCAAGAAATTACTAACTAACATGAATGTGTGCAGAAATTTTGAGTTACTTTGTGTGAATTCTGTTATGAGTCGATCACATACAATTTCTAAAAGCTCTACCATCAAGTTCATCTGAGGAGCGAACTAGGCATACAACCCTATTAGAATATAAAACTGCGGCAAGCGGCTATCTAAGAAAGCAGTAAATCCACGACAAGTGGCTGCCCTAAAACCATGGCTATATAAGAAAGCAGTAAATCTGCGGCAAGCGGCTACACTAAGAAAGCCGCAAAAGGTAAAAAGTTACACCCGCTTTACCAAAACGAGACCCCAAGTTAAGGGTCTTAAAACACTTATAACCAGCCATGCAAACCCGGGACCAAGCAAACGTGCTGCCTAATTTCCGTTAATGACAATGGTAGATCCCACGAATGCCGCAGAGACGCAAACACGAGTCTTTATTTCCAAAGCCCACATTTATGCAATCTCAGGGATACTCCTAACTCAAATAAACAACTCACTACAACTCTAAAGTGCTTGTTAGTAACTCATGATATTTTATAATTTCTGCAGACAAACTGAAATGCTCAAATACTCAAATAATATTTTCTCCACTTTTGTAAACAGACTATGACATTAAAATTAATTTTAAAAATAACTAAAATAGTCACTGTTTTTTAAAAATTAAATAAAATAAAAAAACCTTACCAGACCTTACCTCCGGTGGGCAGCGATTGACCGTGAATGGCTGTGTGCAGGAAGGAGACGACAATAGCACCTGACCGACAGCTCTCTCAGATGGGACACATGAGCGCTAGAACGTGGCGGCGACGTGCGGTTGTCGATGGAAATTAAGGGGGCGGCACACTATTTCAGCGCTGCACTCCATAGGTCTACGAATGCTGCTCTCTCAGATGTAGTGCACGACGGCGGCCAGTAGGATCCACGAATGGTGGCTCTGGGCTTACGACAGCGAGCCACCAAATGCGTGGTGGCGCTCGCGGACCAGTGAACTGCAAAGGCTTTTAAAAAAAAAAAAAAGAAACTCTGAGATTTTTTTGATCTTCTCAATAATGGCATACAACCTTTCTCTTTGCACATGAAAATGGTAGCACTAAATAAATGCATTTTTTAAATTTAATGTAAGTGATAAATTAAACAAGGGGCATGAAAAGTCATGTATGAAATGTGACCTACACTCACGATTCTACTGTTCACTGCCGGAACAGGTAAATCCCGTGACTTTGATTCACGTTTTTGCATCAACTTTTCCTATGTTTGTGTTGCTAGATCATGCTTATTCTTAGGATTGATGGTGTTACTTTTGTGAGCTTATAATGTGTTCTTGCTTGTTTGGATGACATATGATGATTGCTTGATAATGTGTTCTTAGTGTTGTGAGATGTAGTGTGATCCTATTTCATGATCATGTGTTTGATTAGTCATGCTTAGTGTGAATTCTTTGATGTTTGATGTTGAGTTGAGATGAACATTTGAGAAATGAAACAAGTCACAATCACATAACCCCTGAGCTTTTGAGCCTTAATTCCCGTTTCATTCTAAAACGAATGATCTTTCTTTGGTTGTGTGGTCCTTTTGATGCATTGTGCTCTAGAACTTGCCACGAGTCTTGTTTGAGATCACATTTTGTAATAAATTGTCAAAAATGATTTGAGACCACCTTTGATCATAAAAGAAGTTACAAAGCCAAATTATCCCACTTGTACAAAAAAAGACTTGGAGAACTCACAATTTTCCGCTTAGAAAGCGGTTAAATGAGCTCTCCAAGTGAAAGCTATGCAAGTGTGGAGAGACCTAGAAAGCAGTTTAGAATCGCACTGTAAGTGTATCCATTTTTTTAATATTTAATTTGGAGAGCGGTTAACCGCTCTCTAAGATCATTTTTTTTATTAAAAAAATTATTTTTTTCTGCAAATTTTATTTTGCTCAAATTATATTTTCTTGTATTTCAACAAATAATAATTTCCCTGTATTTCAACAACTAAAAAAAATTAACAAACAAAGTAGGTGTAAAAAAATTTAACAAACAAAGTAGGTGTAAGAGGTCTTATCAAGCATCAAATTGTAAAACACATTTTGAAATATAATACACAAATCAAACAATTTACATCTTCAAGACACAACAGTGTTTCAAAACCAAAAAAACACAAACAAATTAAGAATTGGAAGGGATGTATTGCATACATTTAATTGCTCAGTCTCTTCCTTTGAAAAAAAAATTGCGCAGTCTCAGATAATCACCATATCCATTCACTTAGTACAGTCACTGCCTACAAATTAACAAACAAAGAAAGAGAAGGGGAAGGAAGATGCCTAGAAATATGAAATAGTTCACATATGGATCTTCCATACAAATTAATAATGGATACGTACGGTTCAGATATACACCGTTTACAAACGTGGGATTCCAAACGGCGGCCTTTCGAGGGTGAAGAGCGATGACCTCCAATGGTTAAAGCGGCGGGCGGCCTTCTGCGCCAACAACATGGCGGCCTCCCGTGACGAATAGCGGCGGCGGAGCCTTTCGCGACGAACAGCGGCGGCGGAGCCTTCCGCGATGAACAGAGGTGTGGGTGTGCCGTCGCCTGCATCACCATTGCGTGGGTGTGCCGTGCATCTCCATCGAGGCGCCGACGTGAGAGGCGGAGCGGAAGGCAGTTAGGTAGAATGGGGCGGCCGCTGCGCTCTAAGGAAGGGTTTTTAATTATTTTGGAATGAAAGAATATACGAATAAAGGTTAGGTTAAAAAGAATTCAAGTGGGCCTCATAGCGCTGAAAGCCCATAGCGGTTTCCACTGCTTTCAACCTTATAGCGATTTTAAATCCACTTTCTTGTATTTTTTTTAGTTTTTTTAATATTTTTTTATTAAAGCGTTTTATAACCGCTATGTAAGCATGTTTTTTTTGGCTCTACTTAGAGAGCTCATTGGCAAATGAGCTCTCTAAGTAGAGCTATGCAAGCTCTTAATTGTAGTAGTGTCCATATCATGACATTTATTCCATAGTTAGCCATTTTGTGCCTTTGACCTTTTTCTTTGGCAACCTATGATTGTAGTCTAATTATCCTTCATTTTGAGCTTTATTTTTCCTATGACCAGTGGAGCTTTCATGAGGATAAGAGGGGTACATGTGCTTTAAAAGAGATTTAGGTGGATAAGATGGTGAAGAAAAGTGAAAGAAGTAGAAAAAATGAAGATGTGAAAAAAAAACGAAGATGAAAATTATGTTGAATGAAAAAATTGTGAAGAAGAGCTTATGTGCCTAATGTGTTGGTGATGTGATACAAAATTGTAAAAAATGAAATGGTGAAAAAAAATGTTTGAAAAGAAGAAGTGTAAAAAGAATGTTGTTGTGAGGTTGGAATGGTGTTGCAACTTGATCACTTGCAACCTATCTTTTGAAGAGTAGAGATATTCTAACTAGGTATCTTGCTCCACTAGTTTGTGAGTCACTTCTACCAAAAAACATCCCACCCTTACCAAAGAGCCAACACTAGAACCAAATAAAAAGTCCAATTTGATTTGATGATGAGTTACTTGACTAGTGGTGGAGAGTTGAGACAATTGGCAAGCCTATGGTAGTACTTGTGTTGAGAGTGATATTGAGTGATTTGTCATAGCCTATACACTTGAGTATCGAGTGAAACACACCCGAGAGGATTGTGATAAGTGGATTTGATATTGTGTTCATTGATTCTTGATTGATGGTTGATAAGTTGACATATTTTGCATGAGATGTTGAGCATTGGTTTGGGATAGTGTTGCATGACATTGAGCAAGATGAGGATCGCGTTTTGATGCAATTATTCCCCTTGTTTTGTCGTTTTATTGCTCGAGGACGAGCAATACTCTAGTTTGGGGGGGTGATTAGGGTCATATTTGCATCAAATTCATGGTGATTTTGATATGATTTTTGGTTATTTTGATTGCATTTATGATACTAATTACTATGTAATTGATTATTGACCTATTTTGCAAAGAATTGTGAAGTTATAGGAAAAATGAAGCAAAAAGTTGAAGAAACTGAGCAAGTTTGATAAATTTCATATTTATTAAATCAATCCAAATGATGCAAATGATATACCATCTGAAAGAGCTTAAAAAGAGGGTCGCAACTAAAAAAGAATCGAGTCAATTGAAGTTCTAGAGCTCAAGATATGAAGAAAACAAGTTTGTCCTACTGTAGCCCCTTCCTTGCTCGAGCGAAAACTGTCTGCCCCTAGGAAGTGGGGTGCGCTCGACCAAGCTTGCTCGAGCGCCTGTCCTTCTTTGCTCGAGCGCATGCTCGAGCGGGACTTCCAGGAGTGCATTTTTAGGGCAATTTGGTCATTCATCCATTTAATGAGGGACAATCAAGTCATAACGTTTTGACACCTATAAATACCTATTTATTCAGATTTTGAGAAGCATTAATCATTAGTTTCTTAGTTTAGATTCATCTTTGATTAGAGAGAGATTAGGGAAGTTACCAAGTGGGTTACAAGTTAGATTTTTATCTTAATTCTCAAATTACTTTTGATCTGATCGTTGGATTTTTGATCCGTTCGTTGTAGTAGATTCCCCACGACATTAGCTACGTTTGTATGGTAGGATTTATCATTTCAAGCTTTGGATTAGAATTTAGCTTTTGAAGGTATTTGGATTGTATTTCTAATTCTTCCACAATTGGTAAGCTTTCTTGTAATTCTCTTACTTTAGCCTTAGATATGAATGTAATTAGCTTAATTATTGTAGTTTGCTACCAATTAGCCATGGGTTAATACCCTTGTTGCATTGGATGTATGGAGATTATGATGTAGTTTAATTGCTTGTTGTTCTCATGCATGTATGACTTAGCTTGATGTATTAATTCTCTATATTGTTGATTGATTGAACTTTTGGTGTAAGCATTTGGATATTATGAGCCTATTTGAGTTAACAACATATGAGAATTGCGTTAATTCATTGAAGTTCTTGATTGATAATTGTGCACACCAAGTGTTTGTGTTATGGTTTCTATGTCAATGAGAATTGCTAGGAGCCTAGAACTTCACAATTAGAGTATTAGGTGTTTAAGTGAGGACTTGAACATTTGATAGAGTCTAATTGACTTGATTAGTACCTCTTGTGATACTTATGTATGCTAGGAATGACAAGTTGTTAAATAAACCCATAATTGAAATACTCCAATGCTCACTACCAACACTTACTCATCTTGTCAAAGGTGATAGTTAGAATTTTCAAATTCTTGCTCATAGTAGATAGAAACCAAGCCTTGTCTTTTAATTTTTTAGATATACACCTTTGATTAAACATCCAATTATTGCTTAGCAAACATTGTTTCCCTTGGTTCGATATTTAACTTGGTCCTTGCCAAATGCAATAACGACCACGTACACTTGCGTGTAGCATCCCGATTTTATGCATATACGCTATCACTGTTAAAAAATTAAATATATTTTTATAACAGTGATAATATATATGAATAACAGTGATAGTGATTACATATAACAGTAATACTAGTTCATGTGAACTTGAGTTCACCAAACAAAATAAGTGGAGTGAATTCAAATTGTTTATTTAAAATGTCCTCATTCAAATCTCTTTCCTCTCATAAAATGAAAACCTGAAAAGAAAGGAAATATGCAATACAAAGAGGAAAGCTAAGTATCTTTATAAACACCCATAAAGATATTGTCCATCAATCAGAATAGACAAAGGCAGCAAAACTAGAATAAGTTGATGCTTGTTTAATTCTGAACGCCAATTACAAAGTGGCACTCAACTTGGCTTAATAATTGTTACAAAAATCATCTCAAACAGTTGATGTTTGAATTTCCTGATATGGATAGAAAAGCTGATTTCATTAAACAAGAAGTGAACATAAAATGTGCACCAATTACGGGTGCAAGAACGCGACGAGATGCTTTGAATGTTCAGAAGCTAGAACAGGAGACGTGAAGATACGAAAAAGCTGTCCACGAGCAATCATACTTGTTTACTTAACGACTCCCACATCACGTTCAAATCAACATTGCCTCCGGAAAGTATAATCCCCACATTCTTGCAATCCTTCCAACTATTATTATCCTTGAAACCGCTGGATAGAACAGCAGCAAGGCCGATAGCTCCACTTGGCTCGACCGCAACCTTCAAAATTTCATAACAGAGCCTCATTGCTTCAATTATTTCTCTATCATCGACAACAATGATGTCATCCACCAAATCCCGAACAACAGGCCTGTCATTCATATGAAGTCATTCAACTCTCACTATATATACACAAGCAAGAGAGAGATTGCGTTATAAATCATGAATTTTCCATTTACCATGTGAGGCTTCCAAGGAAAGCTCGAAGGCCATCAGCTATGGTGTTTGTTTCAGGTAAAGTTACAATAGAGCCTGCTTTTTTGGATCGAGCAGCATCATCTGCTCCCTTCGGTTCAGCAGCCAATATTCGTATTGCAGGATTAATTGACTTGGCAGCTAATGCCACCCCTGAAATCAGACCACCTCCTACACTCCAGCCTTAAATATGTAAGTACGATGTAAGATGCATGAACGAATGGAGTCCACATAGAACAGCGTACCGCTTACTGGAACTATAATCGTGTCAATTTGTGGGATCTGCTCCAAAAGTTCCAGAGATATGGTTCCTTGTCCACTGAAACCAAATAATGTTAAAAGTAAACATATTTTTTGTTATATCTTTTCATCTCAATAATAATTGGATTGACATTTGTTTCTGATATGCATAGTGGGGAAATGAACTACATAAAATCAGTAAAGATGGAGATATTAAAGCACGATTTTATAGGAAATTTCAAAGACGAGCGCTTAACTTGTGACCAACTGATTTCTAGACCAACAAAAGCCTTTTTCTCCCTAAATTTTTCCACCGTATCATAAGCAAAATCCGCTGAAGATTGAACGTGAAGACGAGTAAAATTGCAAGTTCATCCTTAATCAGACAATGGTTTATATTTAATTTAGACAAGTTAAGAGTTCTTGACCAATGACATCCAATGGAAAATAGTTAACAAAGATAACAATACAAGAAAGAAACGAATCAAAAACAAAGTTAAACTTTTCTTAATCAATGTGGTCTAGTCAATATATAACATACCTACCTTATGATACGACCATCATTGTACGGATGAAGAAGAACTGCACCAGTATCCTCTAGAATCTTAGCAGCAACCTCCTCCCGAGATTGCAAATTAGTCTCACTCCATATAACCTGCCCACCGTAACGAATAACATTCTCAACCTTGCATTTTGGAGCATTTTTTGGAATGACTATATGTGCAGGTATTCCTCGTAGTTTTGCAGCCAAAGCAAGTGCTGCAGCATGATTACCACTAATTTTTTTGAAAATAACATCAGCTGCCACTAAAACAAATGTTCCATATAGACAACGAGATAAAAATATGATCATGATCAACCTGCTATGCGTTACAACCCCTTTGGCTGCTTGATCATCTGTAAGTGAAAATACAGCATTACACGCCCCCCTGAATTTGAAAGCTCCCCTGATTTTACAAGAAAAACAAAAGTATGGGCCGTCAAACATTATCTTTGTCGATAAAGACAACAAACTACATGTGTACACACATATCTTACCCTTTCTGAAAACATTCACATTTAAGGTACAGGTTTCTACCAGAAAGAGAATCTAGAGTTTCTGAGGACATGACCGGAGTTTTGTGCACATAACGTCCAATACGATGTTGTGCTGCTTTTATCGACGAAATATCAGCAGCATAATTATTACTACATACTTGGGCTTCTTCTTCCATCTGGAACTGTTCAGCTTCACAGATTAAGCTTATTTAAGTCATCCTGTGCACTACAACTTGTAAAGATTTGTGTAAAACTAAATGTGGCCTCAAATAATCTTATTATCCTAATTATATGCTCAAAAACGGAGGATATTCGATTACAAACTAGCTACACCAGAAGAAATTCCTTGTTTCCCCTTTCAACAAACCACTGAATGACACTAAATTCTGCTCTTTATAACCTAATTACATAAAAAAAATGACCATTCATACACAAGTGTTGCATTTCTTAGTCAAGAAACAGAAAGAGATCCAATGATAACAATCTTTTATCAAAAACATAACTGGGAATTTTTCGCAGAAAATCCATGAGGTATAATTTTCAGTTTCTTGAAAACTCAATCCCCAGAAAGCAGGGCAATAATATATGAAGTCGGATTCACAAAAAGTGCAAAAACTAGGTTTCCTTGTCGAATTAAGATATGGGTTTTCTTCAGTACAACAAAAACATACTGAAAACTGGTGTCAAACACAAATATGAAAGAATGTTGATTACGAAAGGAAAACTTACAGATGAAGAAGTTGACTTCCTCGCTTCTCACACAGGTTTCCTTGGATTAGATGTTCGAATCAACGTCCGAACTCCAGAGTATAAAAAAATGAAAATTTTTATGTGGGACCGTGTGTATATTAATAATAAAATAAAAATTGTTTGAGTAAATTTCTTGTGCAATATTTTATAAAAAGTGTATTTTAAAGAGTTATATTATTTATTATTGAAAAATTACACAAATTATTACTAAAAAATTATACTATTAAAGATATATTTTTCAGTAATAATATGCGTAATTTTTCAGTAGTATTTTGTATAACTTTTTAAAAATTAACTAGAGTTGCACGGTGCAACTGGCCATACACGACTAAGGCAAATAGTTTATGTACGAAAATATAGTATGTTTGTGTTATATACAAATGTATCAATTTAAAAAAATTAATATCAGGAACGAAATTAATAAAAACTCATCAGTATTAATTTATGAATTTTTATAGTATCGGTCAAAAATTTATATTCGAATTTATATTTTATAATAAGTTAATATTGTCAACCAAGTAAATTAGGGATTGTATAAAATATGGTAATATGTTTAAACATCGATGCATAAAATTAAAATTTTGATTTATATTATTAATCATTTTTAAATAAAATCTACTGAACAAAAAAATCGAGCAAGATATGCAGGCACTTGTATTATTTCCTATGAGATAATTAAGTTCAACAAAACCATTTAACTTAAATAAACTGTCACAAAGAATACACATTAAATCATATTTGATAAGCCTAAGATTAACATATCAATTTAAGAATATGAATTGTTATAGAACTAGTTTGTCCTCTCCCAGGAGTCTAGGGATTATTCTAGCATATTTTTCCACGTACTAAGTTACTCTACCTTTCGCTCTCTCACTAATTACCCAATAGAAATTTAGGGAGAAATTATATTTCCACTCCCACAAGAATTTGGGCTCACGAAAATGTTCCTTTCTATCAAATTTTCGTCCCGTAAGAATTTGTTGTCAGTTTGTAACAGAAACGCGCAAGTGGGTGCCACGCGACATTAACAATGTTTCTTTTTTCTTTTTTTAGAAAATAAAAAAATCCCTTGCTCTATATAATTAGAAATCCCCAGGCCCTTCTCGGAAATGGATCATCTGATGGACAGTGAAATCAGCAAATAGTGCTGGGTACTAAAACTGCATGAATTATTAAAATATATATTTTTTAATTTTGACCAAGTCATGATTTTTTTGTTACCGTGATAATGAGTTAAAAAAGGAGAAAATAGTTTAACCATACGTCACCATTTAGTACCACCATTTGCTGATTTCATTACTCAGCAGAGAATCCATATATGCCCTTTTCCTCCTTGCGGCTTTTCCTCCTCCACAACCACCCTAAGTCCGGCAACTGCACATATCTCAAATAAGAATCATTTTCTTCATTCAAGGAAAAAGTTCAATTTTACTTGAAGAAAAAAAGACCAGAAATTGCTATAGCCGTCATTCTGGTCAACAAGTGTACTCCCTCATTAAAGTATCGATCAGATCACATCAAAACCCCTAATCAATTTCAAACCTTAATTTCTCTTCGAATTTATTTCGCAATTTTTTCCCTCCACCATCCCCATCACAAGCTAAATCAAACATGAAGCAATTATAATTAAAAATAGTAATTAAATAAAATAGAAACATATCGAATCATTGCCTCAATCTCAATTACAAACGAAATTAAACACAAAACTCATTTTTTTAGCAGTAACATAAATAAATACAATACGCAATCATTTCATTTCATCATCCAAAATGATTAGAAAATAAACCAAAGCACGCAAAAGTAACACTACATTTATTACAAACTCCCAACAACATTATTATATCACCTATAAATTAAGTTTATATATAATCACATACGCTATTTATTAATTTTGCACTCACAGTACTCTCATCCAATGTTTCACCTTTGTAATTAATTCATGCATGATAAGAGCGAAGGCTTCAATGGAATAGCCTTTAGTGGAAGCTCACTCCTGAGCGAGAGGCCAAGCACCTCCCCGACGAGGTCATGCTCAGCCTCTTCCACTATATGCTTCCAATCAAACCTATGGATCAAGTTGGCGAGCATCATGTGCAGCATGATGCTAGCCAGCGGCGACCCGGGGCACATTCTCCGCCCGAACCCGAACGGGATTAGCTCCATGTCCGTCCCTTTGTACTCCATTTTCAGCTCCAGAAACCGCTCCGGCTCAAACGCCTCCGGGTTCGACCATACGCTCGGATCTCTTCCGATGGCCCACGCGTTCACTATGGTCTGCGTGCCGGCGGGGATGGTGTAGCCGCGCAGCTGCACCTCGGCCTGCGTCACGCGCGGGATCAGCAGAGGGGCGGGCGGGTGGAGCCGGAAGGTTTCTTTTACTAACGCATGGAGGTATGGGAGTTTTGGGATGTCTGATTCTTCGATTTGTTTGTCCGCCTCTGCCCCAATCACGGTCTTCAGCTCCTCCTTGGCCTTGGATAGCTTATCCGGGTGGATTAGCAGCTCTTTCATGGCCCATTCCGCTGCGATCGATGTCGTGTCCGATCCTCCCCCGAAGAAGTCCTGATCCATCCAGTTAATTAGTTAATTTTTTTTTTATCTTTTTACACTCTGAAAATATAAAATGAATAATTTAACTATTTTAATTTAGTTTTAATTGTTGGGGTTATGGAATCTGATTGACTGTTTCAAGTACTAACTATTTCAATTTATGCTTTTTTTTTTTTGGGGGCCGGTTTTCTTTTGTAAGACAAAATTCGACCAAATGGGCCTTAGGATTTTGGTCTGGATTTCTTATAAATACGTAGCCACTAGGTTCGTTGTGATTAGGTTATCGAAAATATTAGTAAATCTCATGACTTGATAGTGCCCTCAGACGTAGGCTTTACAGATGAATTGGATAAACAAATTTGTCTTGTTTCATTTTATTGTTTCTTTCAATTTTTTCATAATTGCTGTTAAAACTCTAAAGGCTCATTTGGTTCAACAGACAAGATAAATAACCCAATATAGATTAGACAAGATTATAATATGAGATTGTTATTTGTGAGTTAAATAATATATTTGGATTGATGGATTAGGATAATTTGTAATGTAAGATAATTTTAGGGTGACTTACATATTGGTTCAAAAAGTAACTATATTTACAAATTGGTTCACAATATCTGCACAGAAGTGTAATTTTTTTCCTGCACAGAAGTATATATTTTTTTCTGCACAGAACCAATTTGTAATTTTTGTCAATTTTGTGAACCATTTTGTGATTTTTCCCATAATTTTATTTTGAATGTTTGGATTGTAAGATTAATAATAAAAAGATGTACAATTGTCAATTTTACCCTCTATATCATAAACAAAAATAAAGTGAATTATAATTCTCCTTTATAATATAAGAGGAGTATTTTAGTAAAGATAAACACAATAGATTATTATCATACCTCTACCCTAAGATAATATTATCTTTCATTCATAAGATAATTGAATTTTAATTTTGAATTTTTAGTTAATCTTGGACTTTTGTCCATTAAACCAAACATCAAATTAGATAAGATGATTTAATTTATTTTAGCTTATCTAAGAAATATTAATTCTCATAACTTATATACAGGTTGAACCAGTTTTGATATCCAGAAACAACTTAGTTGTGCAACAAAATGTGTTAATTATGGGAAAATAGAGTTTTTTTTTTTATCGATCCTTTAAGTTTTATTAGTTTTATTTTTAATCCTATTAATTTTTAATTTTTTTTTTATTATGTAACTTTCATAAAAATTCTTTTTAATTCTCAAACCGACTACTGTAGATCACTCTTCCGATAACAGTTTGGATAAAAAAATATTAAAATACATTTCACATCAATAAAAACCCAAAGTGATCTACTTTACTCAGTTTTAGAACTAAAAAGTATTTTTTTTAAGTTACAAAATTAAAAATAAAAATCCAAATTAACAAGATTAAAAACAAATTTAATAAAATTTAAAGGATGAAAAAAATTCTATTTACTAAGTTAGGAGACAAAATTAAAATTATACTCCCTCCGTCCATGAATTTTTTTCCCATTTTCATTGTGGGCACAATATTTAATAAAAAATAGTATTATATTAAAATGATAGATAAAGTAAGAAAAAAGTAAAAATATTGTGAGACCCAAAATTTTATTGTTAGTGTGGATTGTTTCCAAATAAGAAAATGAAAAAAAAATTTGTAGACAAAAAAAAAAAAAATTTAATGGACAGAGGAAGTAATATTTATGGGACCCTTTGCATGAAAGTCCCAGGTTGTGTAACAAAATTGACATTGACTTCCAACTCAAATTTGGCCCCACAACTTGTCTACTGATAAGCCATAATCTCAAATTAGATCGGGTCATTTACACATTGATAAAAAAACAAAATTATATTTATAAATTGGTTATCAATATCTGCATAAAAATATATTTTTTTGGCACATAATTTTTTTTTCTTGCACATAATTAATTTGTTGTTAGTGTTATAATTTTTTGAACTATTTTATAACATTTTCTTAAATCATTAATCAATAACATAAAACTGCACTATTTTCATTAGATGACAACTCCAGAATGGACAAATATTTTGATGTTAGTTTGGATTGGAATTGAAATAGTTAGTTTTCTTTCATTTCTCTTTTATTGTTTTTTTTTTTTTGATAAAAAACCTTTTCAAGTGGTATACATTAATTATTGGAAAAATATTTTTTTCGTTCTTTATCACTCACCTAATAGAGTTTTATTCTTTTTAATATTAAAATTTAACTTTTAATCCTTATCTTTTAAAAAATTTAATTTTTGTCTTTTATCTTTCATTTTCTTATTTTTATTCTTTATCTTTCCAAAAATTTGATTTCCATCTTTTATAAAAGATAAAGAATTAAAATCAAAATTTAATGGTAGAGGACTAAAATTATAATAGGTTAAAAATAAACGATGAAAAAAAACCATTTTTCCTTAGTTAATTTACTTTTATAAATCAAGAATGATTGAAATTCAATTTTAGTAGTTAGTTTCTTACCCCAAGAAGGACCTTAATCACGTCCACGCTCATCTCATACTCACTTTCTTGGCTGACATCAATAAGCATTTCCAGAAAATCACTTTTCCGGGTGAAATCGGGTGTGCTTCTCGATCGCATCCTTTGATTGATTACATCCCCCAAAAAGCCAAACAATTTTCCAAAGTAAAAGCTAGATCTTTTCCTAACGCCTTGAGGGTCAATGCTCCTTAGGAATGGAAAGAAGTCAGTCACATTAGGCTGTCCCAAAACATTAGTGAGACTCTCAAAGATCTCCCTGAAATCCACCGTGGCATCGGAGGCGCCGTAGTCAGAGACTTGCATCGAGAAGAGCGTCGCTGACATGAGGTTAAGCGTCGTCACGAACGAAGCTTCTCGAAGATTCACGACTTCCCCGCTTCGGCAGCACTTGCTGACGTACTCGCACAGCTTCGTCAGCTTTTCCTGACGAAGCTGTTGAGTGGACTTGAGTCGAAAGCTCGTGAACATTTGCTCTTTGCTCAGTTTCCGGAGCATTCGCCATTGGTTGCCGACGGGCAAGAAGAGCATGGAGGTCTTGTGGTGGCCGTACGCCTCCGCGGCGTCGGGTATGATCCGACCCGAGAAGGCGATGTCGTGTTGTTGCAGTATTTCTTTTGCTACTTGTGGAGACGAGATCACAATAGCGTATCGGCTGCCCAGTTGGAGGGACATTAGAGGGCCATATGTGTTGGAGAGTTGGAGAAGTTTCCGGTGGGACTGCCGCCCGAGTTGATGGATGTTTCCGATGATCGGAAGGGGGTAAGGCCCCGGAGGAAGACTCCGGAGCCTTAAATATGGCCTAAAAAACAAAAACCATACTGTCCAAACGCCCAAACTTACCACCACAAACACTGTAAATAGATCCATTATTATTGTCTTCTTTTTTTTAAAAATAAAAAAATAAATTTATGCCTCTCTTAGTTGGAAGAGTGCACCATTTATAATTTTAGTAAAGGTATCACACTGTTGCAAATACTTAATTACATGATTGGTTAATTATATATATATATATATATATAATTAATTTTGGGGAAAATACATTTTTTTGTCTTACAAGTTTCGTTGACTTTGATTTTCGTCCTCTTAAATTTTAAATTTTGGTTTTCGTCCTTTAACTTACCAAAAATTATGGTTTTCATCCTCTTAAGTTTTGAATTTTGAATTTCGTCCTCTTAAGTTTGGAATTTTGGTTTTCGTCCTTTAACTTATAAAAAATTATGGTTTCCGTCCTTCAACATAAACCAAAACAAAATATTAGAATAAGTAAAATTAAAATAAAAAATTTAAAAATATATCAAAATTTTTTTTTTAAAACAAAATTAACTGCGCAACTATTTCAACTTTAAAAGTGTTCATATTTAATTTAAATCAAAACAAAATATTTGAATTTGTCAAAATTAAAATTATAATTTTGATAATATTTCAAAATTATATTTTTTAAAACAAAAATTATATAAAAACTTACCTAAAATATAGCAATAACATAGAAAAAATTATTTACGAATTTACCTAAATTTTTTTTACGAATTTACATAACTTATTTACGATTATATTTTGTAATTATCCTAACAAAATTTAAACCGTTCATATTAAATTTAAACCAAAACAAAACAAAACATTTGAAATTTTGAACAAGTCAAAATTAAAAAAATTAAAAAATATGTCAAAATTATAATTTTTTTAAACCAAAAATATTTACTTATTTACCTAAAATGTAGCAATAACATAATTTATTTTTTACGAATTTATCTTAATTTTTTTAATTTACCTAAAAATATTTACTGTTATATTTTT
>JAPKLY010000333.1:394984-507318 GCA_026898435.1 Prunella vulgaris | reverse complement strand
TTTCTTTGAGTAGGGGATAGGGAGTGTTTAAGGTTTCAGGGGATTCGAAGTGTTAAAGTAGGATATAAAAGGATGAACTATCCTTTAAATACCTTTCCTTAAACAGTCATTAAGAACAGGGGTATAACGGTCTTTGACCTAAAATTTATGAGTTTTTGAATTCTGAACTAAATTTATAATTAAATATGTCCAAAAATCTAACTCACATAGAATTTAATTTCATTTAAAATGTTACACGTGCTCAAACATTTTATTAATTAAAATGTTTGAATAAATCCAAAATTTCTATATCTTAGTACAAAAGTTTCTGAATTTTGTAGTGCTTCATTTAAATATCAGAATTGTACAAAGTACTGTAAGTTATCTAAGTTTGCAGTTGACATTCTTCGAATTTGAAACTATACAGTTGATAAGGAATTTGCTGTTCTGAACTAAGTCTACAGCTGTAGAGTTCAACTCTACAGTTGAGTGACTTTGCAGCTGCAGTTTTCCTTTCTACTGAGTTTTCAATTTTCTGGGTTTGTCTTAGCAATTTAGTAATTCTTACAGAGTCTTCTTACAATTCTAACATTCCCAAATTACCTCTGAAGATTGAAAATCTTGATTCACACAAGGGTTTAGTGAAAATATCAGCAAGATTAAAATCAGTATGAATCTTTGTCAATTTCACATCCTTTCTTTCAACATGATCTCTTATGAAATGATGCCTTACATCCATGTGTTTTGATCTAGAGTGTAAAGCTGGATTCTGTGTAATAGCAATAGCACTTGTATTATCACAAAATATAGTTGTTTCTCTTGAATCAATCCCATAGTCTTGTAATTAATATTGCATCCATAAGATTTGTGCACAATAACTTCCAGCAGCAATGTATTCTGCCTCAGCTGTAGAAAGAGCAATTGAATTTTGCTTTTTACTGTGCCATGCTACCAACCTTTCACCTAGGAATTGGCAAATCCCACTAGTACTCTTCCTATCAATCATGCAGCCTGCAAAATCTGAGTCAGTGTACCCAATGAGTTCAATTCCTCCTTCTTTAGGATACTGTAATCCTAGATTTTGTGTGGATTTGACATACTTGATGATCTTCTTTACAGCATTTAAGTGTGATTCCTTAGGATTCACTTGGAATCTAGCACATACACCTACTGCAAACATGATATCAGGTCTGCTAGCTGTAAGGTATAGCAATGATCCAATTAGTCTCCTATATTTGGTTACATCAACACTTTTGCCATTCTCATCTTTGTCAAGATTCACAGAAGGTGTCATAGGTATATTTGTAGGCATTGAATTATCCATTCCAAATCTCTTTATAAGCTCTTGAGTATATTTAGCTTGATTGATGAAAATTCCATCTCTCATTTGCTTAACTTGTAATCCAAAAAAGAAATTCAGATTTCCCATCATGCTCATTTCAAATTTCTCTGTCATGAGCTTAGAGAATTTTCTGCATAATTCTTCATTGGTTGAGCCAAAGATTATGTCATCAACATAGATTTGGACAAGCAAAATATCATTCCCATGTTGTAATCTGAATAAGGTTTTGTCAATCATTCCCTTTTTGAATCCATTATTGATCAGATGATCACAAAGGGTATCATACCATGCTCTTGGTGCTTGTTTGAGTCCATAAAGGGATTTTCTAAGCTTATAAACCTTATCTTCAGCTGTAGATTCCTCAAATTCTGGTGGTTGCTCAACATACACTTCTTCAGAAAGTAAACCATTGAGAAATGCACTCTTTACATCCATTTGATACACTGTAAAGTTCATATGTGCAGCATAGGCTAGAAATATTCTTATAGCTTCTAATCTTGCAACTGGGGCAAATGATTCATCAAAATCTATGCCTTCAGATTGACAATAGCCTTGAGCAACTAGCCTTGCTTTATTTCTGGTTACAATTCCATCTTCATCAAGTTTGTTCTTGAATACCCACCTAGTTCCAATCACTTTGTGATTTCTAGGTCTTGGGACAAGTTCCCATACTTGATTTCTCTCAAAACCATTCAATTCTTCTTGCATTGCAATAATCCAATTGACATCTTGCAGTGCTTCATGAATATCAGTAGGTTCTGAAGATGAAAGAAATGTAGAAAACATTGCCTCATGGATTTGTTTTCTGGTTTTCACAGCATTTGATGGGTTTCCAATTACATGTTCAGGGGGGTGATCTTTCAACCAAATCAAATCTGACACATGTTCTAATCCTTGATCATTATTCTCTACAGCTGTAGATTCACCTACTGCAGACTCATCCAGTCCTTTTGTTGGTGTCTCTACTTCTGTTTGAACATTCTCATGGACTAGGTCTTCTACATTCTCTAAAGGTGGTAACTCAACAATTATAGTGCCAAAGCCTTTGTGGTCAAATCTACAGGAGTTTTGATCTCAACATAGTATTGTTGACTTGTAACTGTAGAGTTGTCCTCCTTAGAGTCTTCAATAATTTCTTCAGGAGAGTTGTGTTGTTCATCAAAAACAACATGATGTGACACTTCCACAATCATCAATCTCTTGTTATACACTCTAAATGATTTGCTAACATTAGAATAGCATAGAAAGATACCTTCATCTGACTTTGAATCAAAAGTCTTAAGATATTCTTTCCCATTATTCAGTATGAAGCATTTGCATCCAAAAATGTGTAGATAAGAGATATTAGGGGTCCTTCCTTTCCATAACTCATATGGAGTCTTCTTATGATCCTTAACAATCAAGCATCTACTCTGGGTATAGCATGCAGTGCTTGTAGCTTCTGCCCAAAATTTCTTAGGCAACTTTGCTTCAACAATCATTTTTCTTGCAGCTTTCTTGAGTGTTCTATTCTTTCTTTCAGCAACTCCATTTTGCTGTGGGGTTCTGGCTGCAGAGTATTCATGCATTATGCCATATAATGAACAATACTCTTCAATTACTTGATTTGTAAATTATGTTCCTCTATCTGATCTGATCTTCACAATCTTCAAGTTCTTTTCATTCTGTATCCTTCTTATCAATTCTGGCAACCACTATAGAGTTTCACTCTTCTTTCTTAGAAACATTGTCCAAGAAAATCTTGAGTAATCATCTACAATAACCAAAGTATATTTCTTCCCACTTATACTTACTATTTCTATGGGTCCAAAAAGATCCATATGCAGTAATTCAAGTGTTCTTGAAGTGCTTGAGTGAATTTTGCTCTTGAAAGTCTTCTTGATTTGTTTCCCTTTAACACAAGCATCACATAAATGTTCCTTCCTGAACTTAGTGTTTGGTAAACCTCTTACAAGTTTGTTATTCACAAGTTCATTCATGGTTTCGAAGTTTATGTGATTCATCCTTTTGTGCCATAGCCAACTAACTTCATTGGAACTATTAGCTAGAAAGCAGGTTGTTTCAGCTGCAGAGTTCCACTCCACAATGTAAACATTCCCTTTTCTAGTTCCTGTCAGTTTAGTGGTTTGGGATTCAACATCTTTACCTATGCAAGTATCTTGTGTAAAGTCTACAGTGTAGCCTTTGTCACAAAATTGACTCACACTAAGCAAGTTATGCTTTAAGCCATCTACCAAGTAAACATCATTGATCTGAACATTTCCTTTGAGTAGACATCCTGATCCTTTAGCTGTTCCACTGGCATTATCTCCAAAAACAACTTTAGGACCTTTATGATCTTTCACATCTTGTAGTAAACTTCTATCTCCAGTCATATGTCTTGCACAACCACTGTCTATATACCAAATCTATATTTTGGTGGTTGTAACATGTCCCTGCAAAATAAAGTGAGTTATTTAAGAATCCAATACATTGGATATCCTCCAGTGTTACTCTTTGCAATCCAAGCCTTTTTAGGAGCTATAGAGTTGTTAATTCTACAGTTCTTGCTTGATCCTCCTCTTTGAGTGCTTGAAGAGGGAGACATATCTGACATATTTCCATTCCAGAATCTATCAAAGTTAAGTCTTCTTTCCATATCCAATCTATGATAGACTTCTTCTTCTGACTGTAGGTTTGATTCTGCAGTTTGTTTCAAAGTCATGTTTTGAAACATGTTTGAGACATCTTCTTCAGAGTCATCCATGATCTCCTTGATCTTTTGTTGTCTTCTTGGTGACAATTCTTTGAATGAATTCAAGAATTTCAAATCTTCTGGCTGTAGAGTTGAGTCTACAGTTTCTTCAGGGGTTGTTTCTTTGATGAACTTTCTCTCAGGCCTTGGAATTGACTTTTGTAGATATTTCATCCAGACACAAGGATTATATCCTATTCCAGTCAAATCCTTTGAGTGCCTTTGTTCAGACAGCATCTTCTTCAATTGTTTGGTTGATTTTCCAAAACAATCTAACTTCTTTTGACAATAGGCATTGTGTTCTTCAAGTTCAGCTATCATCAGTTCTTGACTTTTAATTGTTTCCTTCAATTCAGCACAATCTGCAGCTCTACAACTTGCTTCATTGAAAAGTTCTTCATTGTCTTCTTTCAAGCAACTGTAACCTTCCTTTAATTCTTGTAGAATCTGCAGTTGTTTCTCAGCATCTTCTACTCCAGCTAACAAAGATTTCATTTGTTCTCTCTATCTCTTCTAAGATCTTCATTTTCCTCTTGTAGTCTTTGGATTGCACTTAGCATGTCACTGGAAGAATTCTTTTCTGTAATATAACTTGATGATGATGAGCATACCTCTTCATCTTTAGCCATAAGACAGATCATGGCTTCTTCATCTGAGTCTGTAGAGTCAGAGTCTTCTAAATCTGCAGTTGACTTTTGAGAAGAAGAGGGACAGTCTTCCTGGTTTTTATCAAACTCAGAAAGTAGTGCTCTAATTCTCTCCTTGTCAAACTTTTTCTTTCTATCTTTCCTGAGTCTCTTTTCTTCATCAGTGTATTTCTCAGCTTTGGGATAAGGACAATCTTTGATGTAGTGTCCTGGTTTTCTGCAGTTATAACACAAATAAGTTGAGTTAGGTGCTGTAGATTTCACCTTACCATCTTTCTTTGGTGTGAACTGCTTCTTCTTGGTCCATTTGCCAAACTTCTTGAGCTGCTTTATGAAAAGAGCCAAGTCTTCATCATCAGAACTTGTAGCTGTAGGATTGTCAGCAATTAGAGCTGTAACCTTACTGCTGTCAGGTTCTTTTCTTTTGCTTATGTCAAACTCATAAGCTTTAAGGTCTGAGAAGAGGTCAAAGGTGGATATCTTAGATAAATCCTTTGATTCTCTCATAGCAATGACCTTCATGTCCCATTCAGAAGGTAAGCCTCTGAGAACTTTCATCTTCATTTCTCTTTGTGAGTACTCTTTGCCAAGTGAGTCTAGCTCATTGAGGATCTCAATGAATCTTGACTCAAACTTTTCAAGAGTTTCACCAGATTTCATCTTGAAGTTCTCAAACTTTTGAACTGCTATCATGAGTTTGTTTTCCTTGATTTGTTCAGTTCCTTCACAAATCATTTCCAACTTTTCCCATATATCTTTTGCAGTTTTGCAGTTTTTGATCTTGCTAAACACAATTTTATCAAGTGAATGATAAATAGTGTTCTTTGCAACATTGTCAAGATTGGACCTTCTCTTGTCATCCTCAGTCCATTCCTTTCTGGGTTTGGGGATAATCTGAGCTAGTCCAGCTGACTGATCAGCTGCAGTGTTGACCTTCACAATAGGTATAGGGCCATCCTCTATGATAGACCACATCTCATCATTGATTGCAGACAAATGTGCTTCCATTCATCATAGTCCTCAGCAGAGAACATTGGAACCTTGGATTTCTCCATCTTGGGAGCCATGAAAGTATGCAGGTGTGTTTTTCAAAAACCAAAAAGGATCTAGCTAGGTACTGATCAAAGCAGTGGCAAGTCAACTGCTCTGATACCACTTGTTGGTCCCTTAAAGTGGTCAAGGTCTAGAGGGAGGGGGGTGAATAGACCTTAAGTCCAAAATTAGATTTTCGAACTTTTAAAAAGGATGGATTCTAGAACCTTACAGTAGCCCTTTTTCAAGTTTAAAATAACAAGTCCACAAGAGTTTTATAAACTGGACCACAAAGGCTACAGCTGTAGACAGACAAGTCTGCAGCTGCAGAGTTCAAAACTTTGCAAAAAATAAACAATCACTTGTAGACTAAATTATCAGAGGGATTCTTACAATTAAAATTGTATTGAGAATACTCTAATGTGCAGTGGAATAAAGTGAGTGAGTTAATGAAAAATAATATAAACACAACTTAACAGTTGAGTGACTTATGAAAGTCTACAGCTGTAGAGTCAGTTTTTGTGAAAATCACAAGGGTTTTATGCACTTAAGATTTCAAAACAATGATGAATGTAACAAGTAAATTGAATATGCAATACAAGAATTTAAAGAGCAGAATGTAAATAGACCAGGTTTTATAGTGGTTCAGTGTCTATAAAGAGACAACCTACATCCACTGTTACATCACTTAGGTGCCAAATTCACTAAGAAGTGATCACACAGATCAATACAAGTAGTTCCCCCTTAGAACTAGGTTCACTCAGATTCCTATTCTAAAAAGAGATAAACTACCCTATTCACTCAGAATATAACTCACAAAGAGTTTTACAAACCTCACGAAGAGATATCTACACTAACTAGAAATAAAATCAGGTGAGGGAACAACAACAAAAGGTGTGATTCTTACTAAGAAAATTCTAAACAACTATCCTATGAATCACAAAGAATAAAGACAGAATAAGCTCTCTCAGAATATGCTGGCTGTAGACTTGCTTAGGTTGAATGCTTGTATGAGCAGGGTTGTTGTTGTTGCTTCCTCTGAGGACTTCTCCTATTTATAGATTGAGTGGTGTCACTTATCCGTTGGGAATTTCAAATTTGAAATTCAGATAATGCTCCTCTCTCTCTATAGGCATGTGTGAGGTGGTCCTCATCCATCACACAGGATAGTACTGATTGTACTATGTCCTTTCCTTCAGAATTCTGGCCTCCTTGTAACTAATCTTCATTATCCTCCAGAATAAAGGAAAAACTTCCACTTAAGTACAATTTAGTGAGTGCTTGAGAGCTACACTAATAGTCCTTAAGGGTCTTCAATAATCTTCAATTAGTTTTAGACTTGTACTTCATCTTCAAACGGTTCTTTGCAGAGGTAGAGTCTTCAACCTTGCAGCTGTATAATCCTGTCAAAATTAAAAATCGGTTGTAGAGAAACCTTACAGCTGTAGGATCTTGTCTTGACTTCATAGTGATCAAATATACAGCTGTAGACTTCACTTACAACTATATGTTTCAAACACCAATTTCCTTGATACAAGTGTTAGATTAATTCAACAAATAAACACATTGTTTTGCACACATCAAAATCTAAACCAAGGTACTAACGTGTTGGTATTAACGATGTTATTTGTGATTGGGTAAAATATTTAATATTATTGATGGTGTTATTGAGGCATTTCTTAATTTTATAGATGTGGTTTTAAAATTTCAGGAAGAATATTAAGTTACACAAATCTTTTATTGTGTGTGCTTTTAAAAGGCTTCCAGGCCTGGTCCATTTTCTAAAAAGGTCTAGGTCGAGCCTACTATATACAATAGGCTAGACTTAGGCCTATTAGTTGTAGACCTGACCCAGACTTTTTCGTGAGAGACCTAGCCTGACCTATTTTACCCCTTATATATATGTGTACTTTTTGTTCTTGTTGGTCCCTTATAAGTGGTGAAGGTCGGGGGGGTGAATAGAACTTCAAAAATAATTTTAAACTTTTTAAGAAATGGATACTAGAACTTTCAAGTACCTTCTACAAGTTTAAAACAATCAATCTACAAATGTTATGGACCACAAAGGTTATAGTTGTAGACTATGAAGTTTACACCTGCAAAGTTTCAAAAACTTTCTGAATAAAAACTAAGACCTTGTAGATAATATCAGAGGGGTTTTCACACTTCAAAGTGTATTGAAAAACCTCTAAATGTGCAGCGAAAATATATTGTAAGTGTTAATGAAAAACAATATGAAAAGTGAAATTAACAGCTGAGTGACTAGAGAGTCTACAACTGTAGATTACAGTTCCTTGTGAAACATAAAGTTTTATGCAATTTTCAAAGTAACGATGAATGTAAATATGCAATAAACAAGACAATAAATAAATAAAGTAATGTAAATAAGAACAATAGGTTTATAGTGGTTCAGTGTCTATGAATAATACCTCCAACATCCATTGTTACACCACTCAGGTGCCAAATTCACTAAGACAAGATCACAAAGATTAATTACATGTATTTCCCCCTCAGAACTAGATCTCACCAAGATTTTTAATCTAAGTAAAAGAGAATACTTAACCCTATTCACTCAAAATAAACAAACTCACTAAGAGTTTCAAAACACCTAACAAAGAGATATCTACACAAAGTAGAATACAAGTAAAAATGTGTGAGGGAACAACAACAAAAAATGTGATTCTTTCTAAGAAATCCCAACCAACTATCCTACAAATCATAAAGAAAATAATATCTGATGAACTCTCTCAAAATGTGTTGGTTGTAGATTGCTCAAAATGAATGCTTGCTTGCTCGAGTTATTGTTGTTGCGCTGAAATCCTCTTCTATTTATAGTGGAAGAGGTGTGACTTATTCGTTAGAAATTCAAATCTGCATTCTGGATAAGGCTCCTCTTTCTCTCTATAAATTTCCACATGTGTGAAGTGGTCATTCTCCTTCACACATAATAGTACTAGGTGTACTATTTGTCTTTATTCTCAGAATCTAGTTCAGCGTTGAAATTAATCTTTAATAATCTTCCAGACTTTAGAATAATTTCTTCCTTATGTACTCCTTAGTGAGTGCAAATTTGCTTCACTAATATGAGTTATAAGGGTCTTGATAACTTCTTGAAATAATAATCTTGAACTTAAATATTCCAACAGTCTTCATAGTTGTACGTTTCCTTGGACTTTGCAGCTTCAACTCCTGCAAATTCAAACCCAGCTGTAGGAATAATTTTACAGCTGCTAGGTCTTTTCCAGCTGTAGGTTCATCAACTCTACAATTATAGACTTCTCTTTTATACTGTAAATTCCTTAGCTCTTAGAATTAACCTGAAAAATTAGTATCCACAAGAATATATATATATATATGTTGATAGGCGAACTAAAGCAAACTACTGGTAAAAAATCACAAGATAAATTAGCTAAGGCTGAGAAGGTCGCTGACCTGCTTGGTAGTTGCGTCATAGCTGAGAAGGTCGCCGGCCTGCTTGGTAGCTGCATCATAGCTGAGAAGGTCGCCGACTTGCTTGGTAGCTACGTCATCAACCTTGACCCGAGTCAACATGGGGAAGCTCGCCTAGGCGCCTAATAACCCCAGGTCAAATGACTGATCAAGCCTGAGAGAGATAAGCTCGCATACAAGGTCGCTCTGTGAGGGGTAGCTCGCCCATACCAGAGGAGATCAAGCCGAAGTCCATCTCTATATTACACCAAAAACTACACAAGGCAATGAAGCTCGCCCAGAAGCTCGCCTAGAACCAGCGTAAGGACATTAGTCATGTAGGTAGCAAGTAACGATGTAGTAGGACAAAGCTTGTAAAGGTAGCACAAGTAGTGAGTAAGGACAAGTGTCAAGGACACTTGTCAGCACCTAAGGCCAAGAAGGCTCACAAGGTGCCACCTCACACATGCAAACCTATAAATAGTTCTCCAATGTACCTTTCTCTCTCTAAGTTCATAATTTCAAGAACACTTTCTCTCTGTAACTCTCACTACTTTCTCTCTCTACATTACAAATCAAGAACATAATTTTCATAGTTATTGTTTGGTGGATTTCCAAGCTATAAACAGCCACTAAATCATTACATTAACAAAATCCATCAACAATATATATATATATATATATATATATGTTTTGCTATCATCAAAATCTAATCAAAAAAAGTTATTAACAGTTCTTTTATAAAGTATAATTTTCAAATCTAGAGTTATTGTAGATAAATTTAAATATTTTTATTATACTTTGAATATTTTATTTAATAAAACAATTCATTTAATTTTTTCTAGAAATATATTTTTCATAGAGTGATTCTTGGATGCACCCAAAATTCATATCAATTTTGACCGCCGCTAGTGCTTCCCGACTTAGACCTCGATCGATTCGAGGATATCTTTCAATATTTTTTGCATCTTCTTCGAACATACGATGATGAGTTTCATTTCCAGGTGGGGATTGTGGGCTGTAGATTTTCCGATGAAGTGGATTATGTTGTGTCGATTTACAGTGGAAAGACGTGGTGGTTATTTACTGTCTCTATAGGTATCAGTTCCTCGAGGAAGTAAATGAGATAGAAAGAATAATTTGTTGGTTGTTCGTGATAATGGGAACACCTTCAAAATAATTTCCTTGGTGGCTACTCTAAAACAACACTGTTACTTCTTGATAGCTTTAGTTCCCATTCCCTGATCCACCATCATTTATTCTTGTGTAGGACAAAAGACATGATTCATCCTCCTTGCCTATCAAAGTTATCTGGAGCTCGCCAATCACCACTAATAAAGAAGAATTGTTCTTTCCAACCTTGAATTTTTTTTGGCATTCCTTTAAGAATTTTAGTGTTTGTTCGCGCCTTAAGGTTGTTCCATATGTTACCCTCCTTGGTACACTTGGTGAAGTATAAGCCATAGTTGATCTCCACCGGAGTTGGTCTGTTTTTATAGCCTTCTAACCCAAAGATAGTAAAGAATGTGAGCAGAATGTTCCACGCATTGGGGATAGTTGTGTGATGGCTAAGTTTGTTTCAAGAAGGAAGCGACCAACCAATGGATGAAGGGGTAATTATTGAAGAAATAATCGACGTGCATGCTTGAGGAAGTAATTAATCAAGTCCGAACTGACGTGTCCAAAAGAATTGTTCAAGCACGTAGAAAGAACGAGATCGAAGAACACTGTGACGAGTCAGTAGCTTAAAGTAAAGCAGACAGCTGTTCAATAGCTTATAGTGAAGCAGGCTGGTGACCAGCGGCTTACAATGAAGCAGGCTGGTGATGATCCAGCAGCTTGTATTTTCTATATAATGTAATCGAATTCATTCGAATAAAGGATACGAAATTTATCCCCTAACGATATGTTTCTTAAACGACGTGCTTATATACGACCTACAAGCTTATATATTAAACCTCACATGCACATCTATTTCAGTATATTATTGATATAATCGAAGTTGTTATAACCACATAATGGACGCGCTTACAAAAATTACATCAATAGTTTGGCGCTAAAAGGAGGGCGGCGTCCTGAACCTTCAATTCATTAAATTTTGGTGATAAAAGTTTAAAGGTCCGAGAGAAATAGAGTTGTAGTTGTTCGATAGATTTGAAATACAATTGTTTGAGGAATTACAGCAGGTTTCACAAGCTATCTGCAAGCTTCGCATATATATAATTTTGTTCTCAGGGTAGAGTATCCTCCTCATATGCACATGGACAGAGGTGTTGTCCCCTATATTACTTGCCGTACGCCGGAAATCTTCCATGGAAATCAAGTTTTATGACCAACAATGAAGTTCTGGTTATTATGTTGCCTATTGTCCTCGTTGCTGAAGTCATACGCCGCGCCTTTGAATTTTGTTGATAATCACACCCACATTAGGATGTGTGAAATAACCGACCGCCTGGTTACAGCAGGAGGTGCACGATTATTGAAAAGCCACATTTTTTACCTCACGTAAGGAGCTATTCGATCGTTGTAAAGATTGCTCCCGCCCACAATGATGCTCGCTTCTAATTTGGAAATTGTGAGAGCTGCTCGAATAACGGTCTGAGATTTGCTTGCCTAAATTATTGTTCGCTGCAACAGAGTTATTCGCGGCATGAGAGTTTTTCCGCACACCAAGGTGTTTGCGCCCGTGAATTTACTAGTGCAACAAGTTGTTCGTCATATGGATTGTTTGCCCAATACGTTGGTTGCCCGTAGGAATGCTTGCCAACAATGCAAGCTGCTCGCCTATATGAGCTATCCACCCACGCACTTATTTCACAAAAGAAGCTGTTCGCACCCAAAATTGTAGAGCTATTCGCCGTGCTGCCAAGGGATGCTTGCCTAAAATGAGCTATTCGTCGGTTACTTGTTCACACCCTGCTCGCCGAAAATAATGACTAAACAAGCTGGTCGCTGGTTGTTTGTTTGCTGCACCAGTTGCTCGCGATACACAAGACAAATCGCGCCAATTGCTCGTCGCAAGGATGACTTTGGTCGCAACACATTCAGCCGTATTCGTCCATCGCAACACTTCAGCCGTATTCTGTTGGAGTGTGGAGTCTAAACTAACTGAATCACGAGTCCTGTTGGAGTGTGGAGTCTATTTTGGGGGCCCATTTTTCTACTTCGGCCTAGTTGATCCTAATGGGCTTAGGGTTAGGGCGAATGATGTTTAAATATTGATATTGTCTTATTGTAATCATTATCCGAAAATCATATAGTGAAAAATACCTGGCTTGGCATCGCCCCCAGACGTAGTCGCAAGACGAACTGGGTAAACAAATCTCGTGTTCTTTTCTTCGTTATCGCGTGTGTGTGTATAAAATCTTAACAACTGGTATCGAGAGCTGTGTGTTCGAAGGGAGCAGTCACGATGAACGATCAGAAGATTTCAATCAAATAGTTTGATGGATCGAATTTCGGGTTCTAGAAGATGCAGATCGAGAATTATCTCTATGGTAAAGATCTGTATGTGCCCTTAGAAGAGGAGGTGAAACCTGAAAATATGGAACAGAAGGAGTGGAATCTGTTGAACAGAAAGGCGATGAGTGCGATACGCTTATCGCTGTCCATGAACGTAGCCTACCACACGACTAAAGCCAAGACTGCAAGGGAGATGCTGGAGATCTTGGAGGAGATGTATCAGAAGCCCACAACCGCAAACAAGGTTCATCTGATCAGACGGCTGTTCAACCTCAGAATGTCGGAGAGCACACCCGTGCAGCAACATCTGAACGAGTTCAATATGATCATTGGACAGTTGTGTTCAGTCGAGATCGAATTCAGTGATGAGGTACTTGCCCTAGTTCTGTTATCTTCTTTGCCAGATAGTTGGACCGCCACAGTAACGACAGTTAGCGCTTCATCTGCTAAAGATAAACTGAAGCTTGACGAAGTGAGGGATCTGATGATCAGTGAGGAGGTTCGCAGGAAAGAGTCTGGATCTACTCCAGGGTCAGCACTGAACACGGAGGATAGGGGCAGATCAAAGAGTAGAAAAAGTCATGGCAGATCAAAGTCCAGAGGAAAGAGTCAATCTAAGAAAGACAAAGACTCAATTCAGTGTTGGAATTGTGACGAGTTTGGTCACTACAGGAATCAGTGTGCAGCACCCAAGAAAAATAAGAAGGGGCAGAACGAGAAGGGACAGAAGGAGACAGCAAACTCAGCCACATATGATGTTGAAGATGTGTTGGTCTTAAGTGTCAGTAGTCCACTGGAATCGTGGGTGTTGGATTCTGGAGCATCATTCAATTCTTGCAGTGATGCTGAAATAATGAAGAATTATGTGTCTGGGGAATTCGGACAAGTCTACCTTGCTGATGATGAGCCCTTGAAGATCGTGGGAAAAGGAGATGTTCGGATATCCACACCAAACGGAACAACATTAAAGCTGAATGGTGTGAGGCACATCCCAGGATTGAAAAGAAATTTGCTTTCAATCGGGCAGCTCGATGTAGAGGGATACTCAGTGACTTTCGGCAGCAACAGTTGGAAGATTAGTAAAGGTGCTATGATAGTAGCGCGGGGAAAGAAGGAGGGTACGTTGTATACTACAATTAACTCCAAGGACTGCATTGATCTCGCAGGAGCTACGACTAATGTTAATTTGTAGCACTGTCGGCTGGGTCACATGAGCGAGAAAGGAATGAAGGTAATGTGTTCGAAAGGGAGACTTCCTGGGCTAAAATCTGTTGAAGTTGGTATATGTGAGGACTGTGTTTTCGGGAAACAGAGAATGGTCAGTTTCGCGAGAGGTGGCAGAACCTTGAAGGCAGAAAAGCTGGAGTTGGTGCATAGCGATTTATGGGGACCAGCGCCTGTGAAGTCTCTTGGTGGTTCGGAGTATTACATGACCTTCATCGATGACTCCACTCGGAAGGTATGGATTTACTTTCTAAAAAATAAAGCTGATGCATTTGATACTTTCAGGAAGTGGAAAGTCCTTGTAGAGAATGAAACGGGGCTGAAAGTAAAGTGTCTTCGTTCTGACAATGGAGGTGAATATGAACTCCGTGAGTTCAAGGAATATTGTGCTGAGAATGGGATTCGCATGGAGAAGACTGTGAGAGGAACTCCCCAGCAGAATGGAGTTGCAGAACGGATGAATAGAACTCTGAATGAGCGAGCTAGATGCATGAGGCTGAAAAGTGGGCTGCCTAAGATGTTTTGGGCAGATGCAGTAAGCACAGCGGCATATCTAATTAATAGAGGTCCATCAGTTCCATTGGAGAACAAAATACCCGAGGAAGTATGGACGGGAAAAGAGGTAAATCTGTCTTACTTGCGTGTTTTTGGTTGTGTTGCTTATGCTCATGTCAGTTCTGTTGATAGAAGTAAGTTAGATGTTAAATTTGTTAAGTGTACGTTTATTGGTTATGGTGGCGATGAGTTCGGTTATAGACTCTAAGATGAGAATAACCGAAAGATCATTCGCAGTAGAGATGTGGTTTTCAATGAATAGGTTATGTACAAAGACAGTTTGGAGGCATCAAACTTTGACAAGACCAATACTCAAGAAATCGAGTTAGACATCTCAAACTCGAGTGGGAGTAAGCAGAGTCAGAATGAAGAAGATGAGGTTCTTATTGAAGAACCAATGACCCCACCACCACTGGAAAATCCGCTGCAGAGACCAGTTAGAGAGCGACGTGCACCTGAAAGGTATTCGCCCTCTAACTACTACTTATTACTTACTGATGGTGGTGAACCTGAGTGTTATACAGAGGCAGAGCAGAATGTAGACGGACGAAAGTGGAGAATTGCAATGGATGACGAGTTAGCTTCACTTCTGTTGAATGGCACTTGGGAACTCGTTGAGCTCCCAAAAGGCAAGAAGGCTTTGCACTGCAAGTGGGTCTATAGAATTAAGAATGAAGCTGATGGTAGCAAATGCTACAAAGCCCGGCTGGTTGTCAAGGGGTTTGAACAGCGACATGGTATTGACTATACTGATGTTTTTACTCCTATTGTGAAACTAACCACTATTCGAATGGCGTTGAGTATGGTAGCTGCAGAAAACTTGATGTTGCATCAGATGGATGTGAAGACGACATTCCTCCACGGTGACTTGGAGGAGAAGTTATACATGACACAGCCTGAGGGGTATGTAAAGAAGGTAAAGGAGCAACTTGTGTGCAAGTTGAAGAAGAGCTTGTATGGTCTAAAACAAGCTCCAAAGCAGTGGTACAAGAAGTTCGACAACTTTATGATGGAGATTGATTACCAAAGATTCCACGCTGATCATTGTTGCTACTACAAGAGGTTTGACAATAGCTTTCTTATTCTCTTGTTATATGTTGATGATATGTTGATCGTAGGAGCTGATGCAAGAGAAGTAAATAAGTTGAAAAGACAGTTGTCAGAACGGTTCTCCATGAAGGATCTTGGAGAGGCAAAGCAGATTTTGGGCATGAGGATTGAACGTGATAAGGCGACGGGAAATGTTTATCTTTCGCAAGCTAGTTACATTCAGAAGGTCTTGGAAAGATTCAGCATGTCGGAGTCAAAGCCTGTGAGTGTTCCACTGGACAGTCGGTTCAAACTTTCAAGGAAGGAGTCACCTAGGAACAAGGAGGAACGTGCTCAAATGATGGGGGTACCATATGCCTCAGCAATTGGTAGCATCATGTATGCCATGGTGTGTACAAGACCAGATATTGCTCATGCAGTGGGAGTAGTAAGCCGGTTCATGGGTGATCCGGGCAAGCAACATTGGGAAGCAGTGAAGTGGGTCCTACGATACTTGAGAGGTACCACAGACAAGGCTCTATGTTTCAAAGGCAAGAATTTGGCGCTGGTAGGTTATGTGGATGCAGACTTGGCATCAAATGACCTCGATGGGAGAAGAAGTACAACCGGGTATGTTTTTACTTATGGCGGTACTGCTATATCTTGGACTTCTAAGTTGCAGAAGGTTGTTGCATTGTCCACTACGGAGGCAGAGTATGTAGCTGTGACAGAGGCAAGTAAAGAGATGGTGTGGTTGCAGACACTCTTGGGGGAACTTGGGAAGGAGCATGAAAATAGCACTCTTTTCAGTGATAGTCAAAGTGCTATATTTCTTGCAAAGAATCCGGCGTTTCACTCAAGGACAAAGCATGTTGAGTTGAAGTATCACTACATCCGTCATCTTTTGGAAAGGAAGATCTTGCAGCTTATGAAGATACTTGGAGATGAGAATCATGCTGACATGTTTACTAAGGTGGTGACCTTAGAGAAGTTGAAGCTATGCATAGCTTCAATTGGCCTTGGAACTTGAAGATAAGGCTAGGCGATGCCAGGTGGATAAGGGAGAAGAAACAAAAAGATATGGTTACATGGACGATTTAGTCTCCAAGTGGGAGATTGTTGGAGTGTGGAGTCTAAATTGACTGAATCATGAGCCCTATAACGGCGATCGGCCCATTTTTCTGCTTCGGCCCAGTTGATCCTAATGGGCTTAGGGTTAGGGAGAATGTTGTTTAAATATTGATATCGTCTTATTGTAATCATTATCCGAAAATCATGTGAAAAATACCTGGCTTGGCATCGCCCCCAGACGTAGTCGCAAGACGAACTGGGTAAACAAATCTCGTGTTCTTTTCTTCGTTATTGCGTGCGTACGTATAAAATCTTAACATATTCATCTCAGTTGCGTGAAAAAACGGGTGTTAGCATAACAAGAGTATTCATGTGCAAGAGCAGTTTGTCAATCCACAATCGTTTCCCGACCTATTTACTTGGTTGCAGTTTTTCTACAGCACCTGTGACTTGGAAGTGGCCCATGATTTCCTGAAGAAATCAACTGTATATTTCACTCTAATTGGGTCCAAATCTTTCACAACCAAATAAAGCCCAGATAAGGAGGACCTGCTGCCAATCTATAAAATCCCACGCAAAGTTCCCTTTAATAAAAAAAAGTAAAAGGCGTCGGTGTTGATGCCAAAAACAACTCCCGTCGCGATAGAGGATACCCAAAAATATCTGTGGATTTCAATCGGGCTCAGGCAGTTGCAGAGGTGCCAGGACGACTATGATTAACTTATTTCTTGTGTTTATCCACTTCAGCAATATTAAATGCGAAAAGCTTGATTCAGCCCATGATTTTCTATTTGAAAAATCTATCGGGCTCCCATTCAATAATTGGATTTCCTTCAGCCTAATTAAATATATGGTCCAGGTTAAATGCACCCACAAGTGTTGGGTGTACACACACTCATTGAGTACACCTATCTAGAGTTGAGTACACCCACGCAAAATTTCCAAATATTACCCCTTTCACTGTTGTACAAATTGTGCACCCACACCTTCTTCATTGAAGAACGTAATTCTTGGGTGAAGTCGCCTCCCACATCTCCCCTTTGCCTTCACGGATTCACCGCCGGCTAACCCCCAAGCGCCGCCTTTGCTCATGCACCGTCTCCACCAAGCGGCACATCTCCATCATGGCTAAAACAAATCTATGTTCTTCTCATTCATAGTTCTATTCGAATTTCATTAGTTTAATTTAGGGTTTAGTATAGTTAATATTCAAAAATCATAGGAGAAATCTAAATGAAATTTCAAAACAAAAAACTGAAACTTTTTAAGGATTTCGGTTTCTTTTGTCGATATTTGAGAGAATTTTTATCTTTTTCCCCATAAATATGAGTTTAATTTTGGCTGTGTTTGCCAAAAATTTTCTCTTTTTTTTTAAAATTTCAGTTGAGTTAATATTGAAAAATTGACACATTCCCTGTTCTTTTGACTTGTAGAAGAACTATGCTATGTTCTATTTTTTTTTCATTTTATATATACACAGAGAAAGAAATTTGAGAAGATAATTTAATTGAAATCGATTATTTTTCTGTGTGCATTAATTTTCTGGGATTATCCACTAAAATTTTATACTTAATATTTTTCAAAGGGTATATCAATAAGTGAGTTTTTACTGAATTTGGTTTCCGAAGCTTCAAACCTCTTCTCAGATTTTTATGCTTCTCTCTCACAGTTACACAAATATAGATAGTGGCTGCAGATAGTGGGTGTATAGTTAGGTTTATTAAGTTATTAAGGGTATATTAGTAATTTAATATATTGTTATATATAATAATATATTTAGATGTGTGCACATCAAACAGTTGTGGGTGCATTTAACCTGGGGCTAAATATATAACTACCTTGGCCCACCCTAAATGAAATATATTAATACTATTGGGTTGAGTTGTTACTTGTCAATAGTTGGGCCACAATCCACATTTGGGCCTAATCTCATAATTCTAATTAATTATTGGCCCATCTCACATAAATTAATCTTGTAGAGATAAAAATTAATTATTTGCAGGATTAATTTAAGAGAATAAAAATTGTTTCTTAAAGAAATTAAATTTTAGAGGAAAAAATTACTTCTTAAAGTAATTAAATTCGAGAGAAAAAAAATATTTAAATTAAAATCCAAAGGATAAAATTGCTTCTTAAAGCAATTAAAATCCAGAGAAATAAATTTGCTTGCTAAAGCAATTAAATTCAAGAAGTGGAATCATTGTAACGGAGATCAAATGCAGTCCAAGAAGTACATGAAATTAGCCGCCTTGTTAATTAATTCCAGTTGCAGCTCAAGAATTAATCTCAAAAGTTATTGTCATTGCCAATTGAAGACAACACACAACTGATCACCATGAAGCGACATTATAGAACGATGACCCACCCAAGACAGATCAAGGCAATTGATGGTAAAGATGTTAGATCCTCGCAAATCAAATAGGTCGCAAAAAGAATCTGGAGTATCTATTCAGAGCGAAGGACTGCGTGAATCCTCTCGCTTAAGACGATTGGATCATGAACAGCTTCCCGAGAGTAGATCCTCTAAAGATGAATAGAGCAATCAAAGACCTACAAGCAAAGTTATCAACTCGCTCAGAGGACAACATAATCTCACAATAACCAACATCGCCTTAATTTCCTACTATCCAAGAAACATCCATTTAGGAAAAAGTCCAACATTCGACAATAAAGTTGTACGAGAGAGAATCTGACCCCAAACGAATGCAACCTCCTGATCTGGGAAAATACAAAAAATGAAAGGATGTAAGATGGGTCAATCAAAATATCAAAATAGACAAATGATATTTAAGCACTACCTTCTAGGGCCTCCACCTGAACCTGAAGATGATGTGGACTGGTGATCAGACCTCCAAAAAAAAAAATTTCAGGTTATATGATATAAATGGGGGCATCCGACACAACTCAATGCAAAAAAATTCCACTCACATTGAGCATTCATTCATATCAATGGGAGATGAAGAATCAGATCGACAAGAAGTATTACGCGAAAAAGACAAAGAGACTGGGGACAATAAAGAATTCGAGGAAGCACTTTTTAGAAAAGAACTAGATCAAATGCTCAACGTCCCAGCTGAACAAGTTTACAATGTCATCTGTAGCAGAGGACTTCTTGCCATTCCTCGAAAGATCAAACAAGAGAAAAGCAAGATGAATCCCAACAAGCACTGCAGATACCACTGAAGTATCGAACACAACATTGACGATTACTAGGACTTATTGTGGTAATTGCAGAAGTCTAATGAAGACGAAAAGCTATCAAAGTTAAAGAAGAAATTCCCAATGAGAGGGTCGCAAGTCGCCTAATCCACCAGCTTTGATATCGGGGAAGTTATTATTGGTCCCGAAATGAGTATAATCAGTGTATGGGGGAATACACTAATGTCAGATTTTCCCGAAATCTCAGGAAAATGCTCTTTCAGACTTATTCAGGAAGCTCTTGAAAATGTTCAGTCTACTAATGGTCCTCAGGGGCAGCAGGGACGGATCAGCAAAGAACCAGTTAAGCTAAGTCAGAATTGTGCTCTCAGAAGCTCAGTAGAGATAACAATCCTACTGACTGCTCGAAAGCTAGTCATTTGGGCTACTATCTCAGTAAGCTCAGTTTAGTGCGGAATGTGAGCCCTTAAGTGTTTACTCGTTTTAGTTCTGAAAATTTATCAGTTTGCTTAGTGAAAACGTGGTTAAGGCTGGTGCACAGTTTACTGATTAGGATGACAAGTCAGTCCTGATGATTTTTCAGAAACAATGCAAGTATGCTTCAGTTTAATATGAATGACAGTTTATGATACTGAGCAAATTGTAAATCAGCACACAATGGTCTTTTTAACGTGGTTCGGAGATAACCAACTCCTACGTCCACGACCTGATTGAACAGGAAGCTATCCTCAAAACCCTGAGGATAGGTACTTGTTTTTTACGTGCCAAGGGACACTAGTAGCCAACTTCCTCTCTTAGGAACTGACCCCTGGATGGTTTTACAAGTCCCAGTCCTTCCTACCAACCAACTCACAACCTGAGGGGTTTGGTATTCACGTTTTCCAACTATTGTGTATTGATCCTTCTAACAAATCAGTTCTAAGGATAGGATAAATACTCAAAGCAAAATACAGAATAGATTCCTACTACAACACTAGGGAAATTTAAGGTTTCAGAGTGTTGCTTCAAATGAACTTTGAGTGCTTGGAATCTTGAGAGTTCCTCTTGGAAATTTCCCGTTAGCCTTGAATGGGAGCAAGGCATTCTGTATTTATAGGGAGGTTTGAAATAGATCCGTTGGAAGTGATCCGTTTCAAACCTTCCTATTTAGGATAGGTGCAGAAGCTGGTTGTCCTTGTCTAACAGAGACCATACCTAGTATGGCAAAGTTTCTGATCTGCCGCCTGCACCTCTGAGAAGTATTAAATGTGCTCAGTCTCCGTACATACGTGTCGCCTTCTAACTGGTCGCTTTGTCCAATTGCTAGTTTGTCGGCATTGACTTTACTGATCCTCGTACATTTATAACTCTGAGTTTCTCGTTCTTAACTCAGGATAAATGTTTGACTTATGTTGGAGACTCTGACATTCTTTCAGCTTCATCAGACTTCCATTCGCACGTGTAACCTTTGGGTCTCAGGACTTACAAATATCAGGTTAACTGATATTAGGCCCAAGTAAGGACTTATGAACATCAGAAGGACATTCAGCCTGATCAAGGTTACGCACTGCCTTCACTGATAGAGACTTCCCTGAGCATGCTTAGTCTACTCAGTTCTGTCAAGATCAGTGGACTTCTTCAGGATAGCTTCTAGGCATCTTCAGGAATCTTCCTAGGTTTTTCAGGTTCAGCTTCAGGTTGATCATCTTCAGGACTATCAAACCTTCAGGGTTGGAGATACTTCAGACTTCAGACTTCAAGGACGTCTCCATCAGTCTTCACTCCTCAGTACGTTCCCCATGAACTGAATACCTGTGAATAGAAAAATATATTCTAACCTATCTAATCCTGAGCCTATCATCCTGATTAACTATACTTAGGCAAATTCATCAAGGGGTTTTGGGATCTAATCAAAACACTTAAGATTGTCCCAACAGTTATTGTAACTCATATATATATATATATATATACATACATATCCTGTTGGCAAAACTATCAGTTTATCCTTTTGTACAAGATAAATGCAAAAATAACATGCCCTATATGCTATTGTTACATGCAAAATTCCTATGCTGTAGGATCTTGCAAAATGCTCAAGTTCAAGACTCAAAACATTTGAAAATCTTGCAAGACAAGGCAAAACCAATGAGAGTCAACTCGCAAGACTAGAAAACAAAGGTGCAAAGTATGAACCAGCCCAAGAATATCAATATCAAACAAGGGATGAACGGGCCAGAAATACCAATATCATAATCCCTATTCCAATGCATGTCTTCCAGCACAATGGTTCTGCCCGCAAAAGATATTATGTGAATCATCATAACATTGGATACTACACCTGCAAGTGTGTGGAATGGCAAGCCGGTCCCAAACATTCCTTTGAAATAATCGCCAGCCATCACACTTCGTGAAGAAAACTCCAACTATTTCCAGATAATTAGAGATTTCATCTTCTCTAGCTATGCTTTGGTAGATGACACATTTATCTCTTTGTTCACTCCAAAGCGATCATCCACATCATAAGTTGTCTATACCTCAATAAAGAAGATATGGTGCTAATTCCATAAAAAATATCAGGCACGGACAAACAATTTGATGGAACTGGCACGCAGTGGATGATATATCCATCTCGAGGAAAGTAGTCTTCACCAACATTATTTTGAGGAAGGTCTTGATCCCAATGTAAACCAGAATGAGGCTAACATTTCCTGAAATATTAAGGAAGAAAAGTCACAGATATATTACCAGATAAACTTCTCGAGACATTTTCCCAAAAGAGAGAACTGGCCCCACTAGATACCTCTGGGCACGATTATCACTAGATGCCTTTGGGCACGATAATCCCGTCTTTATAGGCGATGATATCCAGCCTATATTGATGATGCCGCCTACATAGGCGATGCATCTCCTAGAGACATGATTCTGTCTATATCGGCGATGCACCTTCTCGAAGCGATAATCCTTCTTAAAGGCATGATTATTACATCTTTATAGGCGATGCTTATCCATCCTATATTGACGATGCCACCTGTATAGGCGATGCACCTCCAAGAGGTATGATTCCGCCTTTATAGGCGATGACTTGAGTACTCCATTTTTATTGGTGACGATCATTCAGCCTATATTGACGATGCTGCTTACATAGGCGATGCGCCTTCTCGAAGCAATATTTTTTCTTGAAGGCATGATTATTCCGTCTTTATAGATGATGCTACGATGCGCCTCCAAGAGGCATGATTCTGCCTTTATAGGCGATGACTTGAGTACTCCATCTTTACAGGCGACGATCATTCATCCTATATTGACGATGCCTCCTACATAGGCGATGCACCTCCCAGAGGCATGATACCGCCTATATAGGCGATGCGCCTTCTCGAAGCAATAATTTTTCTTGAAGTCACGATTATCCCATCTTTATAGGCGATGATCATTCAGCTTATATTGACGATGCCGCCTATATAGGCGATGCGCCTCCTAGAGGTATGATTGCGCCAATATGGGCGATGAGCCTTCTTGAAGCGATGATCTTTCTTGAAGGAGATTATCTTGTTCTTATAAGTGATGATCATCCACCTTCATCGACAATGCAGCCTTCATCAATATTGGCGATACGTCGGAACATTTCAAATCATTCAACTCTTGATCATAAATCACAATCAACAATTGAATGGGGGGCAGGACATAATGTTGAAGAAAGACCAGTTAGCTGGTTGTCTGACTCAAGTAGGCAGCTCAAGACTCAAGTAAGTAGTTGCAATTAGTTGGTTGTCTGACTCAAGCAGGCAGCTCAAGACTCAGATAAACAACTCGATGAACAAGTATGCAAACACAAATCATTGATACATCAACACTACACTGAGGGGCAGACCTGATACATAAAATCATTAAGAAACAAAAAACTCAAATTCATAATGATCGCAAGCAGCAAGCAGCAAGCAATACAAGCTTTAGCCAGATTGATTCTGGGGACAACATAAAGACTGACATGAATATCTCAATTCTAAGAATGACATTGAAAAGGTATTTAAGCCTAATAAGATACAAAAGGCAAATAACTTTAGTTATTTGTCCAAAATGACGTTGCTTGAAATGAGGCTAAAGTTGTTATATGCCGAGTCACTTAAATGCGTTTCTTGAGAGGAAGCATTGCGGTAATAAAAACCAATAAATGCTCTAGCTAAGAAATTGACATAATGACGATGAATGCTCATTTATGATTAAAAGGCCCAGAGTACTCCAAAGGGAAAAATCTCAGGAGAAAACTCCAGATTTTAGAATAATCCCAGGAGGGAATAAAGACTATTTTTTACTCGTCAATGCTGAAAATGCAAATGAAACGAGGGAAATACCATTAAATAACAGGCAGCGCCCGATGAGAGATAGAAAATAACATTTCATGTCATTTTCAGAATTGAGATACGTGTCATGATCAAAAGAAGCAAGAATAGTCCATACTTCAACTAGTACAGTCAAAAGTTCTCCACACGGAAGAAGACATAAAAATGCTAAAGCAAGCAAGCCTAAGCAATTAGGGGCATATTCCCTTCACCAACAGCAGGAATAATTTATTCTTCAGCTAAATTGGATAATGGCATCTCGGCTGGCTAAGTTTTATCCATCAGTATGAGAGAAGTAAGCCCCGATACAACAACGAAAGTCACAAAGTAGCTAAGAAGAAGTGCTCGCCAAGGTACCATACATTGAATATTCCAGCAATAACAAAGCACAAAGGATCTCCAGAAAGATCGAAAAGCTACAAATTATTTTTTAATGCATCTACTTGCAGGTATAAAGAAACACAAGAAGCCAATGCTCACTTAGCCCGCATGAATAGAGCAATGAATGCAGGAATTCAAATAGCCTGCGGGTATCTAGAAGGATTGCATGATACTCTTTTTCCCTATGACCGGTTTATCCACAGGGTGGTTTATGGCTAGGTTTTTTATGAGGTCTGTAGCGTCCTTTTGCATAATCGTGACACGGGTTATAGAATCCTGTGAAGTCACATTTGATGCATCTATGCATGAGTAAAAGGAAATACAAGCACAAAAAAAATGATAGAACGAAAGGTAGATCAATTCAAGCTCAACTTGCTTCCTGATACTGAAAAAATCTAGCAAAGATTCAAATAGCCTGATGCTCATTATTCATCTAATGATTCAAATAAACATTAGGCTAGGGGACAACTGTTGATGAAATAATCGACGTGCGTGCTAAAGGAAGTAATTAATCAAGTCCGGATTGACGTGTCCAAAAGAATTAATCAAGCATGAAGAAAAAACAAGATCAAAAAACATTGTGACGAGTCACTAGCTATTAATGAAGTACGTTGGTGATGAGTCAACAGCTTATAGTGAAGCAGGCAGCTATTCAACCGCTTATAGTGAAGCAGGCTGGTGATGATCCAGTAGCTTGTATTTTCTATATAATGTAATCGAATTCATTCGAATAAAGGATACAAAATTTATCCCTAATGAAGTGCTGCTTAAATGACGTGATTATATAAGACCTACCTGCTTATATATTAAACCTCGCATGCACGTCTATTCCAGTATATTGTTGATGTAATCGAAGTTATTATAGCCACATAATAGATGCGTTTATGAAAATTACATCAATAGTAATGTGACTCCGACATAAAGTGTATCCAAGTTGATCACGGTTAATTAAGGAGAGAGGCGATCATCTCTTTCCTTTGAGTATGGCAAGTACAAGAAATGTCATACATGATCTTGTAATCCTTACAAATGTAGTCCAAGAAATCCTCCACGATCACACTCTGAATGGTACTCGCTCTGTAGTTTATGATATTTTCCATGTCCCTAAACTGGTGAGCATGAGTTGGAAAGTTGTTTGTGAAGTGAACAAAGTAATCATCCTAGTTGAATTCCTGCTCAACACCTTCTGCATTTTGTTTTTCGGGTAATTGCGGCTTTGGGAAGTTGATGGACTCATGGTACTCCCAAGTAATATCCTCGTAACTTTAAGAGTCTATCTCAATAGGGGCATCCCCTTCCGCACCTTTCGAGCAGCTGGTTGTTTGACATCATGCTTGCTAGAGTGTTGGGCTTTCTCTTCTTCTATGGAGCAAACAACCGAAGCAACGCCGGGATCCAAATCGTGTATGCAAACCGGTGAAAGGCATTCAATTTGACCTCCTTCTACCAGGGGCCTCTTTCCAGGATTCTGATTAGAAATTGTCCAGCTTGAAGATGAAGACATCGTTCACAAGGAAATGAAATCTTGAAGACCAAGGGAAAATAGAACACTTCCAAAGATACCTAAAATCCAGCTACAAGAGAAAAACCCAATGGCGGCACCAAAAAATAATCCGACGGACCAAGTCCCGACGAGAATGAAAAACCCCCCATAAAAATTCAATATAAGGGTCTGAAATCAAAACTAAGAAAGAGAAAAAGTAAGATTCGAAAAGGTTAGAGGAAAAATTACATACCTTAAAGACGTTGGAAAGAACTGTCGCCGGAGGAGAGAAGATGTGAATCACCGAAAAATGCCCAAATAAAGTGCATATAAAGTTCATTAAAAATAGTGAAAGGGAAGAAGCTGAAATGGTGAAGACAATAAGTATTTATATTGTTATATAAAAGGATTAAGGAAAATATTGTATAGAGGAAGGACTTATTTGCAAAGTATTTAAATTTTTTATTAATTGGCACACATTTTGAACTGACAGCTGTCACTCTCTCCGAGAATAGCGCCTCAAATTTTGCAACACAATTTTGGCAACTATTCTATTCATAAAGTGCTCGCGACCTTCGGTGGTCGCTCTCAGGTATATAATCTCCTTCGTGAACTAATGTAACTCGCCCAGGATAACTCGACCCCAATAATTATTTGAGTAGTGTTTAAATATGCATATATTTTATCTATTTTGTGTACTATAATATATTATTTAGTGTATTTATATATAATTTCACACTTTCTAATTAGTTATAAGTATTTATGTTTTCTATAAGAATAAGAAACGTATGTATGATTCAACATGACCATTTTGCCTATTGCTTATTGTTGAGGTCATAAGTGGAGTTATACTTATCCAAATTTATGCTATTGAATACCTAAGACAATATACTAAATACTTAAGACATCTTAGTGATCCAACTTTACAAGTTTGGAATGAAATTGTACTAAATAAGTGAAGACTCCATTTCTTTCCAAACATTGGATTCAGAAAACATTTTCGTATTTGGACAATATCTGGAGCCTCACTAATCCAATTGAACCAATTCTAGTTGCATTTGATCACTAATTCATTATTCTACAACTTTTTCAGGGCCAAAATGTCAAAATTTCTGGCTTCAATGGTCAATATGACATTGAATGCAAGGGCTCCAGAATGCCGCCATCACAGGACACATGTTGGGAAATAATTCACCATAATTCGCACAAAATTCCAAATTGCAGAAAACCAAAGATATTGATTAGCAAGTGATTCATCAAGACACAGTTTGACCAACTTCACTATTATGAATAGAATAGTTGAGATATCTGCTTTTCAACATACTACCAAAAATACACTGAGAAAAATAATTTAGTTTGACCAACTTCACTATTCTGGCCATAACTCACAATCCAGAGATCCGATTTTTGAGATCTTGATCTCCTTGGAAACCTAATCCAACGACCTACAACTTTCTTTCAGAGGTCAAGATGAAATTCGGACGGAATGGGCAATTAAATTACTGATGTTTACAGGCAACTAGAACTATTTACTAAAGCCCATATCATTCACTATTTGGAGGTCTATATAAAGAGCCCTTTAGCAACTTTTGAAGGCATCTCATTTTCCTTGTATTTCTTCTTTCTTTAGTCTAGTATTTCTCTAAGAAACATGAGTTTCTATTGTATTAGTATGAGTAGCTAAATATATTACTAGAGCTAGGGATGAAGCTTTAGTAAAATATTAGTAATGTTCTTGCTTATTCAATAAAGATTTTCAAAGTTTCAATCCTTTAGTCATTTGATGAGTTTCTAAGAGAAAGGTTTTGATTTGTTATTATTTTGATTTGTTGTAGACTTTTTGGCACAACAAATGCTTAGTTTTACATATCAATTATTGATTTTATAAACTTGTTAGAACAACTAAATGAACTTATCAAAGTGTTATACGTGCTCAATGTTATATCTTCCGATTGAAATCACTTGATTGTCATATTTCGATTGAGTTATAAAAGATAACCATGAATAACTCTAGTATTTTCACTTAAAGTGGAATCCCGAAGCTCTAGTATTTTGTTACTCTATTGAAACCTCTCAATTAGTTTATATCTTTTTTTTCCAAATCTCCCTGTGGTTCGACACTCGGTCTCCTGAGACATTTTATTACTTGAAATCAACCTACACTTGGGTACGTAACTCTTAAGGAGCAATCAAGTTTTTGGCGCCGTTGCTGGGGAGGTTTTGCGGAGAACAAATCCATCATTTGTGAGATTTTTCCTCACAAGTTAGTGAGTTCTTCTCTCTATCTCTTTAATGTATTATATTTATTTGTATGCATAATTGGACTCGTGATATAATAAGTGGTCGTTTAGTAAGAAGTTATAACATTGATTTTAGGAGTATTGCATCAATTATGATCGAAAATAAAAGTGTTGATGGAGATATATTCAAAACCAAAATGATTTTGAAAGACGCAATAATGAAAACTTGCATGTTCGTTCTATGCGTGAATTTATTGAACCCTAATGAAATTCTGTTCCATCGTTCTATGGTATATCCTCAAAATGTAAATAATTTTAGATTTAAACCTGGAATGATTCAACTGCTTCCAAATTATCATGGTTTTGACTCTGAAAATCCTTATTTGCATTTAAAAGAATTTGAAGAAATTTATGCCACATTTAATGAATCACTGTGTACTAAAGAAGCTATTAAGCAAAAGTTGTTTCTTTTTTCTCTTAAAGATAAAGAAAAAACATGACTTAATTCTCTTAAATTGGGCTCAATTACATCTTGGCAACAAATTCAAACTGAATTTTTGAAAAAATTCTTCCCAATTAATAAAATAAATGCTTTAAAAAAGGAAATCAATAATTTTTTTTCCAAAGAGTGATGAACAACATTTTAAATGTTGGGAACATTTTTAGGATTTATTAAATGCTTGCCCTCACCATGGTTTTGAAACTTGGAGAACCGTAAGTTTCTTCTATGAAGGTTTAAACTCCGAAACAAAATAATTTGTGGAAATGATGTGTAATGGTGAATTTTTAGATAAAAATCCTGATTATGCACTTGAGTATTTAGACCATCTAGTTGAAAAAACTCAATCTTGGTATAATAAAAATACTTCTGAAGGTTCAATTAGATCTAAGCTTGAAAAATCTAAAGGAAATTATAATATAAGTCAAGAAGACGATCTAAGTGCTAGAATTGAAAGTTTAACTAAACAAGTTGAAAGCCAGCAACTAAAGAAACCTAAAGAAGTAAAATTTGTGAAAAATGATGATATATGTGAAATTTATGACATAATGGACATGTAACTAAGGAATGCCCAACAATTCCTATTTTCAAAGAGATGTGTCATGAACAAGTAAATGCATTGTCTAATTTTAAAAACTCATATGCATCTGCTTTTTTTGAATCATATAATCCGAATTGGAAAAATCATATAAATTTTAGTTGGAAGAATGAAACTGTTGCACAACCTCTTCCCACCCAAAATAACCCCAACTCCAATTTCACCCAATATAATAAACCACAGATAAAAAGTCTTGAAGAAACTTTGTAAGCCTTTAAGCAAGGACAAAAAACCATCAACAACCAAACATCATAAGTCATCAACGAGATTAAAATTACATTGTCTACCTTAACAAATTCCTTAAGAACAGTTGAGAAAGGAAAGTTTCCTGCTCAACCACAACAAAATCCTGCTGGGCAATGTCAAATTTCTTCTGATACACCAGAAAATGTTATTTTTTTCACCACCTTACGAAGTGGAAAATGAATTGATAAGACAATCAGCCTTAAGAAATAGGAAGTTGAGTCAACTCCGACCTCGAATAATGAAGATAAAAATAAAGGAGAAGATGACAGTAAGAATTTAAACCCTAGTAAGAGATCATCCACTGCTCCTTTTCCTCAAAGATTACATCCAATTAAAAAATTGGACCAAAACCCTGAAATATTTGAGGTTTTAAAACAAGTGGAAGTTAACATTCCACTACTAGATGCAATAAAGAAAGTTCCATCTTATGCCAAATATTTGAAAGATTTGTGTACTGTAAAGAGAAAAACTACATGTTCAAAATAAGACATTTTTAACAGAAAGTGTAAGTTCAATTTTTCACAAGAAACCCCTCTTAAATACAAAGATCCTGGTTGTCCAACAATATCTTGTATCATTGGAAATACAAAAGTAGAACATCCACTTCTTGATCTTGGTGCGAGTGTTAACTTTTTACCATTTTCTGTGTATAAACAATTGGATTTGGGAAAATTAAGGAAAACCACTACCACACTTCAATTGGCTGATCGTTCTATAAAAATTCCAAGAGGTATAGTAGAGGATGTATTAGTGCAAATTGATAAATTCTATTTTCCGGTAGACTTTATTGTTTTGGACACATGCCCAGTCGCAAATCCAACATCTCAACATCCAATCATTTTAGGAAGACCATTTCTTGCAACTTCTAATGCTTTAATAAAATGTAGAAATGGAGTTTTAAATCTTTCTTTTGGAAATATGACTTTGGAGTTAAATGTTTTTAACATTTCTAAGCAACCACAAAGTAATGATGAGGTTAATGAAATTGATCTAATTGAGACATGTACTCTTGAACATTTGATAACCTCATTTTCTGATCCATTAGAAAATTTGATAAATGATTGTGTTAAGGATAACAGTTCGGAATTTGCTTCTATTCCTATGATTCACAAGTTTCAAAGCTTAATGAATGGAGACCCAAATTTGAACAATTATCAAAGTCTGAAAAGGTCCCACCCCCCGTCAAGCAAGCAACCCAAATCTGAACAATTATCAAAGTCTGAAAAGGTCCCAACCCCGTCAAGCAAGCAACCACCAGTGTTATAGTTGAAGCCTTTACCATCGAATTTGAAATATGCTTTTTTGGGTGCTAATGATACTTATCCGGTAATAATATCCTCTAAATTAAGTTATGATCAAAAGCATAAATTATTAGAGGTATTAAAGGTTCACAAGCATGCAATAGGATGATCTATATCTAATATAAAAGGAATTAACCCATTAATTTGTACTCATAATATTTATTTAGAGGAAAATGCTAAACCCTCTAGGCAGATGCAACAAAGACTTAACCCTAATATGAAAGAAGTGGTGAGAAATGAAGTTATTAAGCTATTAGACAATGATATTATCTATCATATCTCTAATAGTAAATGGGTAAGTCCTACTCAAGTTGTGCCTAAGAAATCTGGAGTAATTGTAGTAAAAAATGATAATAATGAATTGATTCCAACTAGGACTGTTACTTGTTGGCGTGTATGCATTGACTACAGAAAATTAAATTCAATGACAAGAAAAGATCATTTTCCCTTACCTTATATAGACCAAAATTTGGAAAGAATTGTTGGGCATGAATTTTACTGTTTCTTAGATGGATATTCAGGGTATAATCAAATTGCAATTACACTAGAAGATCAGGAAAAAACAACATTTACATGTTCTTTTGGAACATTTGCTTATCGTAGGATGCCATTTTGATTATGTAATGCCCCTGCTACATTCCAAAGATGTATGGTAAGTATTTTTAGTGACATGGTTGAACGTTTTCTTGAAGTTTTCATGGACGAATTCTCTGTCTTTGGAAATTCTTTTGATGATTGTATAATGAACTTAGCTAAAGTCTTAGCTAGACGTGAGGAGAAAATTCTTGTTCTTAACTGGGAAAATTGTCATTTTAACTGAAGGAATTGTGTTAGGCCACATTGTTTCATAAAATGGAATAGAAGTTGACAGGTCCAAGATTGATCTAATAGCTAACCTACCAACACCAAAATCAGTTAAAGATATTAGATCATTTTTAGGACATGCAGGTTTTTATAGAAGGTTCATAAAAAAATTTAGAACAATTTCAAGACCATTATACAAAGATATAGTATTCGAGTGGAACGACTCTTGTGAAAAGACATTTATAACACTCAAAGAAATGCTCACTTCTACACCTATTATGCAACCTCCTGATCGGACTCTGCCTTTCGAAATTATGTGTAATGCTAGTGATTATGTTGTTTGAGCCGTGTTAGGACAAAGAAAATATAAGAAACCTTATGTGATATATTATGCAAGTAAAACTCTTAATAATGCTCAAATGAATTAATTCACTACTGAAAAAGAATTGCTTGTTGTAGTATTTGCACTAGAAAATTTTAGATCTTATCTTGTTGGCTCATCTATCGTTGTTTATACTGATCATTCGGCTTTAAAATATCTACTAGCAAAGAAAGATGCAAAGCCAAGATTAGTTAGGTGGATACTTTTACTTCAAGAATTTGATATAATAATCAAAGATAAAAAGGGAGTGGAAAATGTAGTGGCTGATCACTTATCCAGACTTACATGTGATGAATCTTTCGAGGTAAGCCCCACAAATGACTCTTTTCCCGATGAGAAATTATTCACCGTGTCTAATGGTCAATGGTTTGCGGATATTGCTAAGTTTCTTGCGATAGGTCAAATTCCAATTCATTGGAATGCTCAAAATCTCAAGAAATTTTTAGGGAAGTAAGAAATTTCTTTTGGGATGACCCATATCTTTTTAAGTATTGTCCTGATCAAATATTAAGAAGATGTGTACCGGATAATGAAATTCAAAGCATAATAAATTTTCTCACTCTGAAGTTTGTGGGGGGTATTTTTCAACAAGAAAAACCGCTGTAAAAACTTTGTAGTGTGGATTTTATTGGCCAACACATTTCAAAGACACATATGAGTTTTGTAAATCTTGTGATAGATGTCAGAGATTAGGGGGCATAAGTCGTAGAAACATGATGCCATTAAATCCTATTTTAACTCTTGAAGTATTTGATTGTTGGGGAATTGATTTTATGGGTCCTTTTAATCCACTATCTTTTGGTTATCAATACATTTTGGTTGGAATCGACTACGTTTCAAAATGGATTGAGGCAATCCCTTGCAAAAATAATGATCATAAAATTGTTTTAAAATTTTTAAAGGAAAATATTTTTTCAAGATTTGGATGCCTAGTGCAATTATTAGTGATGGCGGTTCACACTTTTGTAACAAACCATTTGAGAATTTAAAGAAAAAATATGGAATCCATCATAAAGTGTCTACCCCATACCACCCAAACACGAGTCGGCAAGCTGAACTTACTAATAGGAAAATAAAACATATCTTGGAGAAAACAGTCAACTCAAATCGAAAAGTTTGGTCAATCAAGTTAGTAGATGCACTATGGGCTTATCGGACAGCATTCAAAACAATACTTGGTATGTCTCCTTACAAACTTGTCTATGGTAAACCATGTCATTTACCTACTGAAATAGAACATAAAGTTTTTTGGGCTATTAAAACGTTTACTTTTAATCTAGAAAAAGTTAGTACTTTAAGAAAATTTTAGTTAAATGAATTGGAGGAAATCAGAAATGAAGCATATGATAATTCTAGAATTTACAAAGAAAAAATGAAAGTGTTTCATGACAAACACATTATCAGAATTTATTTTGAAATAGGGCAAAAAGTTCTTTTATATAATTCTAGATTACATTTGTTTCCTGGAAAATTGGGCTCAAAATGGTCAAGACCCTTTATTATAAGAATTGTCTTTTCAAATGGAGCAGTTGAAATTGAAAATCCAAAAATAGGTAATTTGTTTAAAGTTAACGGACAACGTCTAAAAGCATATCTTGGAAATTTTGAAAAGGAGATTGAGTCAGTATCTCTTACTGACCAGGCTAGTAATATTATTTGAATTTTATTTTTCTGGTATAAATGGCAGATTCAGTACTCCGTGAATTTTGAGTTGGTATTTCAGTTACTCACAAAACTGAGTTGTAAATAAATAAATATATATATATATATATATTATCACTCATTTTTAACGGTAAGAAAGATGAGTGTATCACCACCACTAATCTTTACCAACGATCATCACCGGCTAGTTTGGAAATTTTTTTTCAAAAAAATCACTCTATATATACCTAATTTTTCTCCCATTTCTAAGCACCCCTCTTCAAGTTATCATAAACTCAAACAAAATGAGTAAAATCATTCTCTCCATCATCACTCTTGCCTACTTTGTCATGCTTGCTATTTGCTATTTCAAGGAAGAAGAAGAATTTGGTGCATTATCTTGGTTTGTTACGACAATTGCAATGCAATTTATAATATTAGCTTGGGGAGTAGCATTTTTAAAATTGCAATGTAATTTCTTGTAGTTTAATAAACTTTTAATCTTTCATTTTTGAATAGGTCTTTCAAATGGACACTATGGATGCGGCAATTTCCTCTTTAAATAAATGATTTCCTTGCTTTATTAAAAATGATTTGATTAAGATATACTATGCTCGATGTGAAAGATTACGATTAATGAAGATTAAAGGAATTCCACTTGATTTACAATGGTTGATTGAAGCAAAGGTTATAATTGGAAGTGAATTACCTAATTCACTTGTTCCACTCTTGGTTGGTTTGTGTAGAAGTTCATTTTCTTAAAAACGAAGGGATAAAAGATTTGGAGTTTGTTATAAATGTGCTAGATGAACTTGTAACACACGTTGTAAAAATATAGGAATGGTATCCGATAATTGATTAAATAAAATTAGATTTCTGTTTGCCCAAATGGTGTCTACACGCAAGTGTACGTGGTCGTTGTTATCGTGGCAAGTTAACCAAGTTAAATATCGAACACAGGGAAACGATGCGATATCAATCAAGTATTGAGTGTTCACAAAGGTGGATAGCTAGGAAAACAAGAAAACAATCATTGTTTCTATCAACTAAATCAAGCAAGAAATAGTAAATCCTAACTATCACCTCCTAGAGATGAGCAAGTGAGTGTGAAGTGTACATGGAAGTAATCCTACTATGGTTCCTCTAGTGTCCTATCCATCCTAGCATGCAAAAGTTCTTTTGGTGTCTTAATCAAGCCAACTAGTGTCTAGATCTCTCTACAACACAAGGTAAGGGCTCTATTAGGTGTCTAGATCTCTCTACAACTCCTAACACTCTAATTAAGAGGTCTAGGCTAATATGTAATTCTCATTGGTCATACAAACCAAACATCAAACACTAGGTATGCATAAAGTCCTTATAGCTCAATTCTCATTTCATTGCTAAAACATATAAGCCATACAATCCAATTAAACATCACAAGAATTCATACAAGTCATTAATAAGAGAACTAATCCAACAAGATCATTAATTCATGCATAGGATTAACAAGATACTAAATTCACCATAGTATTCATACAACCATGCAACAAGGATATTAGCCCATAGCTAATTGGAAATGAAAATCAACAATTAAGCAATAGACAAACCTGATTAACACTGATATGAAATGAAATACAAGAAATCTTACCAATTGTTGGAGAATTGAAATACAAGCATCAAACCTTGAAAAGCTATCTTCTAATCCGGAATGCAAAATGAGAAATTAAACCGTACACTCGTAGCTAATAACGAGACTAATCTAATGGAACAAATGGATTAAAGATCCAATGGTTGGATCAAAAGTAATTGTAGAGAGAAATGTGAAATCTAACTAAGAACCCACTAAGAAACTACCTCTAACCTCTCTCTAAACTAATCTAAGAACTAACTAATGAATAATCCCCCTTTGAGAATCTGATCCTTGAGTATTTATAGTGCCAACAATGCTTAGTCCAAAGTGCCCTTCATTAAAACGCGCAAAAATAGCCCTGAAAATCAGAGTTTTTGACTTGCTGCCGACAAGAGCCTTAACGGCTGCCGACCTTGATCGACAGTTTGATCGCGCGGTTTGCACTTATGCCGCGCACAAGCTTGTAGGCTGCAGATCACACTCTGCAGCCAGGTCACGCGAAGTTCAATCCTGCCGAGCAAAGTCGCGCAGCCACGTGCGTGGTGAAAATGTGTCGAGCCAGTACGTGGGCGCGCGAGTGCAATGGAGGTCCTTAATGTTGGTCGATGCACGACTTCCTCATTTTTGTCATATCTTGAGTTCTAGGACTCCGATTGACTCGATTCTTCTTTCGTTGTGACCCTCTCTTCAAGATCTTCATCATGGAACATTAATTTCTTCCATTGGATCAACTCCAAATTTTAGGACTTTTCTCGATCTTTCTCGTTTTGCTCGTTTTCACCTACAATCACAACTTTCTAGCCAAAAAGGGTTAAATGCACAAAGTATATTATTTTAGGGTCAAATATGAACATAAGCTCATCAAAACCATATAGAAATGGATGCGAAAAGATGCAATTATGACCCTAATCATACCCCCAAACTAGATTGTTGCTCATCCTCGACCAACGAAGCGATAAGATAGGGGAATAATTGTATCAATTAAGCATCAAGCACAAGTCAAATGCCATGGAATCATCAATCAATGTCAAGCAAGTCTAGCATGCAATCTCATCTAATCAACCATCAACAATGAATCAACAAGCAAAATATCAAATCAATGAGTCATGATCCTCACAAGATAAGTATTTAGCTCAACCCTCAAGTGTATAGGCCCACTCATACATTACACCACATACACATACTACCATAAGCTTGGATCAAGTCTACATTCTCAACAACTTGAAATTACAAATCATTCACACATCAATGAGGACTTTCATAAGGTTGTAGTGTTAGCTCTTTGGTAGGGAAGGAACATATGGATAAGTGACTAAGTATGATTATTAAAGCATAGAAGGAATCATGTAGGAACCATTCAAATCTTCATGCAAATAGCAATCTCATCTTCATGCTCTTTCAAAATCACACTTTCAAAGATCATTCTTCCCTTTTTGACAAGTTGTGATCATGCTCACAACACAAGAGTCAAACTTGGCCAAATTTTGCAAAAAGTCAACCTTTTTCTCATGCTTTGCTAGCACTTGCCTTTGAACCTTCTTTTCACATCAATCCATGCATAGAATTTCTTGAATATCTTTCTCTTAAGCCACCAAGTTCTTCATCAAATCACCCTTCTTTCTTCCTTCTTTTCACTCTACTAGTCATAGGGACAAGAGAGATCCAAAAAGGAAGGAAAATGGCTTAAAGTGTGGTTAGCCAAATGAAAGGTCTATAAGCACAAAATGGTGAGCAATGGATAGTAATATCAATGGTAGGCTCATAGGGCAAAGTGGCTCAACATAGATCAAAGATGACCTCAAATCATATCATGTGAAATCATTATCTAGTGTAGCCTCAAATAAGACCAAAGCCAAGTTCTAGAGTAACATGTATGTGTGTGGAACTCACATCAAAGAAAATCATCCGTTCAAGATTGAAACGGGCATAATAGGCACAAAACCTCACGGGTAGTAGGTGATCATGACTCATATCATATCAAACATGCTCAAATCATCAAAGTATCAAGCATCATAAAATCAATAACAAACTAGACAAGACATGAATCAAGTAATAAGTCCACTACATCTAACATGAACTATCAACATCATCCACACAATCATAACCATATCTCATGCCACACTACTCTAAACTAGCAACAATATGGCAATCATAACAAGCAAAATAAGGCATCAATATAAGCATAAGGTCACAAGACATAAGAAAGCACTAAAATCATCAAAAGCATAGCATTGCAATGAGATTTGCGAAACGAAGACACCCCCCCCCCAAAACTGTTTTGGACCAAGGGTCTAAAAAGTTTGGCAAAGAGTGAAGAAAAGATCATGCAATGCGCCAATCAAAGCACAATACAACAAGAATCAACACTTAAGCTCAAATAGCAATCTAAAAATCAAGCAACAAAACCTAGGAAATGAAAGCAAATAGGGAGAGAAGTGTAAAGACATACCTTGAGTTGGGATTAAAAATAGGAGAATGACTTGCCACTTACACGAAAATGTCCTTCTTGGCCGAGTAGGAAGAGAATTCTCCTCATCACACCTTTCTAGAGCTCACAAATCACATCGATTATCATTGCAAATAAAAAATTTGAAGAACGAACACACACCCCCAAATCTTTTCGGATCATGATCCTAAAAGTTTGGAAAAGAGTGATGAAAATAGGATTTGTAATAAATCAATGAATCAATAAAGGCATATATAAGCTCAACACTTGTTTTGGTGTTGCCGGGATTCAAGGATATTCAAGTAAACAAATAACAACAAGCCTAATAAAGTGATGAACAAACAAAGCATATATGCTCAACGAAACCAAGGAACAACAATATATACCACGAGGCAACACCCCCAAACTAGGATCAATCATATGCACCAACCAAGGTAAGAAAATACACTACCTCATATTAAGCAAATCAAAACAATTAACACTACCTAAACTACAAAGCAATCCTAATAAGCAAGAAATTTTTTAAGGATGGGTTGCCTCCCATCTAGCGCTTGAATTTAACGTCCCCTAGCCGGACGACACCAATGTTAGCTAAATGGCCAAGGATATGTATCATTCTCCCCATCATATTCTACTCTCAAAGCTTCATAATCAAGGAAACATGTAGGACTTCTACCCCAAACCCGTTTTCCTTGTCATTTTGAACTTATAAGCACAAGCAAATTTTTCTTCATCTTTTCTCATCATACCAATCCACCCCCTTTTCTTACTAAGACTCTCAATTCAATCTTATTATCAATTATATCAAGAGGTAAGACGAATTCACAATTAACAACATTATCAATTAAAGCATAAGTAGAAGAGTCTAAGGGTAGAGAAATGCTCATTTCAATTGTAGGCTCCTCTTCCATTTCATTTTGTTGTTGTTCTCCATTAATGCTAATGTCCCATAGTGGACATTCATCTTCCTCTTCTTGTTCATTCTCCTCTCCTCCTCTTGAATCATCTATCTCCTTCTCCTCCACATCTTGTTCTTTCAACTCTTCCTTCTCCTCTTCATGATTCCTATCAAGGCATACACAATGAGTAGGATACTCTATATCATCATAACAAGGAATAATATCATAATCAATGAAATTGTAAAAAGGGTTAGTAAAGCTCTTAAGATCGGAGGTATCTTGAGCATGGGTAAATTTGATCTCTTCATAATCATCTTTATCTTCTTTGATCTCACTTTGGATTTCTCATTTGCTTCCATCAATATCCAAATCAAATTGATCATAAAGATCCTTGTACTCATCATGCTCATCCTCATCTTCATCATCCTCTTCACTTTCATCAACTTCTTCTTTTTCCTCTGCTTTTTCACACTCTTCCCTTTCTTCTTCTTCTAGTCCATCCTTCTTTTATTCTTGATCCCTAATCAATGTAGCATGAGGAAATTTACAAGCAATATCATCATTAATAATAGGAATTTCATAGTCAATGTAAGTATGAGAAGGCTCAATAGACAATTGAATTCCAATACAATCTAGAATAGAAAGAGGTTTCTTCTCCTTATGATGATCATCTTCTTCATCTTCCACATTCCCTTCTTCCCCCATGCTTTCCACTTCCCCTTCATCTTCATCATTACCCCCATCTTCCTCCTCACACATCTCATTGGCTTGAATGCTCAATTTCTCAAATTGGAACTCCAAACTTTTGATTTGGTCACCTTGAGTCTTACAAATTTGATCGAACTTCTTGTTTGTCTTCTCAAAGTGCCTTTTAACTTCAATGCTCGTCTCTTCCAATTCTTTGAGAATGTGAGCTAGAGTCTCATCTAAATGGCTAGGAGGAGTTTCTTCTTGGGAAGGCATAGGAATGGGTGGAGGATAGGAATATGGATCCTCATAAGAGTAGGAATCTTGGTATAGGATTGACATACAATTGGCAGGAAAACTTAAAAACTAATATGCTACACAACTGAAAAGAAGAACCACAAGATTCGCTCGCTTCAAAAATCTCCGATCCAAAAGTTCAACATGAGGACGATCCAAATTGCGAAGTGGTATAGCTATGAATTCCACCACGATTCGATAAATGGTAGATGAGAATTATATGAGTATTTATAGAGTCAGAATGTGAAGGTAATAAGATATAATTATGGTGTGAATTAATTATAATTATAAAAAGGGTAAAAAGTAAAAAAAAAAAGTAAAATGAATAAGGAGTGATTGGTGCAAATGATTGGAAGGTTCAAGATCGATTTAGAAAATAAGATCAATGGCCAAGGAAGTTTGGAGCCAAAACCAAGAGTGGTAAAATAGTTCCTATTATATATTTATGATTTCATATCTTAATTTCTATCATGATCCAAATCATCCTGATTAATTTTCTTAATATATGATAAATTAGTTTATATTTTTTTTACACATTTTAAATAAAATAATAAGAAAAATATAACATGCTAAACTAGTTTACACATGCTAAATATAACATGCTAAATTAGTTTATAATAAATTATTTTTTTAATATATGATAATTAATTTATATATATATTTTATACATTTTAAATATACCAAATATTAATTTAAAATTATATATAATTAATAAAAAATAAAATAGTAATAATTGAGTTGGATTGAGTTGGGTTGTGGATGTAAGTATAAAAAAGATAAAGTTGGGTTGAGTTATATGTTGTATATATTGAAAAGAGATAAATTAATATTTTATCTTAGGTTGGGTTGAATGAGGGTTATGGATGAGGATAGTCTAAGTAAGTTACACCCTATTCCACGTGAAAAACAAAGAAATAAAGAAAAGTATGCACTAACCTAATTTGTGGCTATTGTTTTCTTTTAATTTAAATATTTTGTCACCTAAATACAGTTTGTGAAATTTTTTAACCACAAAAGGAGAAAAACAACAAAAATTTGTTGGTTGGTTTTATAAAAATTCAAGTTCACATACGCTTTTTTAGATAGTACTTTATGTATGTATACATGATCAATGTTACAAAATTAAATATTTTTTTAAATAAAAGTAATAAATGTATAATATTAATTGTGTATGCACAATAGTAATATGAAAATGAGCACAAAAATTTGTATGCAATATTGCACAAAATCCGACCCGTGCAATATCCCCAAATGAAAATTCGCGGATCCAATAAAATTTTTAAGGAAAATTCTCGCCACTTCCAGAATGTATACCACATGAACATATTTGTGCTACTATAAGACAAAATGTGTGCTACTACATCTTAAAAAGGTATTTCTTTGTACTTTTAAAGTAACTATAAGAATAATATGTATTTTTACAAGAACAAATATGTGTTTCTTAATTTATTTTTCATTTTATTATTAGTTTTATGTTGATAATATGTTGGTAATGTAATAATACCTTACATGTGTTACTATCTCGTCACTCCCAAAATGTATACTACATGAACATATGTGTGCTACTGTAAAACAAAATGTGTGCTACTACATCTTAAAAAATTAATTTTATCGAAATTCCAGAATGTATACCACATGAACATATGTGTGCTACTGTAAGACAAAATGTGTGCTACTGTAAGACAAAATGTGTGTTACTACATCTTAAAAAATTAATTTTATCGAAATTGCAGAATGTATACCACATGAATATATGTGTGCTACTGTAAGACAAAATGTGTGCTACTACATCTTAAAAAATAATAATTTCTATAAAAATCAATAAATATTTATGAAAAACGAATATTTTTTCTTATAATAATACACATATTGATCTAACATTGTATTAACATGTTTGTTTTCTACAAAAACAAATGAATATATGTAAAAAAATAACATTTGTTCTTATAGTAGTACACATTTGACCTTATAGTAGCATAAATTTACTCATAAAGTATAGCGAAAATCCTGAAATTTGAAAATTGCCCAAATCCGACCCGACCCGTTCAAGATCCGCGAATTTTGTTACTTTGACCCCTTTGACCCGCGAATTTTCAAAATTTTCCTTTTTTGGCATATATTGCACCCGTGCAATATTGTACGGGAGACCTACTCGAAAATGAGAATTTACATAAATTTTTGTCAAATTTATTTACATTTTATGTATATTTAAATAATATTAATTATTTTCTTAAAATATATTTTTCTAATAATATCTTTAATTAAGATAATTAATATTTTTCAAGTCATACGTTGAAACTAATTTACAATAAGCCTACTCAAAAGTAGGTGTGTGAAAAGAAAATTTATTACCACATAAAATAACACTGGAAAAGTTATATGATAATAAAATAACACGGGAAGTTAATGAACCCACTTTTCATAGCATTTGACAAGACAACTTCTTCAAGGAAGAAAGATGCGGCCTTATCCTCTCCGCAACTCCCTCAACCACCAAACACCATGGCTTCAAGCACTTCACCACTCACGAACAGCCGTTGAAGAAAATGATGCAACACCCAAAGCCTATTCGCACCACCAGTGCCTCCGTCTCGACGAAATAGACGCACCACTGCTCTGCCATTTTAAGATCGCCAGAAATCGCGCCCCATCCGCCGGCCATCGACGCTTAGTCCACCATTGAAGCCAACCTCTATTTGAAGCTCGGTCCGCCCGGAAATTCAGAAACCCAATATTGCTGCCGCCTCGAATTCAAAGATCAAATTGAGAAGAAGTCGCTCATCGCCGCCCATCGTGCTTCACTCACTGCTGCACCAATCGCCGGAATACAGACATTTAGGTTTAACAGTAAGGCCATGTGTGCACACAATTTTTTTTCTTTTGAAAGGGCATGATCTAGGTTTAACAGTGAGGGGGGAAAATTTGTGGGTGTGCTCATCTTTAAATGTGTGCACAAAACAAGTGTGTGCACTCCAAACACTTGTGGGTGCATTTATCCTTGGCCATAACAAATCAATTGAAGCCCAATGCTTATTTCAACTAGCCCAATTTTCAATCATAAAGCCCAGCTCATCTCGCCCTATTCTAGGGATGACAAATGGAGCGAATCGGGGCGGATACCTCAATATCCATGTCTGCTCCGCACTTGTGCCCCGCTGATCCGCCCTGCTCCATGCTCCACTGCGGGGCAGCATTTTGAGATCCATGTCTGCCCCGCGTGGGGCGGATCTGATCTGCCCCGCGTGGGGCGGATCTGATCTGCCCCGCTCCATCTATTAAATTCTCATAATTTTACAAAATCAATATATTAAAAAAAACTAAATGCAAAATATTAAAAATTCACAATTTAATCAACAATAATCCATTCAAATCACATAGGGTTGCAAATGAATCAAATAATTTTGATTCGATTCGGTATTTATATTCGAATTTTGATATTCATATTCGAAGTTTTATGATTCGAATTCGATTACAAATATTCGATTCGATTCGATTATTATTCAAATACGAATACAAAATAATGATATTCGATTCGATATTCGTAAATATTCGATTAAATATTTTTTTATAAATATTATAATGATAATAGACTTAATAGTTAGTATAATTATTGCTATTATTATTATTGTTATTATTATTATTTTAAGATTATAGACCATTAGAAATTTATGGCTACTATAATTACTATTATTGTAAGGATGTAAACTCATTAGATAATAATCTAGATATCATATGCACCTATATTTCAAACTCTTACCCGAGGGTTGTAAATGAATCAAATACTTTTTATTCGATTAGGTATTCGTATTCGAATTATGATATTCGTATTCGAATTTTTATGATTCGAATTCGATTCGAATTCGTGTACAAATATTCGATTCGATTCGATTATTATTCAAATACAAATACAAAACTATGATATTCGATTCGATTCGTTTGCAACCCTTTAATCACCAAATCATATCCAAGATTTGATTATTTTAAAATATATATATAATTCTATATTATATATATATTTAATATTATATATAATTAATATTATATGGAGAAAGATGGATCATGGCAAAAAATATGTAGATCCATACCTGATCTGCTCCGCAAGCGGGACGGAACTGATCTGCTCCATTCTCAGAACGGGACAGATCGGGGCCAATCCAAACAGAGTGGAGCGGATTAGATCAACTGCGGGACGAGTCGTTTTGCCATCCCTACCCTATTCCCGCCTCTACAAGAAAATAATTGATAAAAAAGGAAGCATGAAATTCCCAGAACTACCCTAGCCCACTATCGATTAAATACATATCATCCATAGACTTGTGGAAGAATAAAAGGTCATTCTGGTAAATCTATGGAAAAAAGTATCTCCATTATAATCTGCAAAACCCTCACTCCTCGGTTATTTATATAACCTTACTTCGTTCGCAATTGCTTCTTCTCTGTGTTTCTAACTGCGGCTAGGGTTTTCTGCGGGGGCGTTTTCTCTGTCTATTGACTTCGTGCTTAAGGTCATATATTCTCCTCGATTCTTTGCATATTGTTTATAGTATTCTGATTTGCAATTGTGGATTGGATTGTTCATATATGATTAGCTGCTTGATGCTGTTGTATATGTCCGTTTTGAATTCCCGTTAGATTGACTGAATATTGATTCGATTTAGATTTGTTGCTTGTAGATCAGATCCTGAGTTTATGTTGTTTTTTTCTGATTTGAGTATTAAAGCAAGAATTATGTGTTGCAATACTGAATATGTTGACATAGTCAATCTGTTTGGGATGGTCTTATGGTGTTCTAACTGTATTGAAAATTGGAATAAGAGATTGATATAAGATCTGAGCTTATCCGTTTATGTGTGGTGTTTATTTTTACTCGAGAATTTTTTGTCAAATAAACAGTTTGAATTATTTTATCAGGCCCAGGTTATATGTTTAGGTTGAACTTTGCTAATAACTATGCTTTAAGCTGCTATTTTAGTATGTTTTACAGTTTTGATTTGGGAATCTGTTGGAATTATCATGTGTTCTCTTGATAGCTGATGTTGTTGCGCTGTTATCTTATTGCCACTTCATGCTGATTCTATTTTCCCCTCTGCACTATTGATTACAGTTCTTGTAATCATCATGGGTAAAGAGAAGACTCACATCAACATCGTGGTTATTGGCCATGTCGACTCTGGGAAGTCAACTACTACTGGACACTTGATCTACAAGCTAGGTGGTATTGACAAGCGTGTGATTGAAAGGTTCGAGAAAGAGGCTGCTGAGATGAACAAAAGGTCATTCAAGTACGCCTGGGTGCTCGACAAGCTCAAGGCTGAGCGTGAGCGTGGTATCACCATTGATATTGCCTTGTGGAAATTTGAGACAACCAAGTACTACTGCACTGTCATTGATGCCCCTGGACACCGTGACTTTATCAAAAACATGATTACTGGTACTTCTCAGGCTGATTGTGCTGTTCTCATCATCGACTCCACCACTGGTGGTTTTGAAGCTGGTATTTCCAAGGATGGTCAGACCCGTGAGCACGCATTACTTGCTTTTACGCTTGGAGTGAAGCAAATGATTTGTTGCTGTAACAAGGTTCGACCAGTTCATGCACTTAACATATTTGGTTTTACCATATTCATATTCATAGTCTTATTATATATTCTAACTTCGAACCTATGTTGTTTAGATGGATGCCACCACACCCAAGTACTCGAAAGCTAGGTATGATGAAATTGTGAAGGAAGTATCTTCCTACCTCAAGAAGGTCGGATACAACCCTGACAAAGTCCCCTTCGTCCCAATTTCTGGTTTTGAGGGAGACAACATGATAGAGAGGTCCACTAACCTTGACTGGTACAAGGGCCCAACTCTCCTTGATGCTCTTGACAATATTTCAGAGCCCAAGAGGCCATCAGACAAGCCTCTCCGTCTCCCACTTCAGGATGTTTACAAGATTGGTGGTATTGGTACTGTGCCTGTTGGTCGTGTGGAGACTGGTGTCATCAAGCCTGGTATGGTGGTGACATTTGCCCCATCTGGTTTGACAACTGAAGTCAAGTCTGTTGAGATGCACCATGAAGCTTTGCTCGAGGCTCTTCCTGGTGACAATGTTGGTTTCAATGTGAAGAATGTTGCTGTCAAGGATCTCAAGCGTGGTTATGTTGCCTCCAACTCCAAGGATGATCCTGCCAAGGAAGCCGCCAGCTTCACCTCGCAGGTTATCATCATGAACCATCCTGGACAAATTGGAAACGGATATGCTCCGGTGCTCGACTGTCACACCTCCCACATTGCTGTGAAGTTTGCTGAGCTCGTGACCAAGATTGACAGACGATCTGGTAAAGAGCTGGAGAAAGAGCCTAAGTTCTTGAAGAATGGAGATGCAGGTATGGTGAAGATGGTTCCGACCAAGCCAATGGTGGTGGAAACCTTCTCAGAGTACCCTCCGCTTGGACGGTTTGCTGTCCGTGACATGCGTCAAACTGTTGCTGTTGGTGTGATCAAGAGTGTGGAGAAGAAAGAACCCACCGGTGCCAAGGTTACCAAGGCTGCTGCTAAAAAGGGTGCGAAGTGAATCGTGCGCATTCTGCCTGATGCCAGAGGATTTAAATATCGTAATTTATTTCTTAAAAACTATGTTTTGGGTACTGCACATTGCTTGTTGCGTGGTATTTTCCTGCCTTGTATGTTGATTAGCCATTCTCAGAATTGGGTTCTCGACAGGCGGTGGCAGGGTTTACTGCACTTTGTCTTGTCTTAATTTTGTGTTGGATTGTGTTTGTTGGTTTGAGATTTCTCTGTTTTAGATGAGTTTTAGTTAACTACAGTTTTCTATTTTAATTACTGCCATGTCTGATTTCTTGTTAAAAAAGATGTGATTCTAATTTGTCTTCTGTAGTTGGTTTTTTTGTCTTTAATACTCTGCTTTCCCGAGATATAGTTTCTGAAATCTTTTGAGGTTAGGCTTTAGAGATTGTTGAATTTCTTCGGTTGTACTTCGAAATGATTGAATGTAGCGGGTTTAAACCTGGGCTCGTTATGAACCCGTTCTGTACGGATCGGGTTTCAAATATTCATTCTTACACTGGATGAACCCTAGTTCCCAAATTTACATCTTAATTTCACTCAAGAGTTCACCTTTGAAGACCACGGTGTGAGCTCCATGAGGAAAGGCGGCTCTGATGAGCGCGCTGCCTTTGCTTGTCCACGACAGCAAGTGCAGCCCACCACCGTTCGATGCCTAGCATCGCCGCGATCATTTCAAGGTTTTTTAAATTGTTGATTATATCAACTCAGCAATCGCTTGCTTGCCGCTATAGACACTGCCGGTTTCGTCTTTTCTCGCCACACTAAAAAGCGCTGCAACCCGATCACGCCCTGCCTCTGCTCTTCACGCTGCGGTCAACCACCGAGCGCGCCAAAGAAAATCCCTTAAATGCTTCAGTCTTAATCCCCAGAACTGCCGGTAAATCTGGAGTCGCTTTGCCATCTGGAAATTGCAGCGCCCCTTTCTATTGATTACAAGAAGTTCGCCACTTATTGAAGTCCTCCATCGGAAACGGCCGTCGTCGAACTTGGTTTCCCTATGATCATCAAGATCTCGAACGGTGTGTATTAAATACTCATCTTTGTTTCTTCAAGTTTAAGCTTGTTTAAGATTCACCACATAAATCCCTATATGCTGAACTGATAGTAATGTTGTTTGATTCTGAAATTGTTCGACAAAAGTTGTGCTACTACCTATTTTCCAGATAATTGGGTTGAGCAGGGATTTAGCTAGCACTGCACGTATAATATTAACTAGTTGATATTCATGTACTTTTCTATTTCTCATATATTACCCTAATTTACGTTTTTAATTCTTCTAGGGCTTATAAATTTAAGTTGTTTTGTTCTCTGTATATATACACCATTACGATTTGGCATGAATGTTAAAAAAAGTTATGACTATTGAGATTGCAGCAGAGAGATCCTGGTGTTTTTCAATAATATATAAGCCTGTGATACCCAACAAACACTCTCCATATTAAACAGTCATAAACTTGGAGTACGGATCTTATCTATGATTTTTTTTTCCTAGATTTTTACAAGGTAAATGGTGTTGCTATCAGGTTATGAGGTGATGATGCAGCAACGGCTGAAACCCTGGATTCAGAAGGATGGCTAAAGACTAGATATCTGTGTTATTTTTAACTCAGATGGTTTTGTGTACATTGTTGATATTTTTAAAGATCTGATAAAATACAAGGGATATCAGGTAATTCTCTGAGCTTAGAAATCTTTCAAGATCTGATTTGAATCAACAATGGAGTATTCTCTTTCATTCTATGAACATGTTTTGTAAGAAAATGTGACGTTGTAGGTTCCTCCAATTGCTGATGTAGCAGTGATTCCGTGAGGAATCGTCTTTTCAGACTCCAACTGTTTTGTTGTTGATATTATCCAATGAAACAATTCTCTAATACCTTTTACTTTTAGGGGAAAAAATTAGTGAATGCAACTTTCACATGTTTTGCCTCGTAGTTGAGTTGAACCACCATTTTTCTTCTTCTTTGCCCACCGGCTCATGAGGTTAGGCTTCTATTCATTTGTTTGTAGTTTTGTGATTTGTATAGTTTCTCTAATTTCAGGTATCATCTTCGTTTCTCAGTGTTGGAAATATTGGCCAAAATCAAGCCTTGCGGACCACAATATCCCAGCAGTAAGGTTTTTTTCTTGTTGACATTGATTGGTTATTTATTATTGATGAGTTATTGCAAAATAGTTATTTTCACCTCATGTGTTGTTGCATTATGTAGACAAGATAATATTGCAATTGTACTCCGCTTAAGATGATTTTCTTTTCACAATTTCTATGATATGATTAATTGAAGTTGAGTCTTAATTTACATCCATTCTAATGTAATAACTAGCTACTCTTTCTTTCTTTTTTCTTTTTAAATGCATCTCAGTGCTAATAATCTTACTGTCAAGATGCCTTTGGAATTAAAATTTCGGATAGAGTTGACAATGTGTGAATTTAGTAGTTTATTTCTTGACATTTAAATGTGCTACTAGTTACCTTTATCTTTATTTTTCCCTTTCTTGTGTCTATGCATAACTACAGAGTTACAACTCACTGGTTTTGAAGGACCTATGCTGTCTACCATCTCGTTCTTGATGAATTTAATTGAACTCTGAGCTATTTACCTTTTCAGATCACTCTTCACATTCTCTTGGGTATCTCACTCATAAAATCTTTGTGGGTCAAATATTTTGAGTTATTTATCTTGTGTCGTTAGTGATTATACTGGTGAACAAAATTCGATAATAAACTTACTTTCCTCTACGAAATGTCCCTATTAATTAATTGTCGCACTTTATATTTCTGGTGGCTTCTCATATGTTGTCTGTTATTGGGAAACTATGTGCAGTTATTAATTGATTTGCTTTCCTTTATGGATTACAATATGTGATTGTTATTTATCTCATAGATTGGAACTTCTAAACTTATGCAGGCGGATCCTGTTTTAACATTTGCAAACCAGGCTGGTCTTGACATGCTGGAGACCACCTTGGTTGCACTTCAAGACATATCTCTGGAAAAGATATTTGATGATCATGGAAGGAAAAATCTTTGCTCTGAAATTCCACAGATAATGCAGCAAGTCGGTGTTCTATGATCACATTTTTAAAGTTTACATGACAATGAATTATGATATACAAATCACATGGTTTCTATGATGGCTAATCTATATGACAGGGATTTGCGTCCCTTCAAGGCGGCATCTGTTTGTCGAGTATGAGCAGGCCGAACTCATACGAAAGAGCATTAGCTTGTCAAGTTCTGAACGAAGACATACTCCACATTGCTTCTACTTCATGTTTGTCAACTAGTCATTCATTTAAACTTGTGCGGATGTTATATTAGCTATTTATTAGAAAGACGAGAAACGATTAATGAAGTTGAAATGCTCTTGTTTTGCTCACATTTAATGGAAATGGAACTCACGTTATTTGCATTATATTGATTTTTGTTGCTAATGTACCAAATCTCAACTTTTGTTCGCAGAACACTGACCGGCTATTGAGCCATTCTTTCTTTCTTTTAATTAATAAATCATCTCCACAATTCGGTGGATGAAATCAAAACAGAGTAAATAATTAAATACATCATATAATTTAAATATAATAACAATATATTTTGGTAAATAATTGCAAATTGCAATTATTTTTATTGACAAATATGAGTTGGATAGCTAATTGTTCATATACTAAACTTTATTTTTAATTAGAAAACTTATGCTCAAAAAACATGCCATTTGAAATCCTTTTATTTTTAAATCTCTTACATTTTAAATGAATCTTCTAAACAAAACCTTAAAAAAATGGGAATGAAATATCCCAACATGTTTTAGCTTTTAAATAAGAAGCAGATCAATATATATCATGCAAGAGAAGTTTTTCATTAAGCATAGCATATACATGATCAATTACTTTGCTTTCAAACGGCAGTCTTTGTTAAAAAGTTGCACCCACCACATCAAAATAACGCATCTTTTCTTTCCAGAGACTTCAATTAGTTTGATATAAAATAAGTGTGGAAATATTCAATGCCCCTTTGTATTGAACACATGGAATTCAATAAAAGCCCACAACTACTTGACCATATTATGACTAACAAGTAGTTCCTAGAAAAACAATAACCTGCCAAATCAACAACACTTTTAAAACATTAAATTAATCAATAGCTTGAATCAATACATAGGTTTCAAATATATGATGCATTGTGAATCTGGCCAAACTTCATCTCTGATAGTTAACGAGCAGTTTCCATCAACATGAGTAGCGATTCTTCCATCATTTGTCCAATTAGAATAGTCAGAACCCAGTTCAGTGTCATTTGATTGGGTAGCCTTCACTTTTTTTGACATCAATGAGACTAATGAGGTTTCCCACATCCTTCTCTTAGTTCCATGTATTGAATCACAGCAATTATCATCATCGACATTTCAGAATTCCAGATGCATTAGCCACATTGCATTTCATTACAACTGGCGAAAAGCCTATATACTGGGAAACTTATGAGAGGGGGAAAATATGTAAGTTGTAAAAGGAAAACACAATCAGGCAGTTTTTGAACTGCTTATCATAGTATCCTATTCCTTATTATTTATTTGTTTTTTCTCCGGGGTAGGTAACTAAATGAACAAAATACAAGAGTTAACAAGTCATGCAACATTAACCTTTTTCTTTTTTTGCAAAACACCAAGAGAACACGAAGTAAATGAGCAAGACTCCTAATAACAACAACTCAAAACCTTAATTCAGCAAGAGTAGGCATTATAATGAAAAGAAAAATTTAAAGTACATTTCAGAGTACTAAAGATGCACAAGACTCATAATAACAACAACTCAAAACCTTGATTCAGGAATAGGAATTATAATTAAAAGAAAAGTTTAAAGTACATTTCAGAGTACTAAAGATGCAAATTACAATGTCACTTAAAACTTATTTGCAACCTAATTTCTCATCTAAGCATTGTCTAATTGTTGACCCTATTGAATGATGAATCTCAGCATACTGTGTATCAGCTTGAATTATTTGATAAGTAAACTTGATTATACTTGTACATTCATAGTCAATTCACAAAATCTTGCCAATAATACAGACTAATGGAATGAGATATTGCAAATGAAGAGAATACATATTTAAACAATTAATTTCACTAAATTTAACTCCAACTTACCTATCAGAGAAGCTCGTGTGCGGCTGAGTTATTTACTCATTATAATTCAGTGCCGCATTTCATCGAACAGGTGGCGTGCAGCCGGATAATGACTTTAAAAAAACACAGACTTCAAGATCATAACTACGTATCACAACCCATTAAGCAGTACAAAAGGCTAACCTCCATATAAAAGTATAGAGTCACTATCTAAAGTCGGTGCCCGCATTTCAAATCTCCTGCTATATGTGTATCTCCACACTGGGTGTCTCAGTTAACTTAGCCGATGAACTTGGGTTAATTCATATCTTCAATTTAAGTGTGTTTCAGTGCGTATTCTTGGTGAGACTAGGCTAGAGTGGTGTGTTACGGCCACAAATGAAGAAGGCCACAAATGAAGAAGGCCTATGTTCACTCCGACGCCGGCGCGATGTCTTCTCAACGTGTGCCCTAATTCTTCATCTCACCACTATTTTGATCTGCCTGTGCTTAAATCGATTTGGTAATCTAAAATAATGATTAAAATAAATTTAAGGGTAATTAAGTAATATTGGTTTTAAATTCTTTACTACTTATGAGATCAGAAAAAAAATTGTTCTATTTCAAAATTTATTACCATCTTACAATTTCTATCTCAATAATGGATTAGTCTTGTATGCACCAGTTACACGGTGCAATTCAAGTTCATTTTTAAAAAGTTAAACAGATTATAACTGAAAAGTTAAACAGTTTATTACTGAAAAGTTAAACTACGAAAGATACACTTTTCAGTTATAAACTGTTTAACTTTTAAAAAATGAACTAGAGTTGCATCATGTAACTGGTGCAAAGGAGACTTACTCTAAAAGAATACATATTATTAATAATATTAAAATTTTAAAAAATTATATAAGTTATTAAAGAATTTGTACATTATATTTAATAACTTATAAATTATTTAAAAATAAATTTTCATATCATATAAAATTTTAAAATATATAAAATGTTAAATACTTAAATTTATAAATAGTTTAAAATAAATTTAGTTATGTAAAACACTCTTGCTTATCAACCATGAAATGAAGAGCAGCATACAATTATGAAATACGTACAAGAAAAACTGCAAATTTCTACCGATTACCCAAAGCAAATCGCAAACTCAAAAAAGTTGAAAATGAATACAAAAACGCACATCAATGGAAAATTGGCCCAGGTTATTGGTTTTTTTTTTTAAATATTGTATTTTTTATTTTTAGTTATACAACTAACGTGATTTTGAAATTATTTATTAAACTAAGCAAAATCGTGAACGGAAATCACGATATACAAGTAGTTTACCAACGTTGTGAAACGGCCGTTTGCTGAAGTAAAAAAACGTGACTTAGGATCACGTTTCTCCCCTAAAATTAAGCAAAACCTGTCAACCGCATGACCACGTGAACAAGTCAAAGAAAAAGGTACTCTACCACGCTAGAATTCATTATTCACACACTGCATACCCATTTTCTTCATGGAATTAATTATTTGTTATTCATAAACTTTCTTTGAGTAGACTCTTAATTTTTTTATTTTGAGAGAGCGTGCGTTTTGTTTTATTTATAAAGGTTTTTTTTTTTTAAAGATAATTCTATATAAATACACCACTTTTTACTCAACTTTCAATTTAATCCTGAACTTCATGATTATTGTAAAAAAAATTCTACCTTTTAAAAAGTTTTAATTCGATATAATTTTTACTTCGGCCAGCAACTGATGACGTGTCTCGCCGGAGCGCGTGAAATGTTGTTACGCTGGCGTACACGTGTGAAATACTTTTCTGGTTAATTCTATATAAATACAACACCTTTTACTCAACTTTCAATTTAATCATGAGTTCACGATTATTATAAAATATCTCAACCTCTTAAAGAGTTTCAATTCGATACACATTTTTTTTTTCCGGCCAGGAACTAATGACTTGTCTCGCCTGAGTGCGTGAAATGTTGTCACGCTGGCGTAAACGTGTGAAATTACTTTTTTATATTTTATTTTTTTTCCACATCATATTTTATATATCATTAATTCGAATTGCGAAACAGATGGGGTCCGCGCATTAACCCTGCCATCACCAGCCTCGTCAGAGCTGCACCACAAAGCTGAAAGCAAACCACTTCACAAGCAGCTCCGTTCCAGAAATCGCACAACCAGCGATCGATTTCGTCCTCGCAGCACATCGACCACAGGCCTGGTCCCCCACAGCAGCTGCTAATCCCAGCCGTTCTGTTCACAGTCACGCCCACACCACATCGCACAAACCGTCGACGCCGCCCAGTCTCGAAATCGAAGAAGGCGTCGCGCCGTACTTACTCACCGGAAACGAAGCTCGACCTCAGCAGTTCGACGCTCCACCGGAATTCGACTCCATAACCTCTGTTCGCGACAACCACCTCCAGCCGCCTGAATCGAGGAACTCGCCCATGTTTCCGCCATGTAAGCCCGCCTGCAACAGCTGCTCACCACTGCCACCAGCCTCCGTCGCAACTGATACAGCCGTCCACAGTCCGTCGAACCTTCACCATTGCCGGAATACCAGAATCAGCCGTCGCACGATTCCCCTGCTCTCGCCGTCAGTCGCCGTGAACCACAGCCTTAGTCCTCAATTGTCGCTCGAATCAGATTCTTATCTGGTAATTAGAAATTAACTTTGGGCCATTTTGTTATTCTAATTGTTAAGGCCCAAAACCTTTTGATTTGGCCCATTTAAGATTTGCCTGAGATTTGCTTAGGGATACATATATATATTATTCGGAGAGAAGAGAACAGAATCAGTAGGAAGTAGATAGTATTTTTAATTAGGATTTAGGGTTTAATTATTTTGAGAGTTTCTTTCGTTCTTTCGTTTTGAAGAACAGTAGTTTAGGGTTTATCTTTAATTACTTTTTTTTTCTTTTCGTTCCTTTCACGAACAGTAATTAGGAATTCTATATTTTCAATTTTTCATGATTTATTGATTAGGATTTATGATTTTTTTTTTGTTTTATTTAATTTATGTTATGATTGTCTTTAGTATCATGAGTTAGATCCCTATTACTTTGAATATGTGAAACTAGGAGAAACTCTATTCGTAGTAGGAATATAGATGTGTTGTGAATTTTGATTTCGTTTTTATATTTCAAAGTTGTGTTTTGTTCAGTAAAAATTGCATGCAATATTCTTTAAGTTTGATTATGTGTATTTAATTCATGCCTACGACCATTGTGGATTGAATATCATATGAAAAGTATGAGTGAGTATGTGGATTTTGAATCAAATCAGTGCTTAGATGTCCGACCAAGAGTCTAGGTTCTTAGATTAACCGACCTTGAACACTGTTGTCTATGATAGTGAGAGACGAATTAATTAGACTTAGTACTCATGTTGGAACGGAATAGTTAATTCACCACCATAGGAGATTTAACTCAAATGGGGGCTCTGGAGGGACTCAACCTGATGGGAAGATGATAGACAACAAGGTAGTTATTTTGTCTAAAAAATAATTGCATATAATAGTGGTGGCTCTATATAAGTGAATTAAAATACATAGCGTGTTTGTTGAACTACCTACGAATAAGGGGATGCCTAGTGAATCATATTCGGAGTATACAATATCACCCTTGCACTTGCATAGTTTAGGTTGTGTTTATTTTAATTATTTAATCGTGTTGCATGCCTGTTAGAGTTTAGGAAAAACCCCCTTTGCAATTTCAATTTCTAGTTAGGATTTTTATTTTTCTTTATTTCAAACAATTAACAAACATTCGCTCATAGTTTTACCTCATGTAGATTAGATACTACTTGTTCATATATTTGCTCATATTACACGATCCCTTCCTCTTGAGGGTTTGTATTTTATTTATTTGCAAAATATTAGTTCAAGTCACCATGATATTGATAGGTTTTGCTTAATTTTAGGAGAAAAACGTGATCCTAAGTCACGTTTTCTTACTTCAGCAAAAGACCGTTCCACAACGTTGGTGAACTACTTGTATAATTTTGCTTATTTTGATAAATAATTTCAAAATCACGTTAGTTGTATAACTAAAAATAAAAAATACAATATTTAAAAAAAATCCAAATATTCCATCACCATTTTATCATATTATCGAGGGAACACAAACACTACCAAAATAAAGAAAGAAACTCCACCACCAAGAGATAAGAAATACACCTTTCACAAATTATTCATCATCTTGAATCAAGCATTGACAGTTTTAGGAATGCGGTGAAACGGCTATGAGGATTGTGCCTTCAACTCTGTTTTACAAATCAAGGTGTGTAGAGCAAAGAGTCACCAGCATCCACAACCCAAACTTTTGCAGAAGATTGAACAAAATTAACTTCAAGTATGTCAGAAATGAAATTATTACAATGAATGAATCAATCAATTAATGTGGGAAAATTAAAAGACTTACACTCGAGAGTGTGGCTAGGGCTTTACTTTAAGCTAAATGACACCAGCACTCGCCGCCGTGTGACACCTTCATTGGAAGCCAGTGATAGACATTTTCGATAAACTTTGAGGTAGAAACTAGGGCAAACTAGGGCTTCTTTGAGCGCCGCTGAATATCGCCACTGGACGGACCCAGCCGATAATGAATGCAGACGGCGCCGAAGCAAACAGAAAATTCAAAAATTCGCCATTGGATTCTTCTCGTGGCTAGGTTTCTCAGCTATATCTAATTAGAGAAGAAGCAAAATTTCTTTCTTTTTTTCTAAATAAATTATTTAGGGGAAAAATAATTTAGTTTACCAACAATATATTTCCGTTGCAAAAATATTTAGTCACAATTCCTTAACTAATCCGTTGCTAAAATTACATTAAAATTAATAAAATATAAATTTACCAATTACTAACAGAATTACTAAGGAAATATATTTCGTTGCAAAATGTGTTGTTAAATTGTCACTAAGTTGTTGGGATAGTAAAGCTGACGGATCCGTTACAAATCTCTTATTAATTACTAATAGATTTATGTCTGTTGCTAATAAGCAAATTTTTTGTAGTGTATTTCACCTACAAAATGTGAAACCTAATTAAAACACACTTAAAGATTAATTGATACCTAAAATATGGGAAAAATATGACAATAAATATGTACTTTATGCAACTTATCATTCCACTTTCATTAGAGAGGTTTTAGAGAGAGATTAAGTAGTTATTAGTGGGTTTTCTTAATTCCATGCACTTCTCTCTACAAATTCTTGCAATCCAGCCATTAGATCTTTCATCCGTTTATATCTTTAGATTCGTCTTGTCAAGAGCTTTCTTTCTACGGTTCGTTTTTGCGTTTCACTTTCCGGATCAAGAGTTGGATTTTCAAGGTAGTAGAGTAAACTTTCAATTCCATTGTAATTGATAATTCTCTTATAATCTCTTTACATTTTATTGTTAATCATGATACTAGTGTACTTAATTGTTGATTTGATTACCAAATTAGTCATGGGCTAATCCCTTTTATGCATTGGTGTATGAACCTTATGTAGTAATTTGATGTTCTGTTATTCCTATGCATGTTTAGTAAAATTAATTGGTTGATTCTCTTAATTGATGAATTATATGAATGTCTGGAATGCCAATTGGATGTTTAGAGCCTAAGTGGATTAACAACAAATGAGAATTGAGCTTGTGCATAGAAGTTCTTGATTGAATATTGTGCATGTCAAGTGTTTGATTAAATGCTCTTAAGTCAATGAGAATTGTTTATGAGTAATGACTTCTCAATTAGAGTGTTATGTGTTGTTAGAGAGATCTAGACACTTAATGAAGCCATAGGCTTAGTGTTGGAAATTTTGGTTTTGATCATATTTCAAATAAATATTAAGTGACAATTTATTTATCCATTTTGCGTAAATGGATTTGGTTTATATATTTCACAAAACCAAATTGGTGTGAATGAGAAATTAATGTCATTTAATATGTGGATAAATACATTAATGAATGTATTATTGTGGTAATAGTGAAGTGTTGCGTCTCTTTGAATTAAAGAGATAACCTTTGGTGAATAGTGTTTTATAAAGGTTGCAACCTTTTGGAAAAATGACTTGGTGAAGAATCAAGTCTATTACCCGTAACTCTTGGAAATCTATAAATAGATCTCCCCCACACTGACTTTGATACGATTGAAAAAATATACTTGAACATACTTGAATACACTTCATAATTGATTAAGTTAGTTCAACGATTATCTAGTGCATGCATACTAGAAAATGTAGAGTTGCATTAGAGTCGAGTCCGAAAGTTCCAGATATTCATTTGCGATTCGCCGATAGATTTCGCTTCGTAGTGCAACGGGCGAAAGGCTCCAAAGTTGTTGTATCTTGGGGACGGTTGCCATGATCCGTATTGCACCAGTGTACGGGGCAATAACGTCTTACGGAGAGCGAGTTTAACTCATGCCTCGACTTTACCGTGTCAATTGCATAAGTCATCTTCGTCTGCACACACCATTAATTGTTGTACGTGTCAATTGCATAAGTCATCTTCGTCTACACACACCATTAATTGTTGTAATTTTCCAACAATCGTAAGACGTTATTAGTGTGTTTTCGATGATATCCTTAGAATGCAACATACAATGCTACTATTGCTATTAAACAGGTGGCATCCAGTAGTGCAGAAAGTTGTGACACAAAATCAACAAAACTAAATCGATGCTAGGGGAGTTCTTATTCGTTTTTTATTATTATTTAAATTGAATATAGGAACTAACTTCTGGAAAAATTATCTTTACAAATCATGACTATTTGAGTGCAAACTCAAACATTATTACAGGGAAACATGATGAGTTGTATGAAATTGAGTCATCAATTCAACCGGCTGGCCATTTCTAATCGAGATCATATTAGAAGAGGCGACTCAAAAACAATGCCAATAAGAAATGCTCAACTTTCTCACAGGCATTTTCACAAACAGTTTGTGTGCAGGAAACTTGCATAAAATTTCTATGCTCAAAATAAATGATGTCCTACACCAATAAGCATACAACTCTCACAAAACCTCCAGTAACTTCTATAATCAGAAACTCAATCCGGAGATTTTTTGGTCTACCCAATTGCAAAGAAAGACCGAGAGAGTACCTGCGAATTGGGGGAAACCCATAGGCTATCGTCCGCCATTTGCTCAACGGCAGCAGTGATGGTCGACGAAACCCATGCGTCCGGCGTTCTGATCGACTCCTCCTCCTGTGCTACGCTGTCTGAAATTGATGACGGCGTGGCAGCGCATAGCCCAGTTCAGGCGGTTATGGGTGGCGTTGCTGCTGTAAAGAGGATTGAGACCCACTGGGCGGGAGCGAGTGGGGAAGGACTGAGGCTGTGCCGGGCTGCGGATCGAACAATAGCGGTGGTGCAGCACCGTGAACGCCATAGATGGCCGCCGATTTGAGCGGTGGTGATCGATGGATCGGACCACCCACTACCATAAGCACTTACGGTGGCTTGCGACTGCCGTTGTTTGTCAGCCGTGAATGACTGCACTGGCGCAATCGTTCAATTCAGACGACGGGCGGCGCTGGTTCTCAGTCCTATGACTTGGTGTTTTGAATGGCATAAATGCATTCGAAATGGTAGTTCTGAGAGAAAATGGACTTGGTGTTTTGAAAGGTCATGTCTCTCTGAAGATGAAATGGCTAATAATTGGCAAGGGAGCCCAATTAACATTAACTTGATTTAGGCCCTGTTTTGTTTGCGGCCTAAATATACTTGAGCCAAATTAATTGTGTTGGGCCTACTTAATTAAAATGAACTGGGCCAAACAAATTTATTTTGAGCTATATAAATTATGGAGTCAATATTTGGGTTATAGGCCAAATTAATTGAATTATGGAATTTGTTTCATATGTTTGATCCCTTGATTATTATCAAGAATTTTGATTTGGGATCAAAAATTTTGTGCTTAAGAGCACAAATTAAAATTTGGATTTAGTCCATAAATTTATTTTGAATAATTCACTCGGGAATTATTCTCGAATAAAATGTTAGCAATTAAGGCCCTATTGAAAATTATGCTTTGAGGGCACAAATAGTATTTTGGATTTGGTCCAAAAATATATTTGACTCGTTTAATTAACTTGATAAATATTCTTGAGTCAAAGATGGAGACTAAGGGTCTCATTAATAATTGTGCATGACATGCATAAATTGCGATTTGGACTTGATCCTAAAATTTTGACTCGTATAATTTAATGAAGAATTATCTAAGAGTCAAAAGTGGCAATTACGGTCACATTGAAAATTGAATTTAATTTTGGTATTTTGACCAAAATGGGTGTAAATTCAAGAGTGAATTCGAAGAGTTTGATTTTCCAATCTGTTTCGAGATTGTGTCCAAATTAATATTTGATGAAATATTAAATGAAATGGACGAACAACTCGACTATGTGATGTAAATTCTCACTGTAGATGCATTCGAATGTGGGGGAAGAAGAAGAGTCCCTCTATGAGATATATATTCGAATTGTAAGGTGGTTAGCTAAGGCGTGTCCTTGAAGCTAAATGGAAAATCAAAAGGGAGTAGATGCCTAGTGGAATAAAATCCACAAGTTAAATGATTTTGTTCAATCTCGTGTTAAGTCACCACACAAGGAGAGAGATTCGTGCGAAACGACAAGTAAGGATAGAATGATCCTATAATTATCTCGAAGTGTAGGGGGTGACTTGTAAAGATTGAAGCACAAGTAATGCTTATCTGTGTTGGTTGAACAAATTAGAAATGTTCCTAAAACAGAATGAAATATCCAACTGTGTAAAATGATACACTAAAATAAAATGGGTATTTTGACATAGACTCCGGGCCCATCAATGAAATGTGGGGGAGCAATGTCATGAAAATCCTCTAAACAAATATGCAATGATGATTGCATTTTGAGAAAAACCCGGCCGGTTAAAAAAAAAATGAAATGTTTAGAGAGATTACGGCTAAGGGGAATGAGGTTAAAAACCCACACATAAAAGGGTGTTCATAGCGGTAACTCAACCATGATGACTGGAGGATCCCAAGAACTTGGTTCAATGAGACAACTAAGTTATGAAACACTCAGATGTGCACTTGAAAAACTCTAAACAACCCATTCTCGAATCCCTTCAAGTGCAACCTTGCACCTTCTAATTCCTTTAGGTGCATAAAACCTGCTGACGTGTGGTAAGGTTAAGCTTAATAGCTTTTAATGATTCCTATATCCTACGGGTGGGGTATTGCAGGGTACCTTTAATAGGAGATCACCTATATAAGCGTTGAAGTGGGGCCGCTTCTAACTGAGGAATTCAGTACACGCTTATGAATCCAAGATACGGTCCAGGGCCAAAATGGACAACAACGTGAGAACCAAAGGGTATCAGAGTTGTTGCTGTGTATATGTCATTGTCTTGGTTTACACAAAAAGCCGACCAGTTCAAGACATCATGTTCACTGAGTGGCGAGTAAATCCGATGGCATTTTACTAGGGAAGGTTCAAAGCCAGTCGCTACCTATCCCGATGCAGTAACAGTTCGTCGGAACTTTCTTAGGAGGTCACATGCATTAATTCATTCATGTGGGGGATTGTTGGAAATTTTGGTTTTGACCATATTTCAAATAAATATTAAGTGACAATTTATTTATCCATTTTGCGTAAATGGATTTGGTTGATATATTTCACAAAACCAAATTGGTGTGAATGAGAAATTAATGTCATTTAATATGTGGATAAATACATTAATGAATGTATTATTGTGGTAATAGTGAAGTGTTGCGTCTCTTTGAATTAAAGAGATAACCTTTGGTGAATAGTGTTTTATAAAGGTTGCAACCTTTTGGAAAAATGACTTGGTGAAGAGTCACGTCTATTACCCGTAACTCTTGGAAATCTATAAATAGATCTCCCCCACACTGACTTTGATACGATTGAAAAAATATACTTGAACATACTTGAATACACTTCATAATTGATTAAGTTAGTTCAACGATTATCTAGTGCATGCATACTAGAAAATGTAGAGTTGCATTAGAGTCGAGTCCGAAAGTTCCAGATATTCATTTGCGATTCGCCGATAGATTTCGCTTCGTAGTGCAACGGGCGAAAGGCTCCAAAGTCGTTGTATCTTGGGGACGGTTGCCATGATCCGTATTGCACCAGTGTACGGGGCAATAACGTCTTACGGAGAGCGAGTTTAACTCGTGCCTCGACTTTACCGTGTCAATTGCATAAGTCATCTTCGTCTACACACACCATTAATTGTTGTACGTGTCAATTGCATAAGTCATCTTCGTCTACACACACCATTAATTGTTGTAATTTTCCAACACTTAGTTGATCAATCAGTGGAACTACATGCTAGGATAAGATAGACACTAAATGAACCATAAGGGGATTACACTAATGCATGCTTCTCGCACTTGCTCATCTTTCACAAGAAGGTGATAGTTAGATTTTCATATCTTGCAAAGATAAGTAGGTAGAAACCCAAACCATTTACTTGCTTTATTAGATTCTACTTGTTTTAAAGAATATCCTACTATTCATCGCCTCGTTTTCCTGAGATCGATATATTTTAACTTGATCACCTTATCATGTACACTTGCGTGTGAGCACAAAATTGATAAACAATACCATTAGGCTGTTCGCCTATAAACACTAATCAAAGCCTTCTTCCTGCCATAGGGATCTATAGACACCTTTATTCAACTTTACTAATTTGACTTCTTGTATGCAACATATATCAGCATTAATTCTAGTTAACATCTCTTAAATCTCTTTCGCTTCTCCCCCATCCTTAACTCTTTGACATTGAAGTTGTAGATCTTCATTAATCAGCCTTTGACATGTCACCCTTCTTTTATTTTTGTCCAAACATATTTATCTTTTTTAATTAATGTCGTAAATTTATTTTTGATTTTAATTTTTGATTTGAATGATTCCAAACAAATCTTCTTCCCCACTTCCAACGCATAGTCCTTCTCTTTTTGTATTTCTCTCTTTCTCTGATAGACTTTCCATCAATTTTTCTCAAAGTTTCTATGCTTTATAAAATTCAAAATTTTTTCTTTTGTTTTTGTTTAGACCTAATGCACGAACCAATCTCCATATGAACCTACCCCGCTAGGGATATCGAAGGTTTAATGGATACAGATTCTATGCTAGGCAATGAAACCAGCAAATGGTGCTGGAGAGTATGGTTAAACTATTTCCTCCTTTTTAGTTCATTATCACGGTAACAATCATGACTTGGTCAGCGTTTTACTCCCCAGCATCATTTACTGGTTTTATTGACCAGCAGAAGATCCATTTCCAGGTTGAATAGAGTCATTTGAGAAAACTGCTTTTGTACAATTTTTCTCCACAATGCTACTATTAATTATTGTATGTAAATAGAACAAATGAGGTGCATAACATTATTTTTCCTTTTAAAGAAAGTAATCATTACCCCCATTTGTTTACCTCCATCTCATCTTATAATCATCCTCCTCAATCAATCTTCCATACCACACCCAACAACTTTCTTTTTTGTCAACTTATTCCAAAATTAGAGCACAACATTAATGATATAACCACCATAAATACAAACTCTCATTCAACATATGTAAGGGTAAATGAGAAAAATAAAATTTAATTCCCATTACCATTGAAGAATTTGAAACAAACGCCCACTTATTTATTTCTGTCTCCTCCAAATTTATTCCTTCCTTTGAATCTAACAAACCAAAATTTGGATCCATCAATTCGTTTCTTTTCAGGAATTAATAAAGAGACCCGCAATAGCTACGAATCTTGATCATGTAAGTCATTTTTATCGAAATACAGGAAAAAGAAGAAATATATCACTCAAGTCAGAGCAACCCCCATCCTAATCCTAATTTCCTTCCACATTGCCAATCCAAAACTTGTCCTCCACTTGTGGTTTGGTTTGGGGATCTATTTGGAAATAGTCTAGGGTTGTCTCTCACAGAGTTATGCACCCAACCCCCAAAATCAAATTTTCTCTCTCTAGCCATCTCACTGGCACGACAATTTAACATGTTGTGGACAGAGTATTATATTCGAACAAGTGTAATTTTTAAATGAGTGTAATTTTTAAATGAGTAGAACAGTGTGAAAATAGTTCATGATAAATTTATCATAAAATTATTTTAATATATTAAATATTTGGTCAAGTGTATCAAAATTTTTATCAGGTGTATCAAAAATTAAAATTAATATATAAATTTTATTGAAGTCAACTTTTGATACACTTGATGTGATTTTTGATACACCTGAATAAATATTTAATACTTTAAAACTTGTTCATGATAAACTTATCATGAACAATTTTTATACAATACTTTGTCTTTTTAATAATGAGTAGGTATTATATGAAAGTTGTTCATATCATGAACTACTTTTTAACAAGGTAAAAAAATAAATTCATAAATATAAACTTTGTATCACAAAGTGATTTATATCATGAAAATAATTTATATAATACTTTGTCTTTAATAATATGGGATATTTTAATTTTAAAATCTAGTTTATTAAGTAAAAACAATCAAACGGTTAGTTATTTTTATTTTAATTCAATACATCCATAGTCAATTACAATTTTTTTTGTTAAATTAAGTAAAACCAATCAAACATTTAAAAATATATATACATTATTTTATGTACTTTGGTGCACAAAATAAGACTAAATTTTTTAATATTACACTCCTACCGTTCTTTTTTTCCATTTAAAAATGTCTCAAAAAAATTTTAAATTACATAAATAAAACTAAAATGCTCACAATACAAATTTTATTTAATATATTTTTAATTTAAAAAATTAGTAAAACATTTTTTTAAATATACTTTTCTGCATGTGAAATTTAATAGGAAGAGAGAGTATGGTTATAAGTAAAATTCGCAAGATGCACTATCCATAAAATAAATTGTGGAGACAAGCAAACAGGCCACATACATTTATTTAACACCTGCACTACATGCTTTCTCTCTCCTAAACAAAGACTACGGAAATTACACGTGGCAGCTACAGCATTGTCCTCGACGAAGAGCAGCGATCCGAACCACAGGATTAGGATCCAGATCCGGTTTTGAAGCGGTAAAACTTGCCGATGACGTGGAGTGCGGTGACGAATCCGATGAAGCAGACGCTCATGATCAGGACCACCGTGGGGCTGATCTTCAGCCCCGGCGAGTCGTCCGTGTAGAATCGGAGCATATTTCCACCCGGGCCTCCGCCGCCGGTGGATGCGGTAGAGGTAGAACCGCCTCCGAGCCTCCGGCGACGCATCCCGGCGGTGGCGGCGGCCGAACCGCGCGGCGCCATGGTACCGGGGCGGGAGGTGGTGGAGGAGGCCGAGGAGGTTGCTTGCGACTGAGAGGATCCACGCGCCATGTTTGTAATCGGAAATATTGGGGGAAGGTGTGAAGGAATTTATTTCCCTATTGAGTTTGTGTTTATTTCGTTTCTACTTTCAACAAAAGTGGAGATGGTATTTCAATTTAAGTGTGGTCATCCTGTTTTTACTTTTATTAGATTTTTAAATTATTATTTTTCCTTCCATCTTTTTTAAATTACTCAAAAATTTATTAATTATTTTTTATTCTCATATTTAAAATAGTAATAAAATAATAAAATAAAAATTTATATAAATTTGAGTTTACCGTGAATTCAGTTTTATCAATTATAGATGTTATATGTACACATTATCATTGTTATGTGTACTCATTTTACTGTTATGCATATATAGGATCAGTCTTAAGAAAATTAAATACTCCCTCCGTCCACAAAAAATATGCTCACATTTTTGTACGTGGTTTAATGCAATATGTCAGAAGGTAGTACGGGATATTGTGAGGTCCATTTTGAGTAAAGAAATTATTTATGGAAAGTACATATGATATATTTTTCATAAATATTCTCTTTATTCAAAACTGACCTCACAATATTCCGTAATACCCTCCGACATATTACATTAAACCACGTGCAAAAATGTGAGCACATTTTTCGTGGACGGAGATAGTATATTTTTATAACAACAATAGTGTATATAAATAAAAGTGATAATGATTATATATAATAGCTATATAAATTCATAGGAACTCGAGTTTATAAGAGAACTACCCAAATAACAATACTTTCTATATTAATTCCTTATAAATATATATCTCTTATTTATATCTTGTGTCATTATATTTTTTAATACCTCTTCAAACAACTTTATATCCATTAAATTAATTTTTCTTTCATAAAATTGAAAGAATCAACATGTTCTCTAATTTTTTTCTTTTAATTTTAATATAAATTTTTATTAAAATTTATATTTGATTAGGGTCATAATTGCATGATTCTGCATCCATTTCTCTATGGTTTTGATGTGCTTATGTTCATATTTGACCCTAAAATGCTATACTTTGTGTATTTAATCCTTTTTGGCTAGAAAATTGTGTTTTGTAGTGAAAACGAGCAAAACCGGCAAAAGACGAGCAAGTTCGTAAAAGTTCAGAATTTGTGAGTTGATCCAATGGAGGCAAATGATATACCATGTCGAAGAGTTCGAAGAGAGGGTCACAAAGGAAAAAAAATCGAGTCAATCGGAGCTCTAGAACTCAAGATATGAAGAAAACGAGGAAGTCAAGATTCGACCGAACGAAGTCAAGCTGGGATCGTGTGACCACAAGCCTGGATTGTGTGCCAAGAAGCCACGTTCGTGCGTCGAATCCCTGGTTCGTGTGCCGAGAAAATCACACGCACACTCGCACGATCTGGTTCGTGCATCTGCTTCATAGGATCGTGCACAGATCCGGTTCTTCCTAAATTTGAGGGCTGTTTCGTCTTTTCGCACGTTTAATGAGGGATATAATGGTCCAAGCCCTAGGGGTACTATATATACTTCATGTTTCAGAGTTCTTAGATCATTCTCTACATTCCACACATCATCATACTCTCTCTCTAGATTCTTAGAAGTTAAAGGTAGTTACTAGGTGAGTTCTTTAGATTTCTTCTTACGATTTCTTCGATTATTTTCGATCTACCGTACGGATTGTCGATCCAATTGTTCCTGCATTCTCTCCATATCAAGAGCTACGTTTTAACTGATTGGTTTGCAATTTCTATTGGCGGATTGTCTTGTAGATTTTCAAAGTAGATCATAGTTTTACAATACCTCTTGTAATAGGTAAGACTTCTCAATTTCTTTACATTTCTTGTATGATGATGATTGTAGCTAGTTCAATTACTCATTTGTTTTCCCAATTAGCCATGGGCTAGTACCTTTATGTGTTAGTGTATGATTCCTATGGAGTAATGTGGTGTTAATGTTGATCTTATGAATACTATGAGCTGTTGTATGATCAATTCTCTATATTGATGGTTTGTATGAATGCTTGGCATGTTGAATTGATCATGAGGGCCATTAGGGAAGTAGCATCATATGAGAATTGAGCTCTTTCCCTTAATATTCTTATCATTAGGCCAATGCATGTTAGGTGTTTGAAAAAATTCATAAGATAATGAGAATTATCCTTAGTGAATAGGAATAACAATAGGGGCTTTAATGTGTATCTAGGGAGACCTTTGCATGTTAAAGAGGCTTGCCAATTGATTGTACAATAGCTCATTGCATGATTAAGTGATACAACACCATGTGAAACATAGGATAGTACACTAATACATACTCTCTCCAATTGCTCACTTTGCACAAAAGTGATAGGTAGTTTACTTTCTTGACAAGCTATTAGACATAGATACCATTCCCACTTTTATTGCTTTGTTTGAGTTTCGAAATTGGACAACAACCATTCCTTTCAATCTCTCATCTCTCTGTGTTCGATAAATAAACTTGGTCATCTTGCCACGACGATAACGATCACGTGCACTTGCGTGTAGACACCATTTTGGGCAAACAATATTATTTTCTGAGTAAACTAAATTAGAATGAATGGGATACTAGTTAATATTTACATGTTATTAAATATTATTAGTATGTGTGTGCCAGACACTTGTATCTTGATAAGAGACCCTACGAGACTAATTTATATTTTAATGAATTATTTAACATGAATAAATGCAAAAGGGTGTACTGGTTAATATTTAGATGTTATTAAAAATTATTGGTATGTGTGTGCCAAACACCTATATCTTGATAAGATAGAGGCCCTACGAGACTGATTTATATGTTAATGAATTATTGAACATGAATAAATGCAATATAGACCAATTTTTTAATAAATTATCACAAATTTGTATAAACAAATATGAAATTTATACTATAAAATTTAGTTATAGATATCATTTATTATATTTATTAATATATTAATACTTTATCTTTTTCAATTTAAATTGCTCAAATAAAAATGACATAGATTTTAATAAAAAATTATTTATTAATATTAAAAGGTGAAAGTTGATGGTACATTAGTCCTTTCAAACCATGTTTTAAAAAATGGAAGGGGATATTGAACAAGACATCTTATCATTTTTGTTCGGATCGGGTTCGATCGGTCAGACTGTTAATAAAACGGTTGAATCAGTATGATGTCATAATTAAATAAATATATAAATTATAGATATTATATAATTTTCACTTTGTAATATATATATATATATATATATATATATATAAATATATTTATGAACAACTTGTGAAAAAATTAGGTAAATATAAATTAAAATTAATCCACCAAATATCATGCAAACATTAAATGTGAAGCTATACGTTCACCTCAAGTTTAACAAACATCAAACGTGAAAAATTAGGGCATGAAGGAATTTTTGAAATTGCAACTTAACCCCAAATTTTTTTTTTTTATAAAAACACTCAGTCCCCGGTTTGGACCAGTGCCGATTCAATCCATTTTTTCCACTTCTGGCAGATTCTCAAGCACTTCACTAGGTGGCGGTCGAACGCTTTTGAAACGTATGTTATAATATTTTAAAACAGAGCTTTCAATTTTATGAAAGGGAAGTTAGTGTAGTGTTTGAGGATGTATTGAGAAATTTAGTGGCATGAAATGTAAATAAAAGATATTTATAAGACATTAGTTTAGAGGGTATGATTACTTTATTGTCAATTTAAATAATGAGAATATTTAAAAAAAAATTATGGGCTTTTGAGCAATCTAAAAAGGAAATGAGAGAGTACATTTTATACTATGGTATAAGTAATTAAGTGTAATGGTATCTATAAATTTTTTTATGGTATTAATAAAGGATTTATTAGATTATGGTATATATTTAAGAGTCAAATAACAATATAGTGTATCACCTTTTTCATAAATACAAAATGATTCATACTAGTGGCCCATATAATCTGACAACAAGAGTTAAAAAAGATTTTGGGAGTTTGACGATAGTGCAATTTTGGAGGACTGTCTTGCAACTTATCATTGAGAATCCAATTCTCTGCCATAAAAGCAATCGTCTTTCTCCATTTCCAAGGAAACTCCTTGGAAACAGTTTGCGAATGACTTCTTAAGCGTCCCAATCACGTGGCGACATGTGTCAAGTCACTAAAATCATCCTACTTAATTGGCACCGAAGGATCTCATTCGTTGAAAAGACGTTTTAGCCTTGGATGCCCATGGATTCTAAGTCAACCATCCGAGAAAGTCAGACACCCGACTTAGGTGGAGTATGAGGGGCTAAGTGAAGTCTCAACATATTTTTCAATAAAATTTTGAAGATAACTATCAAGTCAAAGAGATAGAGTTCAGTTTTAGAACTCTGAAAGAAGAGGCAAAAATACGAGGTAATAAAGTTAATACAAGAGAGTTCATATTAATGAGAAGAAGATTGATTACAAAGATTCGGATTATAAGTTACGTCTTGTAAAAAGAAAAATCTATAATCTACGCATCTTGGACGACTCTTCAGGTAAATCGTTCACGAAGAGCTTTAGTCTGACGATCCACTTCTCCCTGAACAGCAATCTCTTTCCCCACTGACTCATCAACAACAGAGTCAGCTGAGTTGGAAACATCTCTGCCTTCCCTATCCCCATCATTACCTCCTTCATCATCCAGACTGGGAATATCCTGACCGCGCATCAAGAGATGGTTGCGGTCAGGGAACCAGCTAAGGTCCGGATGAAGATCAACTTCAAGGTCAAGAATATGATTGAATGAAGGGGAAAATTGCAAACAAAGTTTGTGAACCGGTCAAAAAGAGCATAAAGGGGGATTTTATTCTTCACAATAACCCATATCGCATCCGCAAATGCGAGGTAATACAAACAATGAGTCATGTTATTAGGGTCTTACAAGGGATCCTCTACATCGACTCCGACCTTTTCAGAGGTTTCCCTGAGTTGGCGTTTATCATCCGCAAGCTCCATCTCCTTGTCCGCCATTCTACTGTTAATGGTTGCCAGGGTCTGAGAAGTTCAAGCCAAGAGTTTTCTCATCTCTTCCCTCTCCCGCCTAGGCATTTTTGCCTCCTCAAGGGCAGCCAGCCTCTCTTGCAATGCAGCCAATCTCTGTTGGTCTGCAGTCAGTTTCTTATCTTCAGCAATGGAAAGTCATTTCCTCAGAACCTACACTTTTTCTCTAGCCATCTCCAAAGTTTGAGTAAGCTCAGTCCGGACCCTCTCAAGCTCAGCCTTAAGACTTCTCTCTCTCTCTCCAGTAGAGTTGGCAACTTCCTGAAGTTTTTTCTTCTCATTCACCTAATGATCATGCTCCTCCTTCATACGACTGAAGCTACCAGCCTCTTTGTCCCTCTCAAGGATAGCATGGGAAGTAAGGACCGTAGCCTGAAGGCTGAGAATTTTTGCTGCTATAAGGGAATATTCACCCTGGCTGGTAGTGGCTAGCTCGTGAAGATCATTCATCCAATATCGAGGCATTTCATACATCTCCTGACGAAGGACACTAGACAAATCTTTTCGATTGAAGGTAGATTTAGACAAAAGGAACTCCAATATCATCTATGAGCAAGTTGGGGTCCTCTCTTGGTTCATGAGTTCACAAAAATAAAAGAGGTCAGTGAGGGATGAAGAGCCTACACACTCTGAAGAAAATAGTAATCCCAAAAGTGACTACCTCCACAATTCAGTGGGACCATGCGCAAGGTAGCTCCTTGACGGATGGGAAATGCCTTGAACTTCTGGTGATGGGGCCAGGTCTATTGGCTCTTTTTCTCGATCTTTAGGATCGGCCCAAGAAGGTGAGGAGTAGACGTTCATGACTTCATGGTCATCTGTCCCATCTTGATGATGTGTTTGCATCACAGCAGCAGGGAATTAGGGCGATGAGCTGGTTGGATCCACCCTCAGAGAAGGAAATCTCTCCCTCCTAATGGAGCTCGATCCCCCCGTCTATCAGGATACCCTCAGGGATGATCGAGAAGGAAATCTCTCCCTCCTAATACTCGGAGTTTTTCTTCTGATTTTTCTTTCTCCCTATCCCTCGTAGACCAGACCTGCGAATGCCATATGCCACTACTTTATTTAAAAATCACATTTTTCTTGAAAAATGTGAAATCTCAGGGGCGCAAATTTTCCTAGGGCGGAGGGAGTATCAGTTAACATCAATATCCTGATAATTGTGAATGGGATCACTGATGGACAACATGACTTACGGATGTCAAGCTTGAGATGGTTCAGCGGTTAATAGCACCTCAAACTTATTCGAGCGTCCCTAGTATTGAGCACTGAGACATGTTTCACTGGTTCGTCAAGATGGGCGATGCGCTGAAGCACTACTTTAAACTCAAACAACAGTTCGTTGCCTTCTGAAAAAAGAAAGCCTGTATTAAAGAAAAGAAATTTGATCAGTAACAAATGAAGAGTTAAGTTTCAAGCAGCTTACTTTTTCTTTTCGCTCGTGGAGTAGTCAAGATTTGTTGCACAACCCCCCTTTGGAAGTCAGCTGTCTGCCAACTCCCAGCTACTCAGAACAATTTGTTAGGTTTTAAAGTTGGATGATTCTTTATTCCAAAAAATTCCATCTCTTATTCGGCTTTGGTTTAACGTGTACGCCTCCATAACCCTTGGAATCTGTATTGACATTGCAGAAGTATGACATCTCCCCACCATTCGGCAGCATGAGTTGCCCATATTTCCCAAAAATGTCATGGTACACATCACATATAGCCAAGAGTTTTGGCTAAACTGAATGGGGGTCAGCTCCCAAAACTGTAACAAATTACTGACAATTGGGTGAAGAGGAAACCTCGGGTCAACCTCCATGATATCGTACAAGATGACCACCATCCCCACTGGAGGTTGGTCAGCTTTATTTCCGATGAGTGGGACGTACAAATGAACATCACTTGGCATCTCCCAAGTCACCCTCCACCTAGAAAGCTCTTCCTTAGTAACGGAGCTTGCAATGGAACCATAGTGCAAGCAGGAAATACTCGCATTTATAAAAGAATGGGGCCTCAGTATAATGTATACACCTCCATAACTCTTGCAATCCATATTGACAGCGTAGACGTATGATATCTCCCTACCATTCGGCAGCATGAGTAGCCCATATTTCCCAAAAATGTTACGGTACACATATAACCAAGAGTTTTGGCTAAACTGAATGAGGGCCAGCTCCCAAAACTGTAACAAATTACTGACAATTGGGTGAAGAGGAAACCTCATGCCAACCTTTATAATATCGTACAAGATGACCACCATTCCCACTGGAGGTTGGTCAGCTTTCTTGTTGATGAGGGGGACCTACAAATGAACATCACTTGGAATTTCCGAAGTCACCCTCCACCGAGCAAGCTTTTCCTCAGTAACAGAGCTTTCAATGGAACCATAGTGCCAGCAGAAAACACTCGCATTTATAAAAGAACAAGGGTTACAAGGCTCGGGCCTATAAGGGTTGTCAATTAGTTACTCGATATATGAGAATGAAGAAGTTCGACTTGCTACCTATTCGACAAATTGATACCATAATCGATGGCCCACAACACGTCATTTTCTCGATCGCGTTGGCAAGTATTTGAACCCCCTGCTCCATGCACTGATTATTTTGAAGGTTAATCTCTATACCTCTAATCAACCTATCAGCCTCTTGCGTGGCATTTTCCTCAACACCAATACCAGCGACCCTAAAGTCACTGCTAGGAATTTGATTGTGTTGACTAATCAGAGAAAAAAAGTTGACTTTTGGGTCACCGATAGAATCGTGTCCACATACATTCTCGTCAAATGGTTTGAGAAAGTGAAAAAAGAAAAGTGCGATAATAGAATCTTACTCTACAAGCTGTCTTCAAATTAATCTTCATTATCCTCCAGATTTCTTTAGAAATAACCTCCACTTGAGTACATTTTAGTGAGTGCATGAGAGCTACACTAATTGTGCTTAAGGTTCTTGATTAGGTCATAATTGCATGTTTTAGCATTCATTTCTATATGATTTTGGTGATATTATGTTCATATTTGACCCTAATATGGTATAAATTTTGCTATTAACCCTTTTTGGCTAGAAAGTTGTGTTTATAGGTGAAAATGAGCAAAACGAGGAAGAAACGAGCAAGATCGAGAAAAGTCCTAAATTTTGGAGTCAAGCCAATTGGTGCAATTGATGTTCCATGTTGAAGAGCTTGAAGAGAGGGTCGCAACGAAAAAAGAATCGAGTCAATCGGAGCTCTAGAACTCAAGATATGACAAAAATGAGGAAATCACGCATCGACCGACAATAAGGACCCAAATCGGCAGCCGAACCCCCTCGGTAGGCAGCACGTACACTGAATTCGCGCGCCCGCAGCCTGACTCGGCAGCTAAGAGGTTTGGCTGGCCGCTCGAGATTTTTAGTATAAACAAGGCAAGACTGGTTGCTTGAGGATTCTATTAAGTTGAAGGAATAAATTTTGATGAACCATTTACTCCAGTAGTAAGACTTTGAAGCAATTTGGATATTCCTAGCTTATGCTGTAGATACAAACTTTACAGTTTATCAAATGGATGTGGAGAGTGCATTTTTGAATGGGTTGCTACTAAACAAAAAAATATGTCAAACAACCACATGGATTTGAAGAATCTACAAATGGAAGAAAAGTATACAAGCTTAAAAAAACACTGTATGGATTGAAACAAGCCCCTAGAGCTTGGTATATGATACTCTATGTGAACATTTGATCATGAATGGTTTTAAAAAATGAGTAGTTGACAAAATCTTATTCAAATTACAACATGCAGATAGCATTCTACAGGTTCAAATTTATGTTGATAATATTATCTTTGGATCAACCAATGAAAAACTTTGTAGGAAGTGCTCAAAGCTCATGCAAGATAAATTTGAGATGAGCATGATGGGTAACTTAAACTTTACTTGAGTTTGCAAGTCAAGCAAATGTTTAATGGTATATTCATTAATCAAGATAAATACATTCAAGAACTAATCAAGAAGTTTGTAATGGACAACTCTGAGGCTACACACAATGTCACTTTCTGTGATCTTAGTCAAAGATGATAATGATAAAAGTGTGGATGCTACACTTTACAAGAGATTAATTGGATCATTTGTTGGTCCCTTAAGTGGTTAAGGTCTAGAGGGGGGAGGGTGAATAGACCTTGAGTCAAAAACAGATTTTTCAAACTTTTCAAAGGAGGGGTTTCTAGAACAAAACAGTAACCTCTTATAAGTTTAAAAACAACAAGTCTACAGGGGTCTTAAAACAGGACCACAAAGGTTACAGCTGTGGACTAGAGAAGTCTACAGCTGCAGAGTTTAAAAACTTGCAACCAAAAGATAACTTGTAGACAAGAAATCAGAGGGATTCTCACACTTGAAAGTGTATTGAGAATACTCTAATGCGCAGCGGAAATAAGTGAGTGTTAATGAAAAACAATATAAACAAACTTAATAGCTGAGTGACTTAGAGAAGTTTATAGCTGTAGAGTCAGTTTCTTTGTAAAACCACAAAGTTTTATGCACTCGAAAATTTCAAAAGAATGATGAATGTAACAATTAAATTAAATATGCAGAACAGAAATATAAATGACAGAAAGTAAATAGACAGAGTTTATAGCGGTTCAGTGTCTATAAAGAGACAACCTAAATCCACTGTTACACCACTTAGGTGCCAAATTTACTAAGATGAGATCACTTAGATCAATACAAGTAGTTTCCCGTTAGAACTAGGTTCACTCAGATTCCTATTCTAACAAGAGATTAACTACCCTATTCACTCAGAATACAACTCACAAAGAGTTAACAAAACCTCACAAAGAGATATCTACACTAAGTAGAAATTAAAACAGCTGAGGGAACAACAACAAAAGGTGTGATTCTTTCTAAGAAAATTCTAACCAACTATCCTATGAATAAAAAAGAAAGATAAAAACCATAAAGCTCTCAGAAAATATGTTGGCTGTAGACTTGCTTAGGCAAAATACTTGTATGCTCAGGGTTGTTGTTGTTGCTTCCTCTGAGGACTTATTCTATTTATAGATTGAGTGGTGTGACTTATCCGTTGAGGATTTCAAATTTGAATTCAGGATAAGTCTCCTCTCTCTCTATTGACATGTGTGAGGTGGTCCTCATCCTTCACACAGGATAGTACTTAGTGTACTATTGTCCTTTTCTTCAGAATTCTGCCTGTCTTCAAATTAATCTTCATTATCCTCCAACCCCTCTTTTTCCTCTTGCATTGCATATTCGGCTTTGAATTATCCACCAACCCCTCTTTTTCCTTCATCTCAGTATCTCACTCCACTAAAATTCAGAAAAATTAAGGGATCCTCTCCGCTTCAGTTGGAAACAACCTGTAGTATTGTTTGCCAAAATTATGTCACACGCAAGTGTACGTGGTCGTTGTTGTCGTGGCACGTTAACAAAGTTAAATATCGAACACAGGGAAACGATGCGATATCAAGCAAGCATTGAATGTCTACAAAAGGCTAATAGCTAGGAAAGCAAGAAAAGGATCATGTTTTCTATCTACTTTAACAAAGCAAAGTAAATCTAGCTATCACCTCAAGGAAGTGAGCAAAAGTGGTATGAGTGCATGGAAGTAATCCTACTATGGTTCCTTTAGTGTCGTATCCATCCTAGCATGCAAAAGGTCTCTTGGTGTATTAGTCAAGCCAACTAGTGTCTAGATCTCTCTACAACACAAGGTGAGGGCTCTATTGGATGTCTAGATCTCTTTACAACTTCCAACACTCCAATTAAGAGGTCTAGGCTAATATGCAATCTCATTGGTCATACAAGAAATATATCAAACACTTGGTATGCATAAAGTTCTTATAGCTTAATTCTCATTTCATTGCTAAAACATATAAGCCATACAATCCAATTAAACATCCCAAGCATTCATACAAGTCATTAATAAGAGTACTAATCCAAAAAGATCACTAATTCATGCATAGGATTAACAAGAGACTAAATTCACCATAGTATTCATACAACCATGCAACAAGGATATTAGCCCATGGCTAATTGGAATTGGAAATCAACAATTAACAATCTAAACAACATGATTATGAATTAAAACAAGAGAATTAAAGGAAATCTTACCATAAGTGGAAGAAATTGAATACAATCTACAAACCTCCAAAATGCTAAGTCTTGATCCAAACCTCGAAATACAAAAATGAACCGCAGGAATAAAAGCTCTAATCACTACGAGTATGTAGGAACAAACGGATCTAAAATCCGACGGTCGGATCAAAGGTTATGGTAGAAAGAAGATTGAATCTAATTAAGAACCCACTAAGTAACTACCTAATTCTTTCTCTAAACTAATCTAAGAAAATGGAATTATGATGATGATCCCTTGGGAATCTGATCCTTGAGGTATTGATAGTGCCCACAATGTTTAGTCCAAAGTGCCCTTCATTAATCGCACGAAAATATGAAAATAGCCCTGAAAATTCGGATTTTCTGACCTGCTGCCGACTACAGGCATTGGTGCTGCCGACCTTGATCGACAACTTGGTCGAGCGAGTTGCATTCCTGCCAATCACAAGCTTGCTGCCTGCCGACCACACTCGCGCGTCCATGTGCGCGGTGAAGGGGTTGCCGAGTCAGTATAGGAGTACGCGACTTCAAGTCATGTGCTGCCGAGTTGAAGGTACGTGCTGCCTATCAAGACACTTAGTGTCGGTCGATGCGCGGCTTCCTCGTTTTCGTCATATCTTTAGTTCTAGAACTCTGATTGACTCGATTCTTCTTGCGGTGTGACCCTCTCTTCAAGATCTTCAACATGGGACATTAATTACACAAATTGGCTCAACTCCAGATTTTTGGACTTTTCTCAAACTTACTCGTTTCTTCCTCGTTTTGCTTGTTTTCACCTATAATCACAACTTTCTAGCAAAAAAGGGTTAAATGCACAAAGTATATCATTTTAAGGTAAAATATGAACATAAGCACATCAAAACCATATAGAAATGAATGCAAAAAGATGCAATTATGACCCTAATCACCCCCAAACTAGATTGTTGCTCGTGCTCGAGCAACAAAGCGATAAGATAGGGGAATAATTGTATCAATGGAGCATCAAGCACAAGATCAAATGCCATGGAAGTATCAATCAATGTCAAGCAAGTCTAGCATGCAATCTCATCTAATCAACTTTAAACATTGAATCAATAAGCAAGATATCAAATCAATGAGTCAAGATCCTCACAAGATAAGTGTATAGCTCACCACTCAAGTGTTTGAGGTTCTCTCAATCATCACACCACATATACATACTATCATAAGCTTGGCTCAAGTCTAAGTTCTCCACCACTTGGTGTGACAAATCATTCACATATCAATGAGGACTTTCATAAGGTTGTAGTGTTGGCTCTTTGGTAGGGAAAGAACATATAGATAAAAGTGACTAAGTATGATTATTAAAGCATAGAAGGAATCATGTAATAATCATCCAAATCTTCATGCAATGTTGCATATACTCTTCATGCTCTTTCAAAATCACACTTTCAAAGATCATTCTTCCCTTTTGACGTGTTGTGATCATACTCACATCACAAGAGTCAAACTTGACCATAATTTTACAAAAAGTCAACCTTTTTCAATTCCTTGTAAGCACTTGCCTTTGAACCTTCTTTTCACATCATTCCATGCATACTTGAATTTCTTTCAACTAAGGCCACCAATTTCTTCATCAAATCACCATTCTTCCTTCCTTCTTTTTTACTCTACTAATCATAGGGACAAGAGAGTTCCATAAAGGAAGGAAAATGGCTTAAAGTGTGGTTAGCCAAATGAAAGGTCTGTAAGCACAAAGTGGTGAGCAATGGATAGTAATATCAATGGTAGGCTCATAGGGCAAAGTAGCTCAATATTGATCAAAGAAATGCCTTAAATCATATCATGTGAACTCATTATCTAGTGTAGCCTCAAATAAGACCAAAGCCAAGTTCTAGAGTAAGATGTATGTGTGTGGAACTCACATCAAAGAATATATCATCCGTTCAAGATTGAAACAGGCATCATAGGCTCAAAACCTCACTGGTAGTAGGTGATCAAGACTCATATCATATCAAAATGCTCAAATCATCAAAGTATCAATCATCATAAAATCAATAACAAACTAGACAAGACATGAATCAAGAGATAAATTCACTACATCTAACATGAACTCTCAACACATCCACACAATCATAAACATATCTCATGCCACACTACTCTAAACTAGCAACAATATGACAAAAATCAACAAGCAAAACAAGTTATATACTAGGCACATGGTCTAAAAACATCATAGAAGCACTAGAATCATCCTAAACATAGCATTGCAATGAGATTTGCGAAACGAAGACACCCTCCCAATTTCTTTGGACCAAGGGTCCAAAAAGTTTTGCAAAGAGTGAAGAAAAGATCATGCAATGCGCTAATCAAAGCATAATACAACAAGAATCAACAATTAAGCTCAAAATAGCAATCTAAAATCAATCAAACTAAACCTAAGAATGGAAACAAATAAGAAGAGATAAGTGTAAAGACATACCTTGAGTTGGGATTACAAATACAAGGGTGAATTGCCACTTACACGAAAGTTTCCTTCTTGGCGGAGTAGGAAGAAAAATCTCCTTCTTACACCTTTCTAGAGCTCACAAATCACATCAATTATCATTGCAAATCAAAATTTGAATAACAAACACCCCCCCCCCCCAAACTTTTTCAGATCAAGGATCCTAAAAGTTTGGAAAAGAGTGATGAAAATAGGATTTGCAAGGAATCAATGACCAACAATGCATATATAAGCTCAACTAAACCAAGAAATCACCATATATAACAAGAGGCAACACCCCCAAACTAGGATAAATCACATGCACCAACCAAGGTAAGAGAACACACTACCTCATATGAAACAAATCAAAATAATTAACACTATCTAAACTACAAAGCAATCCTAATAAGCAAGAGATTTTTAGGATGGGTTGCTGTTGGGGAATTAAACACGGATCTATTTAGGATTTACGCTAAATATAAATTTAAGCCTACAATTAATATCATGATTTAAACATAATTAAATCAAATAATTGTATACCCAACAACAGGTTTTGCATGCAAAACATATGAACATATAATATCACGTAAAACCCTAAACATGCGGAACTAAGGGATTTAGTGAATTATAACTCTTGGAGAAAAGACAGTTTGTGAGACAAAAGACGTCCTTGTTGAGCTGCTTTCGCAAGGCTGTTGAGATTAAAGGCGTCCTTTGAGATGCTTTACTTGAAGAGTAGTGTCAACAATGAACTTGAAGGCGTCCTTCTTGAGACCCTTAATTTGACAAACCCAAAAACCTTCTCAAGTATTCCCTTGTCCTTATTCGTGCACCCGGTGGGAGGCCACACAAATAATCACAACACAAGGAAGAAAATAATTTTGTTGCCCTAAAGATTGTGATTTTCGAAAATAATCACCAAGAAAAAGTAGTATCATGAAGTCTTGTATCATCTCATATTTATAATGAGAATACAAGATCTTGAATATCTTGAATATCTAATATTTCAAATCTTGATTATCATTAATATCAAATATTCTAATCTTGATAATCTTGAATACTAAATATTCAATTCTTGATATTTCCTCTTCATAATTTTCAAAATTTACATCATATATTTTAATTAAATGAGATCCTGATTTTATTAGATATTCTTGCATTCAAGATATACATATCTATTTTCCATAAAATCTCTTATTAATTTATAATATAATAATTTTTGAAAATTACTAACAAGTGGGCCCAAAATATTTCTTTTATTTTAATCACCTTATTCATTGTTGGACATTTAATTGGGCTACTTGAGGGGCCTTTAGGAGAATTAAGATTGGACCTCCTAATGGGCCTTGAATTCTAACATTGAGCCCAATGTCATTCAACCCATTAACATTAATCTCACTCCACTATAGGATTAATGTTGCACTATCCATCTTAACCCATATTACAATCATATGGCTCCCGGTCATTTTTTCCCGTGTTTAAGATTCTCTTGTCCGTTAATTAATCAAACAACTGAACACTTTAATTAATTTAACATCTTAACCTTGGAGTAAGGACAACTCTTCTTTGTCATCATACCGGAAACAAATTCAACTTGCAAGATTTAGTATGACGAACGTTTAGAGCCCACCAAGGGGACTAATCGTGCAAGACTCTCCAAGCACACGCTCCTCTGTATTAAATCTTAGCAACTGTCGTGTTCTCAATGGCGTCACCCAAGATGCGAAGTATTGAGTCTTATTGACTCTCTACCCATAACAAAATAAAGTGCCACGCACGGATTACACACAGTCCTATTTAAGGAACAAAGGTTTAGAAATAAATGACCACTGAGATCTATTTAAGGAACAAAGGTTTAGAAATAAATGACCACAAAGGTACAGAAGAATTACCTCTCTATAGATGCTATTCAATGCATCATCATGCACTAGTGCAATCCCTTGGTCAAGATAAGCCAATATGGGATCTACACATCAACCATTTACCAATGGGGTGTTCAAATCCCATCTAGGTTGTGAATTTAGTACTTGTTACAAGAAACTGATAATGTGATCTTGCTGTGAGTTATCCGGGGATCACCACATTTATCTATAGTGTAACTTGTACTATTATATGAACGGATTGCAATAAATAAATAACATTCATATTTATCTAAAGCACAGTGATAAAAGATTTATTTCAAATAAAGCTCAAAGATTCAGTTTAGTTATACAAAGTAAAAGCATACTTTCTAGTATAACCCTAACAATTGCCTCCCATCTAGCGCTTGGATTTAACGTCCCCTAGCTGGACGACACCAATGTTAGCTAAATGGCCAAGGATAATTGGCATTCCTCCCATTATACAACAATCTTAAAGCATAATGATCAAGGAAACAAGTAGGATTTCTACCCCATACGCCTACTTTCCTTATCATTTTGAATTTATAAGCACAAGCATGTTCTTCTTTTCTTCTTAAACCAATCCACCCCCATCTCCTACTATCAAAGATGTTCAAGAATATTCGCAATTCAATCTTATTATAAATTATATCAAGAGGCAAGACGAAATCAATATGAACAACATTATCAATTAAAGCACAAGTAGAAGAGTCTAAGGGTTGAGAAATGCTCATTTTAATTGTAGGCTCCTCCTCTACTTCATTTTGTTGTTTTTCTTCCATGGAGCTCATGTCCATGAGTGGACATTCATCTTTCTCTTCTTGTCCTTTCTCTTTTCCTCCTCTTGAATCATCTCTTTCCTTCTCCTCCATTTCTTGTTCTTGATTCCTATCAAATCTAGCAAAAGAAGTAGAATCATAAATTTCAACATTAAGAGATTTAGTACAAATAGTGAAAGAAGAAGGGGTATAAGATCCTTTATCATTGTAGTTCAAGATTATCTTGAAATCCTTCTCATTTAAATCTTGATTCTCTTCAAGAAATCTATCAATTAGATCATATATGTCTTCTTTCCGTTCATCTTTCTCTTTCTCTTCTTTTTCTACTTCTTCTTCCTTAGACATGTGGGGAGAAGGAGGATATGAATATGGATATGGGTAGGGAGAGGAATAAGGATATGGATAATGGTATGGGTGGTGGTAGAATTGTTGAGGTGGTGGTTGACATGGAGATGGTGAATATGGATGAGGTTGATATGTGTATTGTTGAGGAGGGTATGTGTATAGTGGAGAATACGAGTATTGGTAGTATTCACCCATCTTCAATCAAATGCACTCCTACAAAATCAAGCAAGTGTCAACACTCACCAAGAATAGTAAAAAACAAACAAAGAAACAAAATAAAGAAAAGAAATGTAAACAAACATCAACTAGCTTGACAAAGAGACCGTTTCCTTGGAAACTGCGCCAAAACCTTGTTTGCCAAAATTGTGTCAAACGCAAGTGTACGTGGTCGTTGTTGTCGTGGCAAGTTAACCAAGTTAAATATCGAACACAGGAAAACGATGCGATATCAAGCAAGCATTGAATGTCTACAAAAGGCTAATAGCTAGGAAAGCAAGAAAAGGATCATGTTTTCTATCTACTTTAACAAAGCAAAGTAAATCTAGCTATCACCTCAAGGAAGTGAGCAAAAGTGGTGTGAGTGCATGGAAGTAATCCTACTATGGTTCCTTTAGTGTCCTATCCATCCTAGCATGCAAAACGTCTCTTGGTGTATTAGTCAAGCCAACTAGTATCTAGATCTCTCTACAACACAAGGTAAGCACTCTATTGGATGTCTAGATCTCTCTACAACTTCCAACACTCCAATTAAGAGGTCAAGGCTAATATACAATTCTCATTGGTCATACAAGCAATATATCAAACACTTGATATGCATAAAGTTCTTATAGCTCAATTCTCATTTCATTGCTAAAACATATAAGCCATACAATCTAATTAAACATCCCAAGCATTCATACAAGTCATTAATAAGAGGACTAATCCAAAAAGATCACTAATTCATGCATAGGATTAACAAGAGACTAAATTCACCATAGTATTCATACAACCATGCAACAAGGATATTAGCCCATGGCTAATTGGAATTGGAAATCAACAATTAACAATCTAAACAACATGATTATGAATTAAAACAAGAGAATTAAAGGAAATCTTACCATAAGTGGAAGAAATTGAATACAATCTACAAACCTCTAAAATTCTAAGTCTTGATCCAAAGCTCGAAATACAAAAATGAACAACAGGAATAAAGCTCTAATCACTACGAGTATGTAGGAACAAACAGATCTAAAATTCGACAGACGGATCAAAAGTTATGGAAGAAAGAAGATTGAATCTAATTAAGAACCCACTAAGTAACTACCTAATTCTCTCTCTAAACTAATCTAAGAAAATGGAATTATGATGATGATCCCTTGAGAATCTGATCCTTGAGGTATTTATAGTGCCCACAATTTTTAGTCCAAAGTGGCCTTCATTAATCGCGCGAAAATACAAAAATAGCCCTGAAAATTTGGATTTTCTGACCTGCTGCCGACCACAGGCATAGGTGCTGCCGACCTTGATTGACAGTTTGGTCGAGTGAGTTGCATTCCTGCCGATAACAAGCTTGCCACCTGCCGACCACACTCGCGCGTCCACATGCGCGCGTCCACATGCGCGGTGAAGGGGCTGCCGAGTCAGTATAGGGGCGCGCGACTTCAAGTCATGTGCTGCCGAGTTGAAGGTACGTGCTGGCGATCAAGACACTTAGTGTCGGTCGATGCACGACTTCCTCGTTTTTATCATATCTTGAGTTCTAGAACTCCGATTAACTCGATTCTTCTTGCGTTGTGACCCTCTCTTCAAGCTCTTCAAGATGGGACATCAATTGAACAAATTGGCTCAACTCCAGAATTTTGGACTTTTCTCAAACTTACTCGTTTCTTCCTCGTTTTGTTCATTTTCACCTATAATCACAACTTTCTAGCTAAAAAGGGTAAAATGCACAAAGTATATCACTTTAATGTCAAATATGAAAATAAGCACATCAAAACCATATAGAAATGGATGCAAAAATATGCAATTATGACCCTAATCAGGTATACATGTTGTCATTATAGAGTTAACTTACAAAGCACAAAATAGAATAGAATAGAGAAGCTCATTTGCAAAGTCAATAATTTTATGTATAGTACCTGGTGTTGTGGGCCGAATATAATCGTACATTGGGTTAGGATTAACTACGTTGTGATTGGGCCTAAGCCTAGAGATTGTGAAGGCGTAATCATACTCGGGTGCTCGGAAACCATCCCCCGAGCACTATCAGAGCCTAGCGAGCACGTAATGCCTAGTTTCGATCAGGACCACCTAACGACCAAGGGGCTAAGAGTAGTGATGCCCGCCGAGCATCATAGAAGGCTTTGGAAGCCAATCAAGACCAGTCAACCTCTACAAGGTGCTCGGCATATTAGAATAGGCAGGAATGAACACGTGGGCAAGAACAAGTACCACTCTGTGCATGAGCAACCAACTTCCGAGCACTCTGAAGCCAAATCAGCGGGCAATGATGAAGATCTCAGAAGGAAATTGAATCAACCTAGGAGTGGTCTATGGACCTAACGAAAGTACGATTCAGTTATCAGAATCATCCAATGTTGCGTTCCCTCATTGGTCTCTTATAGAGGACAAATGGATGAATGCAGCCTCCACTATGCGAAGCACGATCCAAGGCTATAGATAGCCCAGGGACCACCACGTGGCCTAAGTTTGCCACGTCGGCCTCCTATAACTATAAATATCAGCTCTCAAGAGCTGAAGAGATAGCATAGAAACACTATACATTCTCTCTCTCTCTCTCTCTCTCACACACAATATTACCAATGCTGATGTGAGTAAAGAAAACACTCACATTAACAATATTACAAACAAATAATAATGTAGTAAACGATACCTGCACTTAGTCGATCAATATAACTCCAACTTTCACTTCTTATCTTCTCTCGAACGTAAACCACCAGCTCTGAACAAATCTTCGTCACAGCCTGCACTAAATCAAGCCGGAGGAGACCCCGACGTTGATCCTCCGATGCTCAAGTTAGTAATCCGTTGAAGATAAACCGAAAAGGAGCATTTTGTATGTATGTGTGTAAAAGGTATGCGAGAAAATGAATAATACTCTCATATATATATTTTCTTCTTTCCTTGGGGGGCAAAATAGTCTTCTGGCCGTGGTAACCCTAACCATCATTGGGGACCACTCTGGGGGGACCATTCTCTGGCCCTCTTTTCTAATGCCATCTGGATTTCTCTAGTGTATTTTCAATACTAGAATGATTCTTTTCTGGACTACTATTATAATGCTGATTTGCTAAGGGAATATTATGGTTATTCCCAATCTCCTCGTCATTATTATCCTTATTATTCAAATCTTCACATCGTATCTGGACTATAAACAGATCTGGTAGAGTTTATTCCTCTCTAGTTCTGACCGCCGACATCCAACTTCTGGCGCAACTCTCATTTCAAGAGTAATACATTTCATTCCATTATTATGCACTCTTTCTCACATTAGTTTCCCTTGCTTTGGCAAGTTTATTTGTTTACAAAGTAATCCATCTCTGGCTCTGATAGAGATGAGTTACGAGAAGAGGTTATCTCTACTTGGTATGGAATTTATCTTTCTTGCTAAGGAAAGGTAAGTGTTTACTTTTCCCATATCAACTACTTCCCCCTATTCTAAATAAAAGTTCTCTTCATGAGATTTTATATGGAATATATCCTTTATTGATTTGTTTAATCTCTGGCTTTACGGAAAAAGGATACATTTTCCCTCGTTCCCGCATTTTTGAAAAAGTCTTTAAAATTGTATCCATCTTTCAAGTCTTTTGAACTTATCGCAACTTTTCGCATAACTCAATCTTGGCCCTACATGTACGCCTCTTAAGTACATGCAGAAGGGCGGTTGTCTTTTCCCCAAAAGAGAGGGTTTTACTTTTCAGTTTTGTGTTTTGTACTTTTCTATTTCTCTTCTTTTTCATATTTCTCATCTCCAACGACTTCTTCAATCATTTGGTGGAACTGATTTTTAGGGCTCACTCTCCGACCATCTCCTCCAGCGAAGGTACTGCATTTTTTGATCTTCTCTGTCGATTTGTTCTTCTTTCCTTTCCCGAGGTATTTTATGATTTTTGCTAATCTCTCATTTTACTAGTTTTTCTTTCTTTCGAGTTTTGCCATACATCTAGTTTATCTTCATCTTCTAGTAAAACTTCTGGTCGAATCGTCTTTAATGTCTCGTTCTAAAAAGGAGGTTATAGGTCTTCCTACTAGTTCTCGTGTGAAAAGCCCTAAGCCTGTCACTGTTCTTTCTAAACACCTAGTGTGTATCATCCCCGAAAAACATAGACAAATGTGGGATACAATTTCTCATGAAACTAATCTTACTCTAGAAGATTTATCGAATATTAAATGTTTACTAGAACGCTGTTCTGAATTCTTGGTAGACTTACCTAGCCCTCATGAGAGACCTAATCACTTGTGTCCTCCTTCATTAGCTTTCTGGTTAGCTCAAGTGACGGCAAGGCTTCGCTTTCCCATCTACTCTTTTATGTCAGGTGTTTGCAATCTTTTCCAGATACCCTTGAATCAAGTGAACCCTTCCTCTATTAGTCTTATGCTTTCTTTCTTCATGATTCTGAAGGCTAACGGGGGTGATCCGACCCCTAAAAGCTTCTTCTTTTGGTACGATTTGAAGAGGCATGATGAATTTTACTACTTTAGTTCTTGTATTCAAGGTTTATCTCATTTCGTGGGAAAGCCTCACTGTGTTGATGGTTATTGGCGAGACAGTTACTTTATAGTAACTCCCCGTTCTGGTAAATGGCCCTTTTGCTCTGATTCTTGGCAGTATAAGACTCCCAAATTTTCAAAATCTTCTCTTACTCTGGAAAATTCTATTTCTCCCACCAATATAGAAATCATAATCTGCTTGAATGAAATTGTTTCGAGAAAAGGTCCGCCAAGATGGTCCAACTATTGAAGGAACCCTGTATTCTTTCTCGTTTTGGGTTTCTTGGTCCTGGTTCTCCCTCTACTGGGACGGGTACATTTCTTTATCGAGATATATACTGTCTTTATTTTCATGTTTTTCGCTTTTTCTTTTTCATAATGCCTTTCTATGTATTATTTCCTAAGACATGTCCTGGGAAAATGCCTTGGTGCTTTCTAATGAGGAAAATGAAAGTTGATCCAAATCTCATGCCTCCGAATCTAGAGATGAAGATACTAAGGATCATCCCCTTTCGGCCAATACTCAAGCTCCAGAATTTTCATCTGCCTCCGCTCAAGGAAAGGATCCTGCTCTGAATTCTTATCCCCTTCCTCCGGTGGATCAAGCAGTGGTCGCAGCGTCACCTTCCAAGAAGAAGAAAGGAAAAAAGAGGAGCTTCTTCGGAAGGTCCGGTAAAGCCAGCTTTGAATGGTGTTGGGAGAAATCCTAGCAGTCCCTGCCTTGGAGGCGAGCTGCGCTCAAGTCCACTCGTTCGCTCCATAAAAGGCATAGTTGCGTGCCGCCCGTGGCGCTGAAGCTAGATATTGAGTTTAAAGGAATTGATTGTACTACTCATACCAACAAGGTGCATCTTCTTTTCTGGTGCCCATTGTGAAAGAACTCTAAAGTTAAGCGTGCTTGGCTTGGAGCAATTTCATGATGGGTGACCCCCTGGGAACTTCTCAGGGTGTGTGCGAGTGAGGACATAAGCATGCTAGAAAAGACCCGTGTTGGTTTGCAAGGATAGTACATCAGTTCTACTCAGCGCTACCGATCCTACAATTGGTATCAGAGCACAGGTCACGGGTTCGAGTCCCCCATGGCGCAAATAGTGGTATGTTTGGCTTCAAGTCAGGCTACTGCTGGGGGGGGGGATTGTTGGGAGAAATCCTAGCAGTCCCTGCCTTGGAGGCGAGCTGCGCTCAAGTCCACTCGTTCGCTCGATTGAAGGCATAATTGCGTGCCGCCCGTGGCGCTGAAGGTAGATATTGGTTTTAAAGGAATTGATTATACTATTCATACCAAACAAGGTGCATCTTCTTTTCTGGTTCCCATTGTGAAAGAACTCTAAAGTTAAGCATGCTTGGCTTGGAGCAATTTCATGATGGGTGACCCCCTGGGAACTTCTCAGGGTGTGTGCGAGTGAGGACATAAGCACGCTACAAAAGACCCGTGTTGGTTTGCGAGGATAGTACATCAGTTCTACTCAGCGCTACCAATCCTACAAAAAGAACTTGCTTTTCTAAACGTACCAGCTTAAACTCAGCTTTATCTGTCGAGAATCCTGATCCCATCACTTTTTTCCTTGAAAGGGAAAATATCCAGTTTCTTAAGACTCTTAGGGCTCCAAAGTCCTATGTTTCTGATTCTTCTTTGCCTCTTCCCATCCTAAAGGACATTATGTATGAGAAGTTAGCTACGATAATTTCTTTTCACTTTCTTGGTGGTATGTCAATTATCATATCCTTTTATTCCTAATTTAATTTCTTCTTTTTGCTTGTAGTTAAAGCCCAGCTTTTGGCTCTCGAGAACACTGATGATCCTGATTCCACTTCTACTGAATCAGCTCAGAAAGATCAAGAGATAGTCCGCCTTCAGTGGGAACTAGAGGAAATCAAGGCTTGTGCCAACACTTTGGAATCGGATAAATCAGCTCTTCAGAAGTAGGTTTCCAAGGCTAAGAAAGCTCTTACTACCCAGCTGCAGACAGAAAAAATTGCTGGAGGAAAGTTATTCCAAGGGTCATTCTGAGGGCATTCTTGAGGGTATCAACCTTCATCGCACCAAGTTTCTTCGTACTTCTCCTGACCAAGCCTTTTTGAAGGATTTGCTTGAGGGGATCCTTCGAGCCTACAAAGCTAGCTCCTTGTACTTGAGCAACATGGCTCCTCATTCCAGCCATTTCATTAAGCATGGATTCAAGTCTGTCGTGAGACAAGCTCAGGAAAAAGGTTTCTCCGAAAAGCTCGATATCTCCCGTGCCAGAGAAGAAATAACCCTATCTCCTCACTTCCAGGGTGATGCTTCAACTCCCCTCGACACTCCTTGGTTTCTGCCCGTTATGCGAGAAGCTACCTTGAAGCTTTTTGAAGAGCCCTTTTCATCCATAGATCTGCTCCCAGTTACACAGGTATTGTATGATCTAGCTCCTCCTACCAACTTGCCTATGTAGGTGTCTTATGTTCCTCCTATTGCAGGAAAAACTGCTGATCCAACTCCTAGCTCTGGAATTTCCACTGACTTAAATGAGTGATGAATACTTTTCTTTATTTTGCCGTCTGTCTTTCAGAATTGGTTTTAACTCTAAGGCCACTGTGCCTCTTTTATCTTTTGGATAATTTGCTTAACACTCTCTTCTTCTAATTAGGCTTCTTTTATGCTTTGTTGTGTGTTCATTTTACTTTTTCATTTATGCTAAAAAGGGGTTTCACTATGTTCAAATGAGAATTGTTTATCCCTAATTCTGTCTTCCTCAATTATTAATTAAACTTCCAGTTTATTTAAGAATTTTGGCGATTTTATGTAAAAAATTATTTTTCGAGAATTGTTTATCCTCAATTCTGCCTTCCTCAGTTCTTAATTAAACTTCCAGTTTATTTAAAAATTTTGGCGATTTTATCTCAAAAATTATTTTTCGAGAATTATTTATCCTCAATTCTGCCTTCCTCGGTTCTTAATTAAACTTCCAGTTTATTTAAGAATTTTGGCGATTTTATCTCAAAAATTATTTTTCGAGAATTGTTTATCCTTAATTCTGCCTTCCTCAGTTCTTAATTAAACTTCTAGTTTATTTAAGAATTTTGGCGATTTTATCTCAAAATTTATTTTTCGAGAATTGTTTATCCTCAATTCTGGGTTTTTTTTTAAACAAAATTCTTGTATTTTCTGTTTTTTTGTAATGAACATAATGTGGTTTTCAGAGGTGTTATGAAAATAATAAAAAACGTGACTTCAATTCACAATTTAGAGAAAAACGTGAACTGCATTCACATTATTCAAACGGTTGCCATACCTCCGTTACAACTCTTAGCTGATATCAGAAAACGTGAATCAGATTCATGTTTTCTGAATTATTAAACTGTTGACTATTTATTTTATTAGCCTACACTCTCATAACCCCCCTCCACAACCGCCCTCCCCACCCCCACCCCTATTACAATTCTAGTACCCCCGGGCTAATACTTACTGAAAAACAACAATCCTTTAATACTTTGTTTTAAAAAATTGTTGTTATATTTTGCATTTTTTACAAAATTAATAAATTGTTAAAAAGTTTAAATTAATTGTGTCTTCTTTTCTCTAAAGAGTTACATATGCTAAATAATTCGGAGTGTGTTTTACCAGAATTATCATTATGAGTTGCTATGCAATTTTATTAATCAATTTTTACTTTTCTTTTCTATATTTTTGTCAAACACTAATTTTTTAATTTCTTATGATGGTATTTTAAATTTAAATATTATAAAATTGCATTGTTATTAATTATGATAGACAAATTAAGTGTAAATGATATTTTTGAATAATACAAAAATTCCAATAATTTTAATTTTTAATATGTAGGATCATCATTTAAATTTTTATGTTATTTTTTTTACAGAAATAATATAATTTTAAAAATACATTTAAAATGATTTTAAGTTTATATATGTTAATTAATTTTAATAATAGTCAAGAATTTATTGGTTATGTAATGAATTAATTTGATTAATAACCTTTTTAATAAGAATTTACTGGTTCTGTAATGAATAAACTTGATTTTAAGTTGTGAATTCAGTAAAATGATTATACATTAATTAAAAATTGTATGATTACTTAAATTAGTTGTTTTTGAATAATGGTAAGAATACAGTGTATTATTAGGGCTATTTTGTGTAGTAATTGAAAATTGGAATTGTGTAATAGAAAAAAATAAGTTAAATACATTTATTGAATTCTTGACATTTATTGAAAATTGGAATTGTGTAATAGTTAAAAGAATAAGTATTATTTGGGAGTGTGGTCTTTATTACCAAATTGTAATAAATTGGGGATGGGGTGTGTGTAACTGTGTGAGTGTCAGAATTTTAATTGGGTGGGCCCGGGGGCACTCATTAAGGGGGTTTGTCATTAGAGTATAGGCTAAGTCAGCGGAATAGTTCAGAAAACATGAACTTGAGTCACATTTTCTGATGTCTGTTAACAGTTGTAACTGTGTTTTTTCATGCATTCACATTTTCCTCTAAATCATTAATGCAGTTCACGTTTCTACTTATTTTCATAATTACTCTGAATACCACGTTATTTTCATAACCAACAACAAAAGTTACAATAATTAAAAAAAAAACCTCAATTCTGTCTTCCTCAGTTCTTAATTAAACTTCTAGTTTATTTAAGAATTTTGGAGATTATATCCTATTATACGCAAATCACTAGATAAATATGCTAGTGTCGGATCAGTAGGCTCCACCAGTTTTTCATTGAATTTAGAAAATACTCCTCCATGCCAACACTCTGTGTTTACATCTTCTTTAAAAATAAGTATATACTTCTCTTACCTTCATCTAGGTGTAATACTTCTTCAAATTAGATATGTTCCATGGTCATGGTAACTGAAAACCATTTTCATCTGCCAATTCGTATGGTCCTCCTTTTAGAACTTGTGTCACCACATATGGGCCTTCCCAGTTGGGATCCAACTTCCCAGTAGGTTTTAGGGCATCTGCTTTGCGTAACAACATGTCTTCCTTTCCTAACTTCCTACTTTTCACCTTCTTATCATGAGCAGCTTTTATCTGACTATTATACCTTTCAGCTCTAAGATTCGCCATTTCTCTTTCTTCCACTGGCATGTCTAGATTTCCTTTCATCAACTTCAAATTCTGCTCTTCATCGTACATTAAGATTCAGTGAGTCTTAATACCTACCTCAGCAGGAATCACAGCTAATTCTCCATACACCAAATTAAAGGGTGATTCCCCTGTAGCAGTTTTGGGACTCATTCTATAAGCCCACAACATAGGCTCTATCTCTTCAACCCAATCTACTCCAGCTTTGGTCAACCTTGTCTTGATTCCATTTACTATAGTCCTTTTTGTGACATCCACTTTGCCATTTGCTTGTGGATGGACAACTGTGGCAAACCTTTGTTGGATATTCATTTCTGAGCACCAGCTCTGCACTCGAGCTCCCACAATTTGTGTTCCATTATCTGATATCAGAATCCTGGGTATCCCAAATCTACAACATATGTTCTTCCACAAGAACTTAATGATAGCAGTCTCATCAATCTTTCTCACTGCCTCTGCTTCCACCCATTTGGTGAAGTAATCCTCAGCTACAATCATGAATGTTCGTCCTCCCAGTGTTGTTGAGAATTTCCCTACAATGTCAATTCCCCACTTATCAAAGGGGCATGGGGAATACATGGTTCCCAATTCCTCTTCTAGAACATGAATGATGGGTCCATATTGCTGGCATTGATCACACTTCTTTATCAATTCTCGTGCATACTTTGTTAGGGTCGGTTAGTAGCCAGCCCTGAGATCCTTACTGGCTGTATTTTTGTAACCAGCATGGTTTCCACAACATTCTTTGTGTATTTCTCTTAACACATAGTTTCCTTTTTTCTCTGAGAGATACCTTGAGTATGGCTGAGAAAAAGTTCTTCTGAACAAGTCATCGCCAATTAAGCAATACCTTGCGTAGGCTTTTTTCTTTGATGGTCCAGATCCTTCTCCAGTCTTCAGAATATTAATGATGGGCAGCCTCTAGCCATTCTCTTTAGTGATGGCATTTACATCTGTGAGACCACTTCTACTTTCATCCGTAAGAAAAGTGACCTTACCTTGTGCTCCATCTTCTGTAGTAATTGCCAAGTTTCTTAAGTAATTTGCTTCCCATTCTTCTCCCTAGGTATTTGCTCAATTCTCAATTCTTCGAACTTCTATTTCAATTTCTCGGCCAATTCTGCATATTTGGCCTGTCACGCCCTAAATTTCTATACATTTTATTTCAGTGGAAGTCTTTCTTTAATTAATAATTTGGAAAACATACCTTTTAGAACGTGAACCCTCATGCTTGGAATAAAATTTCTTTCTTTCTTTAAAAAACCTTTAGGACTAAAAATCAGAATGTCTTCATGAATTAAACAATGAAATCCTAAACATAGGATACATGCCTTCAAATAATGAAATCCTATTTATCATGCGACTTAATTTCAATTAAATATAATTCACATGCAAACCTAACTTATTTTACTATCATGCAGCATATATAACATCAATTAAACATATAATATCATCTAAAATTTTCGTGAACAGTAACAACATTGAAAAACTCAAAAATCATGCAGTGGGTGTATTTATGAAAAACTGGTGTGCATAAACAGCCCTCTAATTAATTCAATATTCTTATTCCTTTAATACTTATCATCTTGCCATGCGTTTCATAACTACCAAATACCTAAATACATCATATAACCCTCTTATAATGTTTTACTCAAGAAGGATCCTCATATCTCACATAAAAATTGTATCGTAGGGAGTTAAAGAACTAAAACAAACCCTAGACTTCTACTATAAATAAATTCGTGAAATTAGCTAACATTCATAATATTTTAATTACTCTAAAGACATCAAGTAACAATAAGACAATTATTCATGTCACGCACAACATAAATAGATTTAAGTTATGGATTACAAGTCGTCATTTGAGGTTTTAAAGTTAAGTTGCGCGTAAGATTAAATATTGTGCTTTAGTTCTTTAAGTTTTTCACGAGTCTTAAGTATTAATTTTCTGATGCTTAAGTTAGTAAAGTTGATTTGAGTATTTGGGAATTAAAAATTAGGTTCTTGATAATTTATTTTGGGCCTTAGTATGTGAATTAAAAGTTAGAGAGCCAAATTAAGATATGACCCAATTAAGTATTTAATTTAATAAAGGATTAAGAGGATTTACCTGGATTGGTTATTAAGTGTTATTATTCAAATTGGGTTCGGAAAATTAGGATTTATTAAGTATCAATTTATTAAGGGTATAGAAGTAATTTTAGTGAGTTTGTTATTTTAGAGATTATAATGAAATTATATGGGATCTTGACTTTATTATATGAATAAAGATTAGAATCAAGAAATTAGGAATGAATCATTTGGGATCTCGATTAGATTTTATATAATAAGGTTTTAGATCAAGAAAATATCCAAGGTTTAGATTTTCTTGAAAATAAATATCAAGAGATTATTATTGGGAATATTTTATTTAATCAAGATTTGAGTATTTAACATTAAGATTACATCTTGAGAGTAAAGATTTAGATCACCACATACGATTTCACAAGGTGGCGGAAATATTTAAAAAAAAGAAAGAGAAATTCGAAATTGGCATATGGATGAAGAGATTGATATTATGATTGAGGATATCATGGGTTGAAGATTATATTTGCACGGATAGATTGTATTGAGATTTTGAGGGATTTAATAGGCTTATCCTAAGGAACTACCATGCATGCATATAGGAATTACTTAGTTGGATATGATTTTGAAGTCAAAATATTCGGCAATCCCCCTTATATAAATATCAACCCCTATTGGCCGAAACTTTTGAGAAAAAGAAATAAGAGAGGACTTATTTTAGGATTTAATATCAAGAAAATTAGAGTTGTTAAGATATATTATTATTGAGGACTTATGACATTTCTTAAGATTAGAACTAAGACATTTCTCAAGATTTGATCCAAGATTTCTCCAAGATTAGATTTGTCAAGATTTCCTACTGTTGATAGAATTTGCTAATCGTTGTTCGTTATGTGGCTTTATATCGGATTAATTCTACCAAACAATAATCTTATGATTTATGTTCTTGGATAATATAGAGAGTGGAGAGCTTAGAGAGAGAAAGTAAAGTGTAGGAAAAATGTATTAGAGTTGTGTAATAGTTACAAGAGAGGTCTTATTTATAGGTGCATGAGTGTGAGACGGCACCTTGCGAGCCTATATGGCTTCCGGTGTTGACGAGGGTTCCCTACCCTCGTCTTGGTCTCTCACACTGCTTCTTATGTCGTGCCTCGTCCTATTACTATGCCTTAGACTAGATGGGCCTCATTAAAAACCTCGCCGTAAACCACCCTTGTGGATAAACCGGACGGAGGGAAAAAGAGCACAACCATCGGGATCTAATAGACTACGGGGCGAGCTCCTAGGCGAGCTCGGAGGTGGGCTCTTGGGTGAGCTCCAATATCTTGCACGATCTCCGGGTGCCTTGTGATGACGGACCTCGGCGAGGACCTCGAGGGGGTAGGAGCGAGCTCCTTGGGCGAGCTCCCCCATGTAGGCGAGCTCTGGATCCTCGTAGGTCTAGGCGAGCTCTGGATCCTCGTAGATCTAGACGGGCTCTCGCGGTTTATCAAGCCTTGGTGGTTATGCCGAAGTCCATTGTATTAGTTTGCCATGTCAACATTTGCCCCCCAGCTCGCGTGCATCATGACTTCGTCCAATGTGCTGGCGAGCTGGAGAACTTGGCCCTGGCGAACTAGCCTCGGGCGAGTGTCGAGCTATCGTGCGAGCTCCGCCATGGCTGTTGCCTTGGCTGACGTGGTGCAGGATCCCAGGCGTCGCGTACGCCTTTTGATGCCTCGGTTCCCGCCTACAATAATGGTTTAACTTTCAAATTTTTGCAAATCGGTCCTTGATCTCTTAGGAAATTCGAGCTCGCCCCATCGTCTATAAATAGGCGAAATCATGCTTATTCCTCACTTTGCTTCCTCTGTTTTCCGAGCGAGTTTCCGGCGATTGTTCCTCCACTTTCGACGCGTCTCTGAGCATCCCCAAAGGTAGAAACCCGGATCCTTTTTCTTCTTTTCTTCTTTTCGACTTTCCTTTTCGGATTTCCGGCTACGTACACAAACACTCCGGCGATTGTTGGATCAATTTTTGGACCTTTGGACTTTTGGAACCGAACATTCCCAACCACCAACTTACCATGTCCGAGCACTCTTCGAGTCGTACCACCTCGACCCGTAACTTGGGAAAGAGACCGGTGACTGATAAACGGCTGATCCCGCAGATGACCCCCGTGCTTATTTCATCGGGCTCAGGGGCGAGCTCTGTAGCTCGCCCGAGTGGTCATGAACTCCTGGGCTAGGTCCGTTTCGATTCTGGCGAGCGAGCCACAAACTCTGGCTAGCAGGCCCCACTTCACGAGCTCTGGGACAACTCCGACCGGGCTTCTGAGGGGGCCGTTGCCCCGGATGAGGAAGACGTCACCGAGGCCGAGGCTCAGGGGGAGGCCGAGGCTCGGGAAGAGGTCGCCGAGGCTGACGACCAAGCCAGCGAGCTAGCTTGTGAGATTGACCAGGAGGTCGGCGATGATATGGGAATGGAGGTCACCTATGAGTACCTTCGGTTTATCAATTTTCCGTTCCCCAGTCTCCCTGAGCATCAAGTCACTGCCGACGTCGTCCATGATTTCGGATGGAGGGAGTACGTGGCAACCCATGCGGCGAGCTTCCCTTTGCCCCAGCGAGCTTTCCGCAAGGCTGCTGGCAAGTCCGACCTCAAGGCGACCGAGGTGGAAAGCATCGTTAGCGAGTTCACCTTGTCAAAGATCCGGAAGATGTTCTACATTCCTTTGGACATCTTCATGTACGCTCCCGGGGGTAGAGAGCATGCCGACCTCCCTCCTGCCGGACTTATAGCCATAAACTACCACACCCTGAAGGCCGGGCTCACCCTGTCTCTGCATCCCATCATCGGGCAATTCCTGGCGGACCCGAACCTCACCATTACACAGCTGACCTCAAATGCATGGAGCAGCCTGTTGGCAGCGCTGACCGTTTTCGGCCTCGAGGGCTACGAGGACCGATTAACCACGACGGAGATCAGCGAGCTCTTTTACGTAATCCGGCAAGTGAGGGAAGGGAGGGGATACTATTCTCTTCAAGCTCGCCCGGGGGACAAGTTTTTAGGCGACCTCCCGAATAAAGTTTGGGACTGGAAAGAACAGTTCTTCTTCATCGGGGGGACTAGCGAGCTTCCAACGGACGTGGAGGGTGTATCCTGACTCCCGAGGAATACGGGGAGGCGAGCTGTAGGTGGCGTACTTCGGTGTGTGTGATTTGGATTAGATTTATAATCTAATCTATCTTTTTTGCAGGCTTGAAGCGTCATAAATCGAGCCGCGGGAAGCCTGAGATCTCTGTCGGCTTCGAGTTCGTGTGGACCGTTTGTTGTTTGCGAGAGAAGAAGGATCGCGAGATCCAACATCTGTGCCAACACCATTGCCGCAGGCTCACCGGTCTCATCACCTCACCTCACCACCTCGCCGCCCAAGGTGCTAGCTTCTCAAAATTTGAAGTCTTGTTAGCTCGTCACTACGTAAGTGGAGCTCGCCGAGTTGCTAACTTGTCTATCATGCAGGTGCAGGTCCCGTTGCCGAGCTTCCTCCCATTGAAGTTCCTGAAGTTTATCATTTTTTGGCTCGACAGCTAAAGATGGGCAAACCTCGCCCAGGTAGAGAAGGCATCCCGTCTGGGGCGGTGCTGGATGCGACTAAGAAGTTGGAGGTCGCCAAAGCCGCGGACAGGGCTGGGGGCTCAAGTTCGCAGAAGGCCTCGGCACCTCCCCCTACCAAAAAGAAGGTCGCCCCCACGAAGAAAGGGTCAGGCCGAGGTTCTGGGTCTGAGCGGGGCTCTCTGCCCCCAACCCACCAGACCAAGCGGGCTCTCCATCGGGGGGATGGCTCGCAGGTGAGCGAGGAGGAAGCTCGCTCCGACAAGCGGGCTCGAACTGAGGGGTGCTCTGCCGAGCATAGTGATCGAGGGAGTTCCGGATTGGCTCACGGGCGAGCTCTCGTGACTCAATCTACTGCCGCGCCTCCAACTCCTCAGAGCGCGCCCCCGCCGTCTCCCAATGGGGCCCCTATTAGGGATGACACCCTCATCGGGCTCAACCCCGATAGGTTCGGGTAAGAGGGCCAGCTCCATTTTGAAGTTGGAAGTGTTATTTTAATAATTGTTGCTAACTCTTAGGACGTGTGCAGGTATGCCCCCACCGAGTTCCCACAACGGCCCGAGTCTCTTCACACCGTGGAGAGGTGCAAGGCTCTGACCTCGCCACGGGATCTCCCAGAGGGGGCAGCTCGCCGGATCTTCACCGAGGCTCCCAAGTACATCTCCGCCTTCGAGCTCGCAATGATAGAGAGGCAGAAGCCCGCCGACAAGGCGAGGCTGGCGATGCATTATGCCAGTACGGTGATAGCGGCGGCCCAGCTTGTCACAAATGAAGTCACTGCCGCCGAGAGAGCTCGCCATGAAGCAAAGAAAGCGCTCAATCGGGTGGGTGATGAGCGGAAGAAGGCCCTCGACGAGCTCTCCAGGATGGAGGCTAAGGCGAAGGCTTCGTTGGAGGCGGAGCAGCTCGACATTAAGAAGATGGGAAAATACCAGGCCGACCTCTGCCGCCAACAAGCTGAACTTGATGAAGCTCGCCGGATGCTCGCTACCCGGGATGAAGAGCTCGCCCGGGCCAGGGACGAGTTGAGGATCCTCCGGGACCAAAGCCAGGGGAACCAGGAGGAATGTTCACGGCTCTGCCAGGAGGTCGCTGCTAAGGTCTTGGAGATTACCGAGCTCAAGGGTCGCTTGGACTCCACCGTCTCTCCCTAGGAACTGGAGCTTGCGAAGGTGATCGCCACCGACAAGGGCTATATTCTCTGCTTCGCCGAGGTTATCCGTTCCTTCCAATGGGGGTGGATAAACAATGACAACGAGTGGGAGGCTCTTGTGACCGAGTTCGATGACTGCCTGGCCAAGTCCAAGATTCCCCCCGGCACAGAGCTGAACATAGGGGACCTCGCCGGCTATGGGATCAACCTCGACGCCGCTCGTGAAAAATTCAACATCATTCAGACGAAGGAGGTCCTGACTACTGAGCTCGCCGAGGGTGGTGGGGACGTCGCCGGGGATGTTGAAGGTGAGGGGCGAACTCCACCGACTATGGAGCAAATGCAGGAGGCCCTAGGGGATGCAATGCTCAACATTAGTGAGCTCGACACCAGCGGGCTTACTGGAAATATCACCACCGAGACTGAGCTCGCCCTTCCGAACCCCACTCCCATTCGTCAGGTCGCCCCAGGCGGAGCTGTTGAAGAGGTCGCCGATCCTGAGGTCCCTTAGGCTTGACTTTTTCTTGCTTTTTTAGATTAGTTTTCATTAAAGGTCGCCAGGCTCCAAAGCTCGCCTAGACGGAGCTCTTTTTGTAGTCTTTTGCAGCTCGTCGGGCACGTGCAGCTCGCCCAGAAGGAGCTTTTTTGTAGTTCAAAGATGACTAGCTAGTCGGCCTTTGTGGCTAGCACCGCTACTTTTACTTAGGAATTTTCAAGCATATTATTGGCTTAAAAATTTCATAAGTATTTTTGAATGAAGATAATTTTTTGTCCAACTCCGTTTACTTATGTTTCTGCGCTTTAAGTCATAATTTTCAAAATAGCTCATTTTTATTTATTTTATGGGTACTTAACTGCTCGTCTTATTCTACTTTGAGAAGCGAATTATTCGTTTTACGTCACTTACGACTACGAATTGTACCTCTATTTCGAGAGTGCATATTCTTCGTCTTACACCACTTAGGGCCACGAATTGCTTGTCTTAGACCACTTAGGGCAGCGAGCTGTACTTCGATTGATTCACATTTGGCCGTTGGGTTTCATGAACCTTGCCTTAGACGTTTTTAGTCTTTTTCGCGAATTTTTCTAACTTATGGCAGTAGGTGCTTAACAACCCTTTAAGAAGGGTACCTTCTCGACCTTGGGCACTTTGGCCTTTGCCTTCGAGCTATTTATTCATAACGTTTGGGACCTTGGTCCTTGCGCATCATGGATTTTCTGGCACTTGGCGAGCTGAGGTTGGCGAGCTTTCCTGGGTAATGGGCGACCTGGGGTAGCTCGCTAGTGGGCGAGCTACGCAGGTCCAAACACTTGGGAATTTTTTCAGTTTTACAAATTTTCTAACTTTTATAGCGACGTAATTTACACTGGTTGCTACCAACATTTCTAACGCGAACATTCGGCTAGTCCATTACAGAATTTTAGTCTATTGGTAGAACTTTTTCAGGTGGACCGCACTCCAGGTGTATGACGAGGCGTTGCCTTCTGCGTCATCTAGATCATAAGTGCCATATGGCCAGGCTGCGGTGACCTGGAATGGTCCTTCCTAGTTTGAACCGAATACACCTGGTGGGGCCATCAATTTCTTTTTCAACACCAGGTCTCCGACCTTGAATTTTCGGTCTCGGACCTGAGAGTTGTAATATTTTTCTGCTCTGCGCTTGTAGGTGGTGTTCTTCATCTCTGACGAAACTCTGGTCTCTTCGATCAGATCCTTCTCCACTGCCAAGGCCTCGTCATTCTTTTCTTCATCATATCCCACCACCTTCCAAGTCTTGTTCTGGACTTCGACCGGGACCACGGCTTTAGTCCCGAAAGCTAGGGCAAACGGGGTCTCTCCGGTGCTGGCCCTATAGGCAGTTCTATAAGACCATAGGACCTCCGGGAGTTTGTCTGCCCAACTCCCTTTCTTTTCTTCGAGGCGGAGCTTCAATATGTGTTTCAGAATCTTGTTCACCGCCTCGACCTGGCCGTTCGACTGTGGATGGTAAGGAGTTGAGTAGTGCTTCTTGATATTCCATGAACTGCAGAAGTCTCTCAGCTTTTGACCGTCGAACTACCTTCCATTATCTGTGATGATCGACTGCGGAAGTCCGAATCTGCAGATCAGGTTTTTCCATGTAAAACCGATCATCCTTTCTTGGGTTATTGTTGTGAGAGCTACGGCCTCCAGCCCACTTAGTGTAGTAGTCTACTTCTACAACAACAAACTTTACACCGTCTCTACCAGGTGGAAATGGGCCGATCAAGTCAATTCCCCATTTCGTGAAAGGCCACGGGCTGAAAACTGACTTCAGCTGGTTGGCTGGGGAGTGGATGTTAGGTGCTAAAAGTTGGCACTTTTGGCACCTTCGAGCGAAGCTGATGGCATCTTTGTGAAGAGTGGGCCAGTAGTAGCCCTGCCTGATCGTCTTATATGCCAATGCTTGCCCCCCAGCGTGACTCCCACAAATCCCTTCGTGAATTTTTTCTAACACTTCAGACCCCTGCTTCTTAGTTAGGCACTTGAGTAGGGGTAGAGAGAATCCACGTTTGTAGAGTTGGCCGTCCAGCAGCGTATATCTGGCAGCTTGCTTTATTAGCCGGCTAGCTTCCCAGGTGTCCACGGGGATTGTTCCGTCTGTTAAATATTTTTGGATTGGAGTGCACCAATCTTTACCATCTTCGCTGTCTTCCTGCCCCCCGCTCGAGGTTTGATTTATTTAATAGTCAGACGTCGAGGGGTTTTTCAGTGTGGTGATTACAACCTCCGTGAATTCGGCTTCGCCATTGCTGGTAGCTAGCCGGGCTAAGGCGTCTACTTGTGTGTTTTCTAGCTGCGGTATCTGGTTGATGTAGACCTGTGTAAACATCGAGATCAGGTGCGTGGATATCTTTTGGTAGGTCATCATCTGCTGGTCCTTTGCCTCATACTCCCCTCAGACTTGGGATATTATTAGCTGGGAATCTCTGAAAACTTGAAGATTGGTTGCCCCCACAGCTAATGAAAGCCTAAGTCCCGCTATCAACGCTTCATACTCCGTCCTGTTGTTGGTTGCTCAAAAGTCGAACCGGATTGCGGAGGTGAAGACTTGTCTGTCCGGGCTGATCAGGACCACGCCGGTGCCTGCTGCTACGCTGGTTGATGATCCATCCACGTAGAGGTGCCACGGAGCTATACGCCCCTTCGTCAGATCTTGTGGGAAAGTTAGCTCGACAATGAAGTCGGCAAGTGCTTGTCCCTTGATCGCTGTTCGGGGTGCTTAGGTTATACCGTATTGGCTAATCTCCAGTGACCATTTCAGCAGGCATCCGGCGGTGTCCGGACGCTGTAGTATTTGAAGTAGTGGGAACGTTGTCAGCACCTCTACCAGGTGATCGAAGAAGTAAGGCCTAAATTTTCTAACACTCATCACCAGTGCATAAGCCAGCTTCTCTGTTGGGGTGTACTGCAACTCAGCTTCGTGTAAGACTTGGCTTACATAGTACACTGGTAGGTGTGTCTTCGCCTCTTCTCAGACCAGGACGGAGCTAATGGCCACCTCCGACGCAGCTAGGTAGAGGTATAATTTCTCTCCAGGTGTCGGCTTTGACAGGATCTGCCTGTCCGCCAGGTATGCCTTAATGTGTTCGAAGGCTCATTGGCATTCACCCGTCCACACGAAGTGTTTGTTGAGGTGGAGCTTGCCGGCTTTGGCCGCTTCCTTGTACCTTCGCGTGTTTGCTTTGATTGCTTCGAAGAATGGGCAGTTTCGGTCGCCAGACCTAGAGATGAACCTGTTCAGAGCTGCCATGCACCCAGTCAACCTTTAAAATTTTTGCACGGAATCGGGCACGCCCATCTCAATTATGCATTGGACCTGCGTTGTGTTGACCTCGATTCCTCGTTGGCTAACTAGGTGCCCCAGGAGCTTTCCAGAGTGTATGCTGAAGCTGGTTTTCTTAGGGTTCAGTTTCATGTTGTAGTGGCGCAGTATATCGAAGGTCTGTTTGAGTTGGTCGAGGTGGTCCTCCTTCCTCAAACTCTTGACAACTATATCATCCACGTACACCTCCATGGATTCGCCAATGTGTTGGTCGAACATTTTATTCACCAACCTTTGGTAGGTAGCCCCGGCGTTGATGAGTCAAAACGGCATCCTTTCCCAGCAATACATGTTCTTGTTGGTGTAGAACACCGTATGTTCCTGGTCGTCTGGGTGCAAAGCTATCTGGTGATAGCCCGCAAAGGCGTCCATGAATGTCATCATCTCATGGCCTGCGGTGCTATCGACTAACTGATCGATGTGAGGTAGTGGGAAGTTGTCCTTCGGGCACGCTTTGTTTAGGTCCGTGAAGTCAATGCAGAGTCTCCACGTCCCATTGTGTTTCTTTACCAGGACGGGGTTTGCGACCCACTGCGGACACAAAGCCTCCTTGATCAGCTTGTTGTCTAACAACTTCTCCACCTCAACAGTTAGAGCTGCGTATTTGTCTGGTCCATACTTTCTCCACTTTTGGCGTACGGGCCTCCTCGTCGGGTCTATGTTAAGCCTGTGGCAAGCAAGTTCCAACGTGATCCCTGTCATGTCTTCGTGGGACCAGGAAAACACGTCCAGATTGGTCATCAAGAACAGTTCCATCCTCGATCGGTACGGTTCAGGTAACTCAGGACCGATGAAAAGTTCTAAGTCCCTTTCTGGGTCCACCGGGAGTGCCGTCAATTCCTCCATGGGGGTGGCTTTTCTCTTTTGACTTTTCCACCTTGGGTCGCTGATGAACTCGTCCCACTCCTCTTGTGACATCTGCGCAGGTTCGTGACCTATGAGCGGTTCGAGGTCATCGGGTTGGCTTTCAGCTTGGGTGGGTTCATCAACTGTCAGTACCTCCGGTGGTCTGTCAACTTGGGATGGTTCGGTGACCTGGGGAGTTGGGTCAACATCCATTGGCATAGGTTCTTGACCTCCCGCAGGTCCTCCACCTTGGCCTTCATTAACCACCTCCATGGGAGCAGGTTGTTGTTCCTTCGCAGGTCCCAACACTTGAGTTTCTTCCATTTCCTCCATTGGTGTTGGTTGTGTGTCTTGCACATGTCCTGTGCCTTAGTTGATTTCCGACAAATCGCCTACCTCCATCATCTCAGTTTCGACCGAGATGACGTCTAGGATGTTTGGCTCGTCCGTCGGAACCTGTACATCTTCTTCGAGGACGTGGACCCGCGTGACAGACTTTTTAACCCGGTCGTCTTTGATTTGGAGTAAACACTCTCGGGCTTTTTTCTGGTCACATTTTATAGTTCCGACACCTTTTGGAGTTGTGAATTTCAAACAGTAGTATTAGGTCGAACACGCCACTTTGAATTCATTAATAAATGGACGGCCAAGGAACCCATTGTAGGAGGACTGCTGGTCGACAACTAGGAAATCTATGAGCCTAGTCAGTCTCCTTTCGGGGTCCTCAGCTGATACAAGCCGGACGCTCAACCTAACACTACCTAGGGAGACAGTTACAGCTTCTCCGAACCCTACTATCCTAGCATTGCTAGGTTCCAGATACGACTCAAAATCACCTAAGGCATCTAAGGTGGATTTGAAGAGAATGTTGGTGAATGCGCTGGTGTCCACAAGTAGTCTGTGAACTCGGACGTTCATGATGTTGGCGGTTATCACCAACGAGTCATTGTGGGGCATCAGTACCCCTTCTAGGTCCGTCGAGGAAAATGTCAGCTCATTAGTAAGCTGTGCGACGGGTCTGGGGCCGAAGCTGCCTTCCTGGACCTATTTTATGGCCCGGATTTCGGCCTTCCTTTTTCTCTTGGACATGGAGAATCCCCCTTCTTGGAGACCTCCGGCAGCTCCGATCTCCTCCTCGAGAACCAAGAGTTCCCGGGTGGGCTCCATGTTTTGTTGAGACAGGGGAGGTGCCCTCCGCCTGTTCTGGGGACCAGGTTGGTCCGCTTCCTCATCCTCATCATCGGAGGTAGCCCTCCTCTCGAACCTTGGTCTTTTAGCTGGGGCCTTCTTCATGAACTCGGTCAGCTTCCCATCCTCATAAAATTTCCAGAGTTGTTTGAGGAGGTTTCGACACTCGCTGGTGAAGTGGCCGATGACCTGATGATAGGCGCAGAATTTGTTGGGATGGAGCTTCGTGCGGTCCTGGCGGATCCTCCTCGGCTCCTCCAGCAGGGCCTTGTCTTTAACAGCTGTAAAGACGAGGTCGACGGAGACAGTGAGGACCTGGTTGAGCTTCTCCTTGAGCTCGTCCCCCTCACCGAAGGCCTTCAAGTTCCAGGGGGCCTTGTATGCGCCCCCAAACTTCTTTCCGTAGGGCTTCCTCTCCTCTTGGGCACCAACTTCTTTCAGTAGTGCCTCCTGCATAGCCACGAACACCCCCGCCTTATGGCGGAATTCGGTGTAAGTGTTGGGACATGCGAGGTGCATCTCCTTCCAGAGGTCAGTGCCTTTCTTGAGTCTGGCCATCGCTGCGATGACTTTGGTGTCCTCGCTCACCGGCTCGCCTTCCAGCAGGATTTTGTCAAACCTCTCCAGGTACTGCTAGTCGGTCTCGCTCTCGCCTTGGTGGATGTTGGCGAGTCTGTGCTTCTGGGTAAGGTAGGACCCAAACCCAGAGAAGTGGGCCAAGAACTCCCGCGAGAGTTGACCAAATGAGCAGATTGACCCCTGGACGAGTGAAAAGAACCAGCGGTGAGCTCGGTCCCCTAGGGTCAGCGGGAAGTTCCGGTATTGAGTAGAGTCGGTGGCGCCAACCGAAATCATAAAGTCTACGTACTTGGCCAGGTGGACTTTCGGGTCGGATTGGCCCTCGTACGCAGACATCACCGGGAACTAGATTTTCTTCTGGACCGGTGCGTGAAGGATGGCAGGTGCCAATGGAGACGCGGGGAGAGCGATGGCATCAGGTCCGCCAAACTTGGCTGCTACTTGGGCTTGCAGCATTTCGACAGCCTTTTTCAGCGAGGCCAGTTCGTCATCATGGGTCACCTCCGGCGGAGGCTGCTCAAAGGTCGTGATTCTCGTGGACACACGTCCCCAAGGTACCTCACTCTGGGGTGACCTCTCAGTGATGGGCTGGAATTGGCGTCCGCCATGGGGGCCCAACCTGTCGGTGATGGACATTCTCAATCGTTCATGGGTGGACCTGCACGGCTGCTGGTCCGAGTCTCCGTGGGAGGTAGCTGGGGCTGCTGTTCGCTTGTTCTCCCCATATCTCGGGCCCAGACGGCCTTGGAGGACTTTCCTCCTTTGTGATTGATGCGTGACGGAGACCTCGGTGTAGGCCGAAGCTCACCCAGTGTACGGGGCGGGTTCCTCCTCCACCATCTTCGCCTTGCCGGCCCATTCCTGGTGTTGGCAAGCTTGGGTCGAGCTCGCATCTTGCTCAGTGGGGAGAGCGCTGTACTCCCCCCGAGTTTGGGTGCCCTGAGTGGGTCTCGCCTGCTCCCGAGTTTCAGGAGCTGGAGCTCACCTCGGCACTAGGGCGAGCTCGTCATGCTGCCGCTGCTGCAACCTTTGCAAGGTTGCGATGGTGCGCTGGAGCTCGTCGGGGTTATTGGCCAGGTCCTTCAGGGCAGGGATCAGGTCTTCTTGTGCCACCACAGCTCGCGGAGGTCGCGGGCTGCGGTGCTCTTCTGGGGAGGTGGTTGTGAGGTCTCCACCTCGGCCTGGTTTTGGTCGCACCCTCGGGACCTTCCGGCAGCTGCGGAGGTCTGTCCTTTGGCAGCTCGAGTGGTAGCCATTTTTGGTTTTTGCAGGGGGTAACTTGCTGCAGGTTACCGAGGTGGAGAGAGGTCACCGGGGTGATGATCGTCCAACTTAGGTGGAGCTGTGTAAATTTTTGTCTAGCCTCGCGTGTGACGAATTATCCGAAATCCGGTTTATTCGTGTACACGCGTCCGTTTGAAAACTTCTTTTGGGCAGAAAAATTGCAAATCCGAAAATCTTGATTTTTGTCTGGAAGTCTGGGTTTTTGTTCAAAGGGATGGATTCGTGTGTGTATCTTCAAGTGTTCTTGAGTTTTATCAAGAACACCTTCAAATCTTCAAATCTTCAAACAAACCCTAACTTTTGTTCTTGAAAATTTTTATTTTTCAGATTCGAACACCCTCCTTCTAGCGCCAAATTGTTGATAGAATTTGCTATTCGTTGTTCGTTATGTGGCTTTATATCGGATTAATTCTACCAAACAATAATCTTATTATTTATGTTCTTGGATAATATAGAGAGTGGAGAGCTTAGAGAGAGAAAGTAAAGTGTAGGAAAAATGTATTAGAGTTGTGTAATAGTTACAAGAGAGGTCTTATTTATAGGTGCGTGAGTGTGAGATGGCACCTTGCGAGCCTATATGGCTTCCGGTGTTGACGAGGGTTCCCTACCCTCGTCTTGGTCTCTCACACTGCTTTTTAGGTCGTGCCTCGTCCTACTACTATGCCTTAGACTAGATGGGCCTCATTAAAAACCTCGCCGTAAACCACCCTTGTTGATAAATCGAATGGAGGGAAAAAGAGCGCAACCATCGGGATCTAATAGACTATGGGGCGAGCTCCTAGGCGAGCTCGGAGGTGGGCTCTTGGGTGAGCTCCAATATCTTGCACGATCTCCGGGTGCCTTGTGATGACGGCCTCGGCGAGGACCTCGAGGGGGTAGGAGCGAGCTCCTTGGGTGAGCTCCCCCATGTAGGCGAGCTCTGGATACTCGTAGGTCTTGGCGAGCTCTGGATCCTCGTAGATCTAGACGGGCTCTCGCGGTTTATCAAGCCTTGGTGGTTATGCCGAAGTCCGTTGTATTAGTTTGCCATGTCAACACCTACCTAGCCTAGGATTATTTTTCATCCTATAAATAGAGGATCAAAGACCCCCTTCTTCATTTATAATTTCGACAGCCACATACATCACTCATAGATCTTAATTTTCAAGAATATTAGAGAGAGAGAGAGAGAGTAAGTTCGAAAGTTTTATTTAGGAAGAGAAGTAAAGATTTAAAACAAGGTTTTAGCAAGGCCGGATGTACACACATCATCTCTTTTTTTAAAGAAATCAAAGGTGAGAGAATTAACGGTGAAAAGTGGTAACATACAGGTTCAGTTTATAAATTTTTGTTAATGAGTTTTTTTATTTTACATGCTTTATGAGGTGATACTAGTCGTAAAGTGACTACGTATCTAAATGTTTATGAGGGGTGCTAGCCGTAAAGTGGCTATGCATAAAAAACCTTAAAGTGGCAATGTATCAATTACCGTAAAGTGGCAAAAGAAAAAGAGATGATAGCCGTAAAGTGGCTATGCATCAAAAGCCGTAAAGTGGCTATGTATCAATTGCCGTAAAGTGGCAAAAGAAAAAGGGATGATAGACGTAAAGTGGCTATGCATCAAAAGCCGTAAAGTGGCTATGTATCAATTGCCGTAAAGTGGCAAAAGAAAAAGGGATGATAGCCGTAAAGTGGCTATGCATCAAAAGCCGTAAAGTGGCTATGTATCTATTGCCGTAAAGTGGCAAAAGTAAAAGGTTAGGTGTGTTTGATTACATTTCTCCTGTCTTTATTTTATGTATTGAACTTGTATATTTTTCCTCACGGAGTAATTTCGATTACTCACCCTTTCACCGAATTAATATTTTTCAGATTATGTTAAGTAGAAGTGCGTGATGGCAAGCGATGGAGGCGGGTGGATGAAAGGCAAGAATTAATAAGATAATGGACAAGAATTAAATTGCAAGTTATTTGGTTAATTGTTTTACAAGATTTTGTTTTAAGTTATGATATTTCTTGATTTTCTTGAGGAGTTTGATTGCATGCTTATGAATTTATTTAGTGCATAAACACGTAATTAATTAAATTAGGTTTTCTTTGAGTTACATAAATTTTATTGGATTTACTTATGTGAAATTCTGTGAGATATTTTAGGAATTGTATGAAATTATTAAATATAAATTTTAGTATTTTGCATGTGTAGGGTTTGGTGTGTTTCTGTCTTCCAGTAAGTTTTAAGGGATTATACGGTTTCATGATTCAAGTATTTTCGTAAATTATTTTGATATTAGGTTACAGTTTTAATTTAGCTTTCCAACGCATCTTGAATCACATTATTTGGAGTTATAACGAATTAGTTATGAATTTTTGAAAAATATGTGGCAATCTGTTGAGGTTTCCGAATCTCGCGAATTTTTTTATAAAAGTCAGTTACGGATAAAATTTGGTAAAAATCATAGATGAAAAATAGAGGTAGTCAGTAACCAATAGGAATTTTTGTGGAATTTTTCCAGTAGCTTAAGTATTTTTAATTGATTTATTTCGTTGATGACGCACTGTTGAAATTATGCTGAAAGTATGAAATCTTTGAATGTTTATGAGTTTGTGAGATTAGATTATTAGGAATAGACGGATGACTAATTGTCCTATTGTTTCTTGATGTTCTTAGGGTGATTAAAATATTATGTTCTATTAAATAGAGTTTAGTTTTAATTTAGGTCCTATATTAATTGAATGAATTAGATATATGTGAATTGATTAAAGTATGTGAAATTGCATGTTCAATAAGATTTTATTGTTTGAAGGCATGTATTTTATGTTTAGGATTGTATTGTTTAAGAAATGAGGGTATTTTGATTTTAGTCCCAAGGGTTTTTAAAAGAAAAGAAAATTTTATTCCAAGCATTTTAGTTCACGCTCTAAAGGATATTTTCCAAATTAGTAAATAAAAGTGAGACTTTCGCTGTTTATGAAAATTGGGGCGTGATAGAATGGTATCAGAGCAGGTCTACGTTCTTGTAGACTTGTCAAAATAAAATATTTCTCTCATGTATCCTGTTCGGACCGGAAGATGAAATTCCAGTTCAGAGACCACACAATGATGCGTTAGTAGTGACAATGGAAATCAGAGGATATGATGTTGCTAGGGTCTTTATGGACACTGGCAGTTCAGCAGACATCATTTTTTATGATTGTCTAACAAAGATGAACTGGAATGTGGAACTTGAAACAGTTGACACAACACTTTTTGGATTCACGGGAGGAGCAATCCATCCCAAAGGGCAAATCTCCCTTCAAGTCAGAATGGGAAGCCCGCCAGTATGCAATGTGAAGATGGTAAGTTTTTTGGTGGTAGATGCTCCTTCATCATATAATGTGATTCTGAGGAGACCATCTCAGAATCTTTTTCGAGCAGTTGTCTCCACGTATCATATGAAATTGAAGTTTCTAGTGGGGGAAGAAGTGACAAAATTGGTGGGAGACCAATGTTGCACTAGAAAGTGCTATGTTGAGACAGTGAGAAAAGCCACACAATATGCAAAAACAGATGAAACCAGAGGGGATGACCCCATTGGTAAGAGGATGAAGAGAATAGAGCAAATGGAAGAAGAGTCAGAGATGAAAATCCAGGCAGAAGAAGAGCTTATGCCAGTGGAGTTGTTCCCGGGCAGAGTTGGATTCACTACCAGAATTGGTACACAGATGACGAGTAATGTAGCAGAAGCAGTCATCGAATGCTTGAGAAGAAATGCAGATTTGTTTGCATTCCAACAAGAGGATTTGGTTGGAATTGATCCAGAAGTGGCTCTGCATAGCTTAAATATAGATCCCAATTGCAGACCTGTGAAGCAAAAGTTGAGACAATTTGGATATGAGAAAGATCAAATCATAAGAAAAGAAGTAGAAAAGCTCTTGAGAACAAAACACATAGGGGAAGTACAATTTCCAGAATGGCTGTCCAATGCTGTTATGGTAGCAAAAGGGAGCCGGAGCATTGAGAATGTGCATAGATTTTCGAGATCTGAATAGAGCATGCCCAAAAGATCATTATCCTTTTCCAAGGATTGATCAAGTTGTGGACTCAACATCCGGATGTGAATTGTTGTCAATGATGGATGCCTATCAAGGTTACCATCAGATCTTGATGAAAAGAGAAGATGTGCCTAGAGCTTGCTTTGTGGTGTCTTGTGGCACCTATGGATATGTGAAAATGCTTTTCGGATTAAAGAACGCTGGTGCCACCTACCAGAGAATGGTAGATTTGGTATTTAAGAAGCAAATTGGTCGTAACATGAAAGTATACGTAGATGATAGCTTATCAGATCCAATTAAACCCCACGAAGTGCGCATTCGGGGTATGATCTGGAAAATTTTTGGGGTATATGGTAACTCCTAGAGGCATTGAGGTGAACCAGGCAAAGGTGAAGGCAATTCTTGATATGCAATCACCTAGAAATTTGAAAGAAGCACAGAGGCTAAATGGGCGTATTGCAGCCCTTAGTCGTTTCATCTCTCGTGCAGCAGAGAAGAGTTTGCCCTTCTTTAAGATATTGAGGAAAGGCTCAAGGTTTGAATGTAATGAAGAATGTCAAAGAGCTTTCGAAGATTTGAAAGATCATTTGAAAAGGTTGCCCTTAATCACCAAACCGGTGCCAATGGAAACCTTGTATTTATACTTCTCCATGGGAGAATATGCACTGAGTTCAGTTCTGATAAGAGAGGAAGAAGGAAGACAATTGCCCATATACTATGTTAGCAAGATAATGCAAGGACCCGAAGTGAGATATTCTGAAATTGAGAAGTTTGCTCTGGCTGTGATGGTGACAGTCAGAAGGCTCATGCCATACTTTTTATTGCACAAGGTAGTTGTGAGAACCAATCTACCCATGAGATCTATAATGGGTAGACCAGATCTGTCTGGCAGAATGGTCAAATGGGAAGTAGAGCTGGGAGAGTATGATCTCGAGTTTTAGCCCAGAACTGCTATTAAGGCGCAAGCCTTAGCGAATTTTATCCAAGAGACAACGAACAAAGATAAGCCTGAGATTTGGAAGGCGTTTGTAGATGGATCTTCATCGACAGCTGGGTGTGGGGTAGGAATTGTGATAATTCCTCCCACCGGATAGGAATTGCAATTTGTAATCAAGTTGAAGTTCAGAGCTTCTAACAATGAGACTGAATATGAGGTATTCTTGAGAGGAATGCAGATGATGTGGGAGATGGGTGCGCAAAGAGCCATCATTTACTCAGATTCACAGCTGGTTATCCAACATCTCTTGGGGGCATACGAAAGAAAGAATGCCAAAATGATAGAATATGCAGAATTGACTGAAAAAGTCAAGAAGAAGTTCGAAGAACTTAAGAGTGAGCAAATTCCCAGAGAGGAAAATGGCACAGCTGATTATTTGGCTAAGCTGGCCAGCTCTGCAGAAGAAGGAATGCCGGGAAAGATCACTTTGTTCACAACGGAAGAGAAAATTTATTTCTCAGAAGTGAATTCCATCTCTGATGGAAACGATTGTAGGATCCCAATCATCCAGTTTTTCAGAAATGAAGAGGGAACAGAAGCAGTAAAAAAGAGAGCTTGTATAAGATATTGTATGATCGGAGATGATCTATACAGAAGAACGTTTTTCCAACCTCATTCGAGGTGTCTTTCATAGAAAGAAGGGAACTATGTATTAAGAGAAATTCATGAAGGATGCTGTGGCAGTCATCCTGGATATAGAGAGTTGGCAAGGAAAGTCTTGAGAGCCGAATATTATTGGCCAACTCTAGTAAGAGATGCTCAAGAATTGGTCAAGAGATGTGATAAATGCCAGAAGCATGGACCTATAATATACACACCAGCTGAGGAAATGGGATTGATGTTCTCTCCATGCCCATTCGATAAATGGGGCATTGATATTGTGGGAAAGTTTCCTACAGCCCCTGGAGGAAAGGCTTTCATGATCGTAACTGTTGATTACTTCACAAAATGGGTAGAAGCGGAAGCAGTAAGAAAAATTGATGAGACAACCATCATAAAGTTCTTATGGAAGAATATATGTTGTAGATATGGGATACCAAAAATCCTAATATCAGATAATGGAACCCAGTTTGTAGGAACTCGAGTTCAGAACTGGTGTTCAGAGATGAATATTCAATAGAGATTTGCAACAGTGGCTCATCCTCAAGCAAATGGGCAAGTAGAAGTCACTAATCGCACTATAGTGAATGGAATTAAAACTCGTCTATCCAAAGCTGGAGGAGACTGGGAGGAAGAAATAGAGCTAGTGTTATGGGCATACAGAACAAGTACCAGAACTGCCACTGGAGAATAACCTTTTAATTTGGTGTATGGAGCTCCAGCTGTGATTCCAGTCGAAGTAGGAATCAAAACACATTGCATATTGATGTATGATGAAGAGCAGAATGCGAAGTTGATGAGAGAAAACCTGAATTTGCTAGTGGAAGAGCGAGAGATGGCAAATCTAAGAATGGAAAAGTACAAAAGCAAGGTGAAGGCTGCACATGATAAGAAAGTAAGAATGAGGAAATTTGAAAAAGGAGATTTAGTTCTACGAAGAGTTGATGCTCTCAAACCAACTGGAAAACTGGACCCTAATTGGGAAGGCCCCTATGTGGTGACAAAAGTCTGGAGAGGAGGAGCATATGAATTGACAGATGAGAATGGCTATCAGTTGCCACGACCATGGAACATTTCGAACCTGAAGAAGTACTACGCTTAGATGAGCATGAGCTCAGAGATTCTAGGCAAGCTTTTTTATTATTTTTGAATCAAAGATGTAACAAGAGATGCTATGATATTATGAATTCAATGAAACCCTACCAAAGCTGAGGCGTTTCAGTTCTGATAGATGATTATGCTATATCGAATACTGGGAACACTCTTGAATCTCCAGTTCTTGAATAAACTTCCAGAGAAGTTCAATTAAGAACTGGAGGGAGTAGAA